>JANBXA010000730.1:20975000-20987500 GCA_030556225.1 Cricetiscus sungorus
AGCCCACCTGATTCTGGGGCACGGGGAAAGAGGGCAGTTCCAACGTTGGAAGCCGTCTACTGGGGATGCGATGGGAGCCGGCCGGCCGGCCGAGCGGCCCCAAGTCCGTACCTGAGTGGGGGAGTGTGGATGAGGGAAAGGCTTGTTGCAGACAATAAAGAAAGAGAGAGACAGGGGGGCGGGCATGAAGGTCAGGAGGGCAGATCGGTCGATACTGAATCGTCGCCACGGGTTTATTTTTCACCGCTCTTATATACCTTAAGCATAAAGGGGAACACAGTATCATGTGTATGGAACAAACAGGCTTTTCTTCCTCGCTTATTCAGTCACCGAACCTTCGCTCCGACTTCTCGTCCCCCAGCCTTGAGGTCAGGAGTAGCGGTACCTCAGATTCAACCTCTCCTTCCTTAGCCTTGACAGTCAGGAGGAGCCACACCTCAGATTCGGGTCGGTTGTTATTTAGACTGAGGCGGCCAAAGCGTCCTTCTGTAGCCACACCTTTGACCATCAGGTCTTGTGACTTGCTGACAGCTTTGAACACTCTTCCCTTGTGCCAAGACGGAGAGCAGCCATCTTTATGGGCATCCACATTGCAAGCCGAGTCTGGGGAGGGTCTGCTTTGCCAGCCTGCGCCGGTGAAAGAAATAAAAGACTAATCTGGAGAGTAAGGATGTGGGAAAGGGTCAGCAGAATAATTCTTGCAAGCGGAATAGAGAAAATCATAACGAATGGACGCTGACCTGGGAGGAGAGAACAGGAATTATGAGAACAAGAAAGGTTACCATGGTTCTAGGCTAGGCTGATTCTGTTCAATAGGGCTAGTAACGGGACCATCAAACCTTTATGAAATGACTGAAGTTTCTCCCAGCTCGTGGCCCACCTCAAGGAACTAGGCCCCAGCCCTGGAACAAATGGTTCCAGATGAACGGTCCTGTCTGGGTCACACCTGGCCAACGGACGGTCTGGGGTCTTTCCGGGCCATTCTGCGGTCTATCCTTTGAAGAAGAACAGGTCACACCCGGGTGATCTCTCAAACGGGAGATGACACTTTGTAACCACTCACCTTGTGCCCCAGGCACGTGTGCTGATTTGTCCTTTGTCTCCATAAAAAGGAGCCTGAACCCTCTGAGGGGCGTGCAGCCTTCCCCGAGGACACGGCTGACAGCCGAGCTCACTCCTTCAATGAGCGAGCACCTCTTGCTTGTTGCATCTCCTGGTTTTGGTGTTTGTGTCGCGGGGCTCTCCTCCCACGGGCCCAACAGGACCCCAGAATTAGGGTCTCACACCAGCAGGTGTCCAAGAGCGGGGCCAACTGCAGGGATCCGCGTTTGGAGCTGCGTGTGTGCCAGGTGGGTTTTGTCCGCTTGACACCTCTGGGGAGAGGGGATGTGAATTGAGAAAATGTCTCTACAGCGTGTGCCTGCGATACTGATACTGAGTGATCGCCTCGGGGACACCACGCAGGGGGGGTGTGTGGATGGTGTTGGGGTGGGGGTGGGGGTGGGAGAGTTGTGGCCAGGAGCGTGCCACCCCTGGGCAGGTGGTACTGAGCTGTGTAGGACAGCAGGCTGAGCAAGCCGGTAGGGAGCACTGTCTCACCCACCGACAGCTCCTGCAGCAGCCCCTGCCTCCCGGTTCGGGTCCTCCTCCCACCCGGGCTTCCCTCTGCTACGGAAGCCTTGAGGCTTAGGAGCCTCAAGGAGAACCAAACTGTTCTCTTGCCAAGTTGCTTGTGTCCCTGGTGTGGGATCACAACCAGAGAAACACTAACTCGGACCGAAACAGGTGCCAGGATTTGGGTGTTGCTGTGACAGCCCCCACCCGGATCGATCGCGGTGCCCTCGGGAAGATTGCTGCAGAAGGGCCTTCCAAAGTGTGGGCTCGCACAGCAGCTGAAAGCTCCGCTCAGCTCTGAGCTGGCCGCGCCCCTCTCGGGAAGCTTGGAAGGGCCCGTGAGAGCGATGCAGACGAAGGAGTCCCGGATCCCGCCTCTGGCTCTGCCCTCCGATGTTGCAGAGGGCAGTTGTGTTGGCATCATTCGGTGTTGTGCGTGGAGAATCTGTCGATCCGCTGGGCTGAGGCTGAGGAACCACGCGTGACCACTCTCTGGTAGAGCCATCAAGGTGAAACCTTGGCTGTTCAGGGACGATCATCCGTGGTGCTCGACTGGAGCCGAGATGCCGGCGACGATTATGAAGGAGAGAGCAGTCTCACTGAGGTGAAACCCCCTTGGGGGGGGTGCTCCATGAAGGACCGTGTGGGGAGGCTGAAGGTCACGCAGAGCCAGGCAGCGGCGCACGTTTTTGGAAACGTGCACGAGTCAGCTCGGCGGTGATGGCCTTGAAGGCGCGCAAGGATGGATCCCAGAGAGCAGCAGAGGCTTGCAGATAGGTGGTGGGTCTGGAGTCCCCGAAGAGGGGCTGAGAGGAGACCCGCAGCCTCGGGTGGGCGCAGTGGAAGGCACACTGCCACCGGAAAGAGTGGGTCATGGGGAGCAGGCTCGGCTCGGCTCGGCTCGGCTCGGCTCGGCTCGGCATGTCCGTCCACGTGGCAGGCTCAGACTCCCCGGAGAGAGCCCAGCAGGGGCCGTCACCGGCCAAGGAGAGGGTCCTGGAGATGGGACAACCACCAAGGGGTGTGGCAGCCTTAGAACGCTTCGGAGGAGACCGACCTGCCTGGGAGGCAAACTGCATGGGCTGTGGAGGGCAGGGCTGCGGGAGTGGGACTGTCCACGCCTTTCCGTCACCCACAAGATAGCTAGTGAACACGAGATGTCAGACACAGGGCTTTGAACAGTGCCGGACTTTGGTTTTGCTTTTCTGTGATCGCAATGGCACCCTGATTCTTCTTCCCCTGGCAGCCAAACAGAGTTTGCCTTGGAAAAAATAACAAAGACAAAAAAAAAAAAAAAAAAAGCAAAACAAAAGCAAAAACAAACAAAAACATAAACAACAAAAGAAAACAAACAAACAAATCAACAAAAACCAACTTTCGTTCTTCGTTTTATTTTATTTTGTGAAGGTGGTATTTACAGAAGCCTATGGGTAGCACAGTAAAGAGACAAAGGAATCGATGGAGGATCTTTGAACGAGAGTCTGGGTGGTTTAAGGAGACTGAACGTTGAAGGTTCGAAGTGTTGCAGAGTTCTGGCGGCATCTCCGGATTTCTTTGTCGTGCCATAGTACTTGTAGATGCGTTACGTTCGTTTACGCTGTAACATATTTGTTAAACGATGCAGAGATGTGCTGCCAGGCAGAGAGAATAATTAGCGGCAGAAGAAAGGCGAGGAGTGAGAGAAGGAGAAGGAGAGGAGGAGAAGGAGAAGGAGAAGGAGAAGGAGAAGGAGAAGGAGAAGGAGAAGGAGAAGGAGAAGGAGAAGGAGAAGGAGGAGAGGAGGACACCAGGGACCAGCTACCTAACCGCATACATAGCCCAAGCTAGCCTGCCAGCCAGCCAGCTGCTCCGTAGGGAGGAAAGAAAGGTCGGCAGAATGGTAAAAGGTAGAAGTCCAGAGGCAAGAAGGTAGACGGGATAATTTAAATTAAGGAAAGGTGGCTAGAAATAAGCCGAGCTAAGGCCCGGCATGTATAAGTGAGAAAAAGTCTGCTTGTATTTATTCGGGAGCAGGGTGGCCTGACCCCAAGAGTAAAGCTAGTAAAGAAAACAGAAGAGACAAAAACAACTCCAGTTCTATATGTTTCATATGGTGAAACTGAGACTAACACGAGCTCTCGGGGATGAACCAAGAGAAGGAAGGTTATAGCTCAACGAGCCCCCTGTTTGTGTGCCGAGAGACCTGGAGGAAATGCCACCTGCCGACTCTCATAGGGAGGTGGGAAGCTCTCAGGGCTGTAGCAAGATGTCGTCCAGTCCGCCCGCGGGGGATGTGATAGACAGGGGAAAGGAGGCACCCTCGTCCACACCCGGACTCCTGCTGGGCCAAGCAGGCACAACAAAGTCTGGGGCTAGGGACAGGTCCAAGAGAGGTCCACCAAGTCTCCATTCTGAGAGAGAGACAGAGACAGAGAGGGAGACAGAGACAGAGAGACACAGAGACAGAGAGACACAGACACACACACACACACACACACACACACACACACACACACACACACAGCACCTGGCTGCCTGGGCCAGACAGCACTGTGCGGTGGGAGGGGCGGCTAGAGGTGTGGGATGTTGGTGGTGTGGTGTGCGCGATAAAAGGAACATGGTGGCGCTTTGACGGGAGGCAGCGAGTGCGTGCAGGAGCGTGAGAGAGCGTGTCAAATGCACTCACGTGGACCGGGGGAGTGTTGCTGTGGCAGAGCGATGCAGTGCTTGGCTGGATCAAGTTGAGGAGAGGCCATTATGCCCAGGCGCTGGATCACTGGAGTGGAGCTGGCACTGGCCCGGAGGGGCCCTCGGGAGCCAGACGACGTGAGTCTAGGGACCAAAAGGGACTGGACTCTGCATGGGCCGGGAATCGAACCCGGGCCTCCCGCGTGGCAGGCGAGAATTCTACCACTGAACCACCCATGCCGTGGCCAACGTGCTCCCCTGACTGCTGTCACAGCCCGCGCGTGCCCACAGTCGCACCGCCCGCTCCCTCGCGGCCCTCGCCCCGACTCCTGACGGGCACGGGAGCTGCTGGGCCCCGGCTCCATGCACCCGGCGGGGCAGCGCCGGGGCCACGGACAGGAGAGTCCCGGGTCCGCACTGAGGCTGAGCCCTGGCGGGGAGGAGGGTGCTGGTGCTGGTGCTGGTGCTGGTGCTGGTGCTGGTGCTGGTGCTGGTGCTGGTGCTGGTGCTGGTGCTGGCGAAGCGCGCCTCTCCCGGACGCCTCGGCCACGGGTCAGGGCCGCCCCCACGGGCCCCGGGCGGCCCGGCGAGTGGCCGTGCGTACGCGCAGCCCGGCGTCGGCCAGGAGTGCGCAGGGAATGGTCACCCGCGCGGAGAAGAAGCCTCGACGACCGCTGCGCGACTGCACGGGCGCCGTGGGCGTCTCCCGCGGGAGTTGGCGGCGGGAACGCAATGGGCCGGCAAGAGATGGTGGGCGCGAGGGCCGGGCGAACGCGTCCCGGCGTCGGGCGGGTGTGGACGAGGGGCTCTGTCATCCTCGGAAAGCGCTGGCAGCGGGCGCGCTGGCTGGGCCGCCTGCCGGGGTGCTCAGGGCCTCCCGCCTCCTTCCTGCACCCTCCTGCGCGCGCCAGCCGCTCCCCTCCAGTGGTAGCCGGTGGGAGCTGAGAGGCGGGCGCGCCTGCGGGCACAGGTGTGGCGCGTCGGGGATGGGCTGCTTTGCGGGAGCGCTGGATAGGTTCTGGAAGGACGCGCGAGACGGGGACTCTCGGGGTGGGGGTGTCCAAAAAGCTGGAGCTGTCAGGAGTGGGATTCGAACCCACGCCTCCAGGGGAGACTGCGACCTGAACGCAGCGCCTTAGACCGCTCGGCCATCCTGACGGTGGGTGTCGGCCCGCGGCCGCTCTCCTGGCAGGCACCCGGAGCGCCCGCCCGCGCGTCCCTGCGCGTCCCTGCGCGTCCCTGCGCGCGCCCAGCCAAGCCCGGGCGTCTGGTACCCGGGCTCGTGTGCGGGTCTCGCCGCGACGGCGACACGCTCGTAGGCGTCCAAATCAATCGCTCGTGGTCCGGGACCCGCGCTCCGCACCTGGGCCCCACCCGACGCGGGGCCGCCCGGGTGTCCCGCGCTCAGCATCCCGGGCCGGGGCGGGGCGGGCCAGGGCGCGGTCGGGACCTGGCGACGCGGCCGTCACACCGGGCCGAAGGTCCGGGTCCCGTGTCGAGCGAGCGGCGTTGTGGCCGCGTGTCGGAGGCTTTGGGGTTGGGTGCGGAGGTCGGCGTTGGATAGGACGGGGCTGCCGGAGGGAGCGGCGTCGGCGTCCCGTTAGCCGTGGTCGTCCCCGTCGTCGTCCTCGTTAGTATAGTGGTGAGTATCCCCGCCTGTCACGCGGGAGACCGGGGTTCGATTCCCCGACGGGGAGACATGGCATCCTTTTTGAGCCCGATGGGCGGCCCCGGGGGGCGCCGGCCCCGGGCCCCAACACGCCCCTCCCGCGCGACCGCGTCCAAGAGCGGGGCTCGGGCCGCCCGCTGCCCGGCGTGGCCAGCCGCCACCGTGCCCTCTGGTCCCTTGCCGGCCACCTGGCCCGGCGCTCTGCCTGTAGCCTGGGAACGCGCCGCCCTCGCGACCAAGCGGCGGCTGTCGGAGCCGGCGGCGACGTGCGACTCGCGCGCACGGAACGCGGAGCACGGAGCGCGGAGCTCGGAGGGCCGTGCCAGGGGCGTCCGGGTGGTGACCTGCCCTCTCGGGGCCGGCCCGGGCGCTCCCTGGTCCCTCTGGGCCTCGTGGCGTTACCTGGGCCGGCCTGGCGCGCTGGGTGTCTGCGGTCAGGAGGCGACAGCGCCCCAAAGGCCAGGTTGTGTGCGGGAGAGAGGCGCGCGTGGGACGGCGCGCGGCGGCCGAGCCGGGGTTGGGGTTGGGGTTGGGGTTGGGGTTGGGGTTGGGGTTGGGGTTGGGGTTGGGGCTGGGGTTGGGGCTGGGGTTGGGGCTGGGGTTGGGGCTGGGGCTGGGGTTGGGGCTGGGGCTGGGGTTGGGGCTGGGGCTGGGGTTGGGGTTGGGCCTGGGGTTGGGGCTGGGCCTGGGGCTGGGGCTGGGCTTGGGGCTGGGGCTGGGGCTGGGGCTGGGGTTGGGGTTGGGGCTGGGGTTGGGGCTGGCCTCGGCTTTGGCTTTGGCTTTGGCTTTGGGGTTGAGGCCGTCGTGGGGCGGGCGCAGGGAGGCGGTTGGGTGGCAGCAGGCGATGGCGAGGGCGCAAGTGGCCAGTTGGCTGGTGGCAGTCCCCGGCGTGGTGTGCGTGGGTCCCCGGCGGTAGGGCGTTGGTGGTATAGTGGTGAGCATAGCTGCCTTCCAAGCAGTTGACCCGGGTTCGATTCCCGGCCAACGCAACCTTTCCCCGTTTTGCCAAGGTCCAGGGCCGAGAATGGCCAGTCTGGCACCTCTCTCTCCCTCTGCTTGTCGCAGAGACCGCGCTACCTATCACCCTCCCTTCTGCCCCAAAGAAGCAGGCGCTAGACGTTTTGAGGCTGTGGCGAGCGGGAGCAGAGCTGCGTCTAATCCGGGTGGCTCCCAGCTTGCAGGCGAAGCGGCATTGGGCACCGGGCCCCGGGCAGCAGGCAGCGGGCACCGGACGACGGGCATGGCAGGGACGGACGCAGGCGGCGAGCGAGCTCCGAGCGGCAGCCGCGCAATGCCGGGCGATGGTCTGTAGCAGGCCTGCCGGCCGGCCGTTAATCCGGCTGTCAGACCGGCTGCGAGGCTGGCCGTGCGTCTGCGTCCGGGAGGCGAGAGGCGGCACCGTCGGGTGCAGGCGACGCTCCCTGGTGGTCTAGTGGTTAGGATTCGGCGCTCTCACCGCCGCGGCCCGGGTTCGATTCCCGGTCAGGGAAGCACACTCTCTTCTTCCTCTCTGTGCTTTAACCTCCCTCCTCTGACTTGCCAACAAGCCCCTTGGCCTCGCCTCCTCTGCCTTCCTTTTGCTCAAGACCGAGTCCACTCGCCCCTGATGCTCTATCACACACACACACACACACACACACACACACACACACACACACACACTCATACAACCCTCAACCCCAAGGTGAGCCTCCGCTCTGCACACTCCATCCTTTTCCTAGCTTCCTACATCCATCCACACCAACTCTGCACCTGTCCAGCTCAGCCTTGCCGCCTGCATCCCATCCAGCCCAGCTCACACACCGCCACCATCACGCGGCCCCACACACTTCCGAGCCACTCAAGGAGCTCGCCAAGTCCCCACCTGACTCCAACGCCTGCGCTTAGGTCTGGAAGAAACCCTTAGGTCTGGACAGAAACCCACCTGTCCCACCTGCCTCATCTGAATCACCTGTATGTATCACAAGCTCCCTGTGATCTCTGCCCTGCTCTTCACAACTCAATGGCCACTTCAAGCAAGTGTAGCGTTTTTTGTTTTTTCCTTTTTCATTATACTTTTGTGTGTGCGTGTGTGTTTGCCTATGTCTCTCTCTGTCTCTCTGTCTCTCTTTCTCTCTCTGTCTCTCTCTCTGTCTCTGTCTCTGTCTGTCTGTCTCTCTCTCTCTTTCTGTGTGTGTGTGTGTGTGTGTGTGTGTGTGTGTGTGTGTGTATCTTGCAAAATTCTATGGGACCTAGGTTATTGTGGTTGTTTTGGTATTGGATGGTGATGGAGAGGGTGTTCAGTGTGTGTTGTGGATGCTGTGGGGGAGAGGTCAGTGCGGGGCGGAGAGCCGGATCGCAGCCCAAAGCACCTGGTGTGGTTCCTTTTAGGCAGCGCCGTGGCTGAGGGGGGACTGACAGCGAACGACCCGAGTCGAGGCACGGTTCCTAGAAAGCCACCAGAGCGGCTGGGGAGAGCTGAGGCCAAGCCTGGCAGTTGTAACGCCACGGTGTCTGGAGGTCTTGGGGGTGGGGGTGGGGTGGGGGGGGTGGGGGGGGTGGGGGTTTGGGGCCTCGGCCTGAGTCGGGAAAGCGGAGCGGAACCTTTGCGCACCTGCACCGCTTGGCTGCACTGCCGGGTCCCGACCGTCCTGACCGTGCCAGCCAGTCCTGGGCCCAGGAGTTACAGTCTCTTCTTTCTCTCTCCACCTTAACCTCCCTCCTCTCTCTTGACAACAACCTCCTTGGCCTCTCTGCCTCCCTTTTGTTCAAGAGCGCGTCTGCTCGCTCCTGATTATGTGACACACAAACCTACACATGCGCGCGCGCGCACACACACACACACACACACACACACACACACTCACACACACCGTCAATCCCAATGTTAGTTTCTGCTCGGCACACTGGCCGAGAATGGCCATTCTGGCACCTCTCTCTCTCTTATCTCTCGGCTTGTCGCAGGTGGCTCCCAGATTGCCAGGGTTTGGACAGTATCTGGAAGGAGTCGCGAGTCGCGCTGGCTCCTTCGGTCTGGGAGTGATCCAAAATTTGAAGCTGTCAGGAGTGGGACTCGAATCCACGCCTCCTGGGCATACTACGATCTTAACGCAGCTCTTTAGATCCTCTGCCATCCTGGTTGTACGTTCGGAATGTAGGTCGATCGCCTGGCTGCCACCGGGTGTTCAGTCTACTTTACTTGGCGCGAAGTGGCATCTGTGCTTGCCTCACTTTGAGAAACGTATATGCTCCAAAGTCGATCTGTCTCTCTTCACCTGTTCACCTTCTATGCATGGCCTGTACTTTTTTGCTCCAGCCTCACCTCCTCCTTAGAGGAGTCACTTATTAGATTCCAGAATCCGGCTCACCAGCAGACTTTTTGGTTTCTTTAGGCTTTTCGTCGGGGTACAGTTGGGCGGGGCGTCCTCATTGTGTCCAGGAGGTTTAGCCTTGGATGAGGATGTTTGTGGTGTATTGGATGGAGTCTGGTTTCACCTTTGTATTGTGCAGGACCAATCATTCATAGTGCTCAATTGGATCTGAGAAACCAGTTTTAATTTTGTAGATACCACCATTACTATTCTCGATAGTAATTTTTGTTCACTGTTTTGTACATTTCAATCAAATGTCAGGAAGTTAAATATCTTTATCTGGCATTTCTCAACCATGTGTAACAGTCTTTATTTCATGTATGCTTTGAATATTTTTGTTTTTTCTGAGTTTCCTTTTTGCCGGATTCCTGCTCCAACAGGGTTCTGACCTTTGTGACTGAGGCGTGAAATTTTGAAGATGAAGAGTCTGACCACTGGTTGTATTGGAAACACATGGCCTCGAATAGCTCGATCTGTCTTTATTTATAATGCCTTGTAAAATATGAATTTATTATGAATTCAAGCATGGGCAGTATCAATCCATTTCTCTTTAATCATTTTCCAATATATTAGCATTTACCCAATTTAGTTTCTTTTATCTTCCTCATTCCCTTGTCATATTAATTATTCTTTTCCATATATCTAAGCATGAATTTTTTATTCCAAGCCAAATGATTATATCTTATGTGTACTTTGTCCAGGCTGTTTGTAAACATACGACGAAAACAAAGTCATTCAAACACTGTGATTAGTCCTTAACAATATGATGCTTTTATATTTTTGTAGTTAGCAAATTGTATGAACTCATACCTAGAATAATATTTTTCTGGTGTCATCAATTTGTTAATGGTCTGCATATTGCTTTTACATAAGCATCACTTGTAATTGTAGTCTTTATACATTTCCAGAATGGTAATAAGTTTCTATTCTTCCTGGAAGTGTCTACTTGTATTTTTACTTTGAAGAGGACTGGGAGATTTAGATTCTTTTGTTGATATTTTGGCATCGGGAAAATGTTTGACCTGTCTTTCATGCCCTGGTTCCAGAGTGATGGCTAGTCTTTCATTGCCCATTATCATTTTTTTTAATGTTTTATAAGTTCTTAAAGTCTTTTAAGACATAATCTTCTAAATTCTGTCTCTCTGGCTCTGTCTCTCTCTAAAAATAGTTAAGTAAGCAACCTTAGTGAGTTCATTAACCTTAGCAAGTCCCTCCTGTTTACTCAAGGTGACTGCAAAGGCAGCCAGGGGCAACTTGAAGAACCGATTTCTGTCATAGACTGCAAAAAGGCATACTTTCCTTGTGGAAACTTCAGAAATATTATCAGCTTATGTTCCCAGTAAACTCAGCCACAATCACAACTGACAAAGAAAAATCAAGAATTAGCATAGAGTGAGCCTGGGGAGAGCGAGAAAGCTTGGGAGCCCCTGAAATCTGTGCAGGGATCTGCAGAATTGCCTCCAGAGGTCCTTGCCAGGTGGGCAGGGTTCTCCAAAGGGCCTTACCATAAGGAGTTTCATTTGTAAGACCCTCAGAATGAGGAATTTCTCCATTTAGGTCAGTTCCCCCAAGAACTCAATGTCCAGTCCAGTTGATGCAACTAACAAGAGGCTTTAATGAAGAGGAAATGTTTGCCCAAAGGGGCCCCTTCTACAGATCTTGTAGATCACAAACACCATGTTAAATTAGTAACTATATATAATAGTAAAATATTTACTTATATAAAAAGAACTTAAATAAAAATAGTAAGTATGTACATAGAGGAAAGTGTAACAGTACCTACGGAGGGTCAGAGTTAATTAAATCTGTAGTTACAAAGGTGAGCTTTACTATGTCAGACAGTCTTAAGTTAATCAATCGCTTGCTTGATTAATGTATGTCTATAGGCTGGAGAGATGATCCAGTGGTTAAGAGCATTATTAGTTCCTTTCCAGTGAACCCTGATTCAATTCTTGGCACCAACGTGGGGGCTCACAACCCACTGGAACTCAACTTCCTAGGGATTTGATGCCCTCTCTGGCCTCCATTTAATACACATGCATGCAGAAAAAGCAACCAAACATGTAAAAATAAACAATATGATTTTTTTTCAAGTTTATCAGACAGCAGCTGTCTGATAAGGGTGTATATTATTATGTACTTATATTTCTTTTATGGTGCTAAGTCTAGTGTCCAGGGAGTGTCACTGACCCATACTAACAAACATAAACCTTTAAATAAAGTGAAATGGGATATTTGAGGAGGTATTTAAGACACGAAAGAAAGCCATAATAGACAACTGAATACCTAGACTGCCACAACCCCAGGCACCACATCCCATTCACTCAGAAACAGGGATTAAAATCTCCTATCAGGGAGGAGAGTGAAAAAGGTTACGGCCGCATTGTCAGGATGGCCGAGCGGTCTAAGGCGCTGCGTTAAGGTCGCAGTCTCCTCTGGAGGCGTGGGTTCGAATCCCACTCCTGACATGTTTACTTTTACCACATACCCTGAAACCAGAAACCAGAAGTACAATATCTCATACCTCCTTTCAAAACCACTCGGGTGTCACCAATCTCTTCATGCACACAACTTCCCCTGTCAAACAGTAATGGAGAAAAAACATATTGACTATTGGCGTCACACACAAAATTCTGTTGGGGAGCAATTGCTTGCTACCAGTTGGGAAGAGGTCACTGCCGAAATGAAGTAAAAAGTCGTTCCTGAGCATTGGAGTCAGAGGGGGCAGCCACACCGTTCCAAGTGCCTTCTGGAAGCAGAGGCCTTCGTGCACATGAACGCCCAACACCTAGACCTCGTGTTTCAGGCCCAGTACCTCTGTTGAGCCCAGTACCTCTGGCCCAACCCATTTCCCCCAACTCCAGCGATAGATACCCACCTTTCTGAACACTGGTCTTCAAGGCATCTTCCATGCTGGGCCTTTCATGCGCACATTGATAATTCTTGGTATAGACACAGCAACTTGCCCACATACAGGTGTAGTGAGATATTCACTTTGTCCACACCTGTGAGCATAGACCACGCCCATTGGGGGGTGGAGACAGGGCCTCACATTACCTGGAGGAACTAAGTCTGAGGAGGAGGCTCAGAGAGCTAAGTTGCTTGCAGCACTGGGACAGAGAACATCCTGGCGTTCCTTGGGACCAGGGACCTGCTGGTGTTCATCTTTCTATGTTGTAAGTTATTTCTCCCTGAATAAA
>JANBXA010000730.1:20992500-21442500 GCA_030556225.1 Cricetiscus sungorus
CCCCGGCAGGCGGCCCAGCCAGCGCGCCCGCTGCCAGCGCTTTCCGAGGATGACAGAGCCCCTCGTCCACACCCGCCCGACGCCGGGACGCGTTCGCCCGGCCCTCGCGCCCACCATCTCTTGCCGGCCCATTGCGTTCCCGCCGCCAACTCCCGCGGGAGACGCCCACGGCGCCCGTGCAGTCGCGCAGCGGTCGTCGAGGCTTCTTCTCCGCGCGGGTGACCATTCCCTGCGCACTCCTGGCCGACGCCGGGCTGCGCGTACGCACGGCCACTCGCCGGGCCGCCCGGGGCCCGTGGGGGCGGCCCTGACCCGTGGCCGAGGCGTCCGGGAGAGGCGCGCTTCGCCAGCACCAGCACCAGCACCAGCACCAGCACCAGCACCAGCACCAGCACCAGCACCAGCACCAGCACCAGCACCCTCCTCCCCGCCAGGGCTCAGCCTCAATGCGGACCCGGGACTCTCCTGTCTGTGGCCCCGGCGCTGCCCCGCCGGGTGCATGGAGCCGGGGCCCAGCAGCTCCCGTGCCCGTCAGGAGTCGGGGCGAGGGCCGCGAGGGAGCGGGCGGTGCGACTGTGGGCACGCGCGGGCTGTGACAGCAGTCAGGGGAGCACGTTGGCCACGGCATGGGTGGTTCAGTGGTAGAATTCTCGCCTGCCACGCGGGAGGCCCGGGTTCGATTCCCGGCCCATGCAGAGTCCAGTCCCTTTTGGTCCCTAGACTCACGTCGTCTGGCTCCCGAGGGCCCCTCCGGGCCAGTGCCAGCTCCACTCCAGTGATCCAGCGCCTGGGCATAATGGCCTCTCCTCAACTTGATCCAGCCAAGCACTGCATCGCTCTGCCACAGCAACACTCCCCCGGTCCACGTGAGTGCATTTGACACGCTCTCTCACGCTCCTGCACGCACTCGCTGCCTCCCGTCAAAGCGCCACCATGTTCCTTTTATCGCGCACACCACACCACCAACATCCCACACCTCTAGCCGCCCCTCCCACCGCACAGTGCTGTCTGGCCCAGGCAGCCAGGTGCTGTGTGTGTGTGTGTGTGTGTGTGTGTGTGTGTGTGTGTGTGTGTGTTGTGTCTCTCTGTCTCTGTGTCTCTCTGTCTCTGTCTCCCTCTCTGTCTCTGTCTCTCTCTCAGAATGGAGACTTGGTGGACCTCTCTTGGACCTGTCCCTAGCCCCAGACTTTGTTGTGCCTGCTTGGCCCAGCAGGAGTCCGGGTGTGGACGAGGGTGCCTCCTTTCCCCTGTCTATCACATCCCCCGCGGGCGGACTGGACGACATCTTGCTACAGCCCTGAGAGCTTCCCACCTCCCTATGAGAGTCGGCAGGTGGCGTTTCCTCCAGGTCTCTCGGCACACAAACAGGGGGCTCGTTGAGCTATAACCTTCCTTCTCTTGGTTCATCCCCGAGAGCTCGTGTTAGTCTCAGTTTCACCATATGAAACATATAGAACTGGAGTTGTTTTTGTCTCTTCTGTTTTCTTTACTAGCTTTACTCTTGGGGTCAGGCCACCCTGCTCCCGAATAAATACAAGCAGACTTTTTCTCACTTATACATGCCGGGCCTTAGCTCGGCTTATTTCTAGCCACCTTTCCTTAATTTAAATTATCCCGTCTACCTTCTTGCCTCTGGACTTCTACCTTTTACCATTCTGCCGACCTTTCTTTCCTCCCTACGGAGCAGCTGGCTGGCTGGCACGCTAGCTTGGGCTATGTATGCGGTTAGGTGGCTGGTCCCTGGTGTCCTCCTCTCCTTCTCCTTCTTCTCCTTCTCTCACTCCTCGCTTTTCTTCTGCCGCTAATTATTCTCTCTGCCTGGCAGCCCCGCCAACTGCTCTCCTGCCTAGCTGTTGGTGGGTCAGGTCTTCATTAGACCAGTCAGGTGTTATAGGCAGGCAAAAGAACAAATGCAACACACCTCTGCAGTGTTTAACAAATATTTTACAGCATTAACGCACGTGACGCATCTACAGGTACTATGGCACAACACAGGAATTTATAGATGCCGCCAGAACTCTGGAACAGTTTGAACCTTGAACGTTCAGTCTCCTTAAACCACCCAGAGTCTCATTCAAAGGTTCCTCTTCCATTCCTTTGTCCCTTCACTGTGCTACCTATAGGCTTCTGTAAATACCAATTTCAAATTAAAAAAAAAAAATAAATGTTGTTTTTTTTTTTAATCTTTGTTTTTTTTCCATGGTAAACACTGAGGGGATAGAAGAATCGGGGCCTGATTGCGATCACAGGAAAGCAAAACCAAAGACTGCCACTGTTCAAAGCCCTGCGTCCGACATCTCCTGCTCACTATCTATCTTGTGGGTGACGGAAAGGCGTGGACAGTCCCACTCCCGCAGCCCTGCCCTCCACAGCCCGTGCATCCGGCAGGGCTAGGTCATGCCAGGAGCACCGCAGGGACCAGGGAGCACCCAGTAACTCCTTGGCGGAACAGATCCTCACTCGCTCGGAGCTGCTTGCACACTGCTCACAACTTAGGCGAGTCGCACACTGCATGCTCTGACAACCGCCGAGCCAGGAGGCCGGCAAGGGCCCCGAGGGCCCCGGTGGCGGGTGGGCATGCCTGGCAGCGGGCGTGGGGCGCAGGGCCAGCGCTCTGGGGGCCGCGCTTCCGGCTGAAAAACGATGACATGTCTCCCTGTCGGGTGTCCGGTATCCTGTGTGACAGGCGTGGTCAGTCACCACTATGCTAAGGAGGTCAACAACTCCTCCTCTTCCGTGATGCTCTCCTCACCTCGCACGTCCGTTAGGCCTGCCAGCCTCCATAGGCGACTTCTGCACGGAACATGAAAGCCTGTGCGTCTTGGCCAGAACGACCCTCCCAACAGGACTAGGACCCTGGGCTCTGCGAGACTACCGGTGGCTTCCCTCTGCCCCACGGGGTCTGTGAGAGCGCCTCTGTGAGGTAACAGGTGGCTCTGGGTCTCACCCATGCCGGTGCAATTGGCTGGTGCAACACCTGGGTGGCCCTGGGTGTTGTCGCGTTGAGTGTTGTGTGAAGGGATTTCGACCTTTAGGGATTTTTGTGTGCAGGAGTTTGGACTCTGTCCTCCGAGGCACCGAGGCAGCGAGCCTGACTATTGTAGGCAGAGCATATTCTAGGCAGGAGCTTACAAGTGTTGAATTCCTGGAATCCTCAGGTGACTTCCCAGGTGTAATCTTTGAGAAAAGGGCAATAAGCAACAGGCAGGAAAGAAATCGGAGGCCAGTTCACACAGACTGTGAAAGTGTTAGCCTTTACTTCTAAGCCACCAAAGGTTTTGGAACCTTTTTGGTTTTTAGGAATATCCTCTCCCCTGCTCTGTTGAGAACAGACTGTACCGTAGCAAGGATAGAAGGGAGAAGATGAGGGGGTGCCAGAGAGGTTGCAGCACTCCATTGGAGAAGATAGAGGCCTGTGCCAGAGTAGTGTGTAGAGTAGATGAAATGTGTTAAAAATCTAGGTAAGCAGAACCACCAGGCAAGGTAGCTTTCCTGACAAACTGGATATGGTGATAGAAGTGAAATGGGAGGTTGGTGGATCCAAAGATTTAAAAAAAAAAACAAAAAACAAAAACAAAACCTACAAGTTGTATAGTTACTTATTGTACCATTTTGAAAGAGGGCTTAATGGTTTAAAAACGACCCATGCTTTGCGGCTGGAGAGATGACTCAGGGGTTCAGAATACTTACTGCTCTGAGTTCAGCTCTAAGTACCAACTGAGATTCACATCTCCCGTTTCAAGAGATCCAATACTCCCTTCTGGACCTTCAGGCACATGTAGTCATATGCATGTACCCACACACAGACACCCATATATAAAAAGTTTTATAATTAGTATAATAAGAACAACCTGTTTCTTATCTCTTCAGAGTTAATATAAATTGGGGGTAAATTGAACATTCTTGCCTCGAGTCTCCTGAGATATGCGGGGCCTATAGCGATTTGATTGTAGGAGGAAGGCAAGTGGAATTAAGCATCTCGGGTTTCCTGTGTTTGCTGACGTAGACACGAGGAAAGGATGTAGCGGTAGACAAACAGAAGAACACACCAGTGACGTAATGGGCATTGCTATACAGGACATAGTAGTCATCTAGGGTTCCTTGGTGGTGTCTGTGATCAGAAGGTAGACATAAGCTATGCATTTGTCCTGAATTCCTTACACCAATTGATGAAGCTAAAGTGGTCCAGAGACTCCCCATACACCCATCCACCCAAAGGACTGACTGCTTTGAGGGTTTAGTCCAGTGAACAGGGCTGAGCTTGCTTATCTCTGTATAAAACCAGGAGTTTTCTAAATCATTTTCCTCTACACATTTGATGTATAGTATATGTAGTAGCCACCATCCTTGAAATGCTTAAAGTTGAGTCTAAACTGAAGAATGTTGGCGATAAAACAAAATACGTTAGCTTTTCAGAAATTAAAAAGTGTAGCGGGCACACAAATCATTAGTTTTGGACGCTTGGCCTTAGCTCTTATTTTAATCTGTTTTTCTTTATCTACCTTTTCCCTCTGGGCTTTTTGCCTTTCTTTCTGTCTATCTTACCCTTCTGCTGTCTCCCTGTATGGCTGCCTGTCTTCTTGGCAGCTGCCTGGCTTCTGACCCTGCACATGTCCCTCTTTCTCCCTGGTTCTCTTTATTCCTTCTCTCCTCCCTTGAGTCGAGATTCTTCCTATTTATTCTTTCTACCTATCTGTCCCAACTATTCCTCTTCAACCTAGCTACTGGCCATTCAGCTTTTCATTAGACCAGTCAGGAGCCTTAGGCAGACAAGGTAAAATAGCAACACACCTTTACATAACTAAACAAATGTAATACAGCATAAACAAATGTAATACACCTTTACACAGTTAAAGTAACATTTCACAACCTAAACAGATGTAACACATCTTTACATAGTTAAAATAATATTCCACAACACTTCTAAGTAAAAGGAAAGGTTTTAACTTTAACATAATAAGACTATATATAATAAGAATGATCATCAAGCAAGAATTATGTTTACACTATCCAGTACATTTGTATTTTGGCAAAATCAAAGAAAATACTCTGTTATCTATCCTATCTTGGCGAGTTCAAAGCTCTGTACCTAATTTACCTTCTATAATATCTAAAGAAAACTGTATCTAGTCTTCAACTCCATCAAAGACCACAGAAAAATATAATATTACCAGAAAAAAAACAGGAAGTGCTGTGCAAGCCACTTTCAAAACAACAGACATCTTGCTGCCTGTTCAGTCACCCAAGGTTCCTCTGCAATGCTGAGGCATCCATCTTTGCTCTACAGGCCTAGGAGATTTGGCAGACTTTTCAATGGAGAGAGAATTTTGAAGGATTTCCCCACCTTTTTGGGAAAAGTTTGGCAGTCTTTGTGTCCTGCCTGTCCAATTTGTTCAGCATACTGTGAACAGTCAAGGCAAGGTCTATTTCTTGCCCAAACACCTAGCTTTGCCACAGTGGAAGCTAACTCCATTTGGAGGTTCTTTTTGCCGATCATCCTTTCTGAAGTAAATTGGTGCTGCCAGGAGCAGACATATCTTACTTTCATGAAAATCTTTAGATTATTATACATTTTAAATGGCATATTCTGTAGATCTCTAAAGTGTTTGAAGATCACCTAAAGTATATCTGTATGATTTTGAAAACATACATAATGTGCCTGCAAGTTTGATCATTGTAGATGACTACTAACCTGCATTTCTTAAATTTACATTACATTTTTTACTGAGTTGCATAAATAAGCACAATACCCAAAAGCGTAGAAACATACATACAGTATAACAAAAATAACTTTAAATTTGTGTCGAGGTACCAAAATTTATACCAATGTAAAATATTTGATGTTAATAATTGTGTTTTTACCCTATATTCCCCCTAAATGATGACAGACATCCATAGTCCATCGGATGATCAAAAATCACCCACACAACCTCTTGGAAATGTGGTTATTGTGTTCTCTAGTTTCCTGTTCTATGTTGATGACAACATCTTTAGGGAACCTGGGAAAATTTAGATAATGGTCAAGTTCTAAGACAACTAGCTATAAGATTTGTTGTTCAGTCTCTGCGCAATGGGAAAGCACAAGGCTTATCTGCGGTCCTGGCTAGAATAGTCTGTAAGACTGGACCATGTCAGCCAGCAGCCTGGAAGCTGCTCTGGATGCAGAACTCTGAGGGAACTGAAACAGAGACTTCTGAGAGGCTGGATCACCTGGGCTACTTGTTTTCCTTGCTCTAAAAAACACTAACTTTCAAAGGTAACATACATACCTGAATTAATACAAGTATGGATTGTGCACAGTACACAAGTGCACAAGCCAGCCAAACATGATTTTTTTTTTTTTAGTTTTATGTTTGAGCAGGTAAAATATACATACCTGTCTTGTAGTTTTTCTAGGTTTATTTCTTTATGTCTGTAGCCAAGATTTTTAGGAGGTCTCCGCTGATCAAACCTGATGTCTATTAACCTTGAAGGATTCCACAGCTTCTTTTCATTGCCCATGAAAACAAAAGCATAACTTCTTCCCCAACACAGCACATTTTCTGACTTCCATTTTAAAGGTAAGGCATCCATGAAGTATGTAGGTTGGTTTAATTTAGCAGTCCCTTTCATGTCTTTCAGCAGCTGCTGGTCTCTCATCAGCATTCAAGAAACTCAAAAGTAGCACATCTCCATACAGAGTCCAGACTCCTGGTACTTACATGTTTTTTTTTTCTTTACATGTTTTTTTGTTTGTTTGTTTGTTTTCTTTTTTATATATTACTTTACTCTTTCTTTAAAGACTTTATTATTTATAAACTGTCTACTTTTTTCTATGACTGTCTATGTCTATTTTTCTTTTAATTTCTAAGCCTTTTAAAACACACTGTAACCTGTTTAGAGTTTTTGTTGTTTTTCTGTCTGGACCAGTCTTTACTGTGTGTCTGTAGCCTCATGAGCCAACCCATAAACAGGCTTTTTTGCACTGGTGGCTGACTCCACCTCATTCAGGTCAATGAAAGCCAAGCTTTAGGCCCCATGAGCCTGGCAGAGAGAGAGTTGTGCTCAACTGGGAACTATAGTCAATCGCCCTAGCTCTAGGAAGTTGATACCCCCATTCTGTGGCATTCAGGAGGAGGGAGCTGTTTCTACTTAGCATACCTGTATGGCAGAGCCTCTTAAAGGAGCAGTATCTTTTTTCTTCTTTTTTTTTTCCAGTTTTCCCAAGCCCGATGTGGAAATCCGAGCTCCACATTGGAACAAGAAAGTGACTGAAACATTCTGATAAAGGTTTTAAAGCATTAACAATTCTGCAAATGTGGGAGGAGGGAGGCTAGCCTGAGGCATGACAAAAGGAAGGCACAGTTCCACAAAAGATCACCAAACAGCCAACATCTGTTAATGTACATGACAACTAAACACGCATGCTCAAGTTTCTTGACTTGTTCTGTCTGCTCTGTGAAACAGTCCTGTTAATTCCAAGTACATTATGTCAGAACTGAGTTGAAATTGTAGGAATCCTAGATGGTGTTGGAGAATTGTTTGGCACGGAAACCACTACCCCCACCCCATATTTGGTGTCAGAAGTGTGTAGATGGTGAGTATATACACTAAAAAAAGTATGTGTTTTAAAACAGTGTGTGTGTGTGTGTGTGTGTGTGTGTGTGTGTGTGTGTGTGAGCGCACACGCGTGCGCATGTTCAGAACACGGAGAAAACCAGTTCTTCCCAACTACCAAGTAGGTTGCAGAGGTGGAACGCTGGTCATCAGGCCTGGCAGTAAGTGCCTTTACCTACTGAGCCCACTCCCGTTTTCCTCTTTTGAATAACATTTATGCTATTACAATTTCTTTATTAACAAATTTATCCTTTATACTTAAAAACTTTGTGTTTTTTTCTGGCTATGGTGTCACATGCCTTTAATCCTAGCACTCAGGTGGTTCAGGCAGACTGATCTCTGTGAGTTCAAGGTCAGCCGGGTCTAGGTAGTGAGTTCCATGTCAATCAGGGCTACATAGAGAGACAGTGTCTCAAAAAAACAAAACAAAGACTCTCAATAACTTTCTTACATGTGTGGAGGGCAAGGTCAGACCGTTGTAGATAGTATAGAGACACTCTGGAACTGTTTTCTTCAGATAATTATTCTTGTTGTGTAAGACCCGCGAGGGCGTGGTCCCTCACGCTCCCACTCAGGAAAGGCGACCCCCCCAAATCACTCACGAGAAGTGGTCTTGATGCAAACGCATAAGATTCTTTATGTTCCAGTATACTGGGGTCGTCAGCCACACACCATGCAGGGTGGTAGGCTCAGCAACGACCCCTAGCACAGAATTGAGACAGCTTTTATAGAGTTACAACAATGCCCGCGTATCGTGAACCAATCACCTCATAGCATCCAGTACGGACCAATTAATTTAAAGCATCCAAGCCCGCTCTTAGACCAGGAAGTCTGCTTTCGCACCGGCTTCTGGGTTTGGTGACACAGCTCATTTCCTGTGTCCATTCACTCCAGACTACCGTAAACATTAAAGTAGGTGACCCTCAGCTTGGGACTTAAGACTCCCAGTTTCCTGGGATCACTTGAGAATTAGACTATATTTTTCCATCCTAACAGTTGGGTTCTTCCCCCACCTTTCTTTCTAATGAGTCTTTCCATAACCTGTGTAGGTCAAAACTCCCTTAGGACTTTCTGCATTGGCATGTGAGGCAGCACAGGAACTCGTGAAGGCAACTTAAAATCAAGGCCCTAGACACTAAATGGAGACTCTCTCCTGTTTTCCAGTGTTTTCTCTGTTTCCTTACTAGCAAACAGTAACTTGGGGTTTCCCCCAAGAGTATAACAAAGAGCTACATGAAGAAAGTTAAGTCTGTCAAGCAGAGTCTACATCCTGTGTGCCCAATAATTGTTAAGTTAGCAGAACCAGCATCTGCTGACCCAAGATTACGGAAGAACATGTGTCCATTTCCTTCCTCTTTTTCTTAGATTATCTCCTAAACCCCATCAGACTCCGATCCTGGGCTTGGATGACTTTGAAGACGCAGATGTTTCAGAATGTACATTCTGGAAGCCAATGGCTGCTTCAACCACTGACAATTTTGCTGCTGTTTGGTGAGTAAGGGTCGTTCTGAAACGGAGCAATTTCAGTCTCTCCTAGCGAGTGGATCCCAGAGACCAGGACAGAGGAGCAGGCCTGAGTTAGAAGCTGGGGAGAGATAAAGAAGGGAAGAAAGCCAGGTCTGGTGGTACCTGCTTGTGATGTCAGCACTTGTGTGGTGGTGATGGGAACCAGGAGTTCAAGGACAGCCTCGGCTATAGTGAGTTCCAATTCCAGGCCAACCTGGCTTCATGGGGACCCTGACAAAAGAGAGGGTTCTAGAGCTGGGTGTGGTGATCCAGGCCTTAGTCTTAGCAATTAGGAGACAGAGGCAAGTGGTTAGTCTGGTCAACACAGTAAGTTCCAGGCTGGCCAGAGTTACATGGTGATACCCTGTCTCAACAACAACAACAACTCAAGGATTCTAACTTCGTATTACTCTAGTGTCTTTTAAGTTCAGAATTCAGAGGTACCTTTACAGTTCCTGGGAAGTCTGTCTTGCATCAAACGTTCATACTTGCTTTGCAGCTGTACACCCTTGGCAGGATGAGGTGAGGAGGGTATGCGAGGTAGAAACAGACTCTTGAGGTGGGGAAGAGGCTCCAATCTCACCCTGACTTTCCTTATGCATGGTTTATTTGCTTTCATCTGCTGCTGCTCCACACTGAACCCTTCTCTTCTTGTTTACAGCTCTTGCAGAGAGGCAGACTGGTAAGTCTGTGCTTCCCCTGTTTTCACAGTGTTACTTCCTTACAATAAAATGCTTTATTTACTTTGTTGGGAAATGTCTGTGTTCTACCAAGCATCAGGCTTGGGTTTTGACTGGTTAGTTCTCTCACAGTAGGGTCTGGAACATAGTCTTTGCTAAGATTCCAACTGGATTCCCCAGCAATTCAAGAGAAAGAGGCCATTGCAAGTACACAATTATTTTAATGGTCTGGAGATTGACCCCAGGACCTGGGTGGGGTGTATTCTATAAGCTTCTACCATTGAGTTAAACTCAACCCCTTTCAAAAGTTATTTTGAAACAGAGTTGCTAAGTCGCCCACAAGTCTTGAATGAATTATTATGTTTCACAGTCAGATCTTAAATTCTTCATCCTTTCCATTGATAGATTACAGTTGTGAGTCATCATTCCCAGATCTTTACTGGATCAATAACAGGGACTCTCTGGCCCCTAGAGTCCCCTTCGGAATCCACAGTCTCTCAAAGTTTACTTGTTCACATTTCTTTTTGTTCTCCCACTCTCAGCCCATCTCCCGAAGGCTGTGGTGAAACTTGAGCCCCCATGGATCCAGGTGCTGAAGGAAGACAGTGTGACACTGAAGTGTGAAGGGACCCACAACCCTGGGAACTACTCCACCCAGTGGCTCCACAATGGGAAATCCATCTGGGGCCAGATCCAGCCCAGCTACACGTTTTTAGCCTCAAACAATGACAGTGGAGAATACCAGTGCCAGATGGGGCAGACCAGCCTCAGCGACCCTGTACAACTGGGAGTGATTTCCGGTTAGTAGACACAGGCCCAGGAAGGAGTTGGGATACCAGGCCAAGGGAATCTGCTTACAGGACAGAAGTTTACAGAAAAGAGGGTGGCCTGGTTTCTGGGAATCGTCACTGAGAGTCTTCTCAAAAGACATGTATCCACACATTTCCCTTTTCACCCACTCTGTTTAGTACTGTGTTGAGGGGACAGCTGTTATCTGGCTCAGTCCTGGTTGAGCAATAGGTTCAAGGTCACAGAGGGGTTGCTTCAAGAGAAACAGAAGGAAGTTCCCTGCTTGATAAACATCACTCCTGTGATGGCAGTGTGGGGAAGCATGGAGACTGCAGGCAAGTAGACCTGCAAAGCAGGAGCAGGCTTGACAAGTATGAGGAAACAGGAGGCGAAACCCCCAAGAGAAGAACTGAAATCCGGAAAATGAGGCCTGAGGTGAGGGAAGGGAACTGGCATGTAGAACAGGATAGGCTGTGTGATGACTTTTATCCTTAAACGACATGAAAGCCTACAAAGTAGTTTTTAAAACTTGAAACTCTTGTTTTTTTGTTTGTTGTATAAAATGACATATATTTGTGGAGGACAATATGCGACATCTTGTTATGTGTATATACTATTCAGTTCTTAAATTGGATTAGGCATATTTATCACCTCAAGTATTTATCATTTCTTGATAGTGTAAACATTGAAAATCCTTATTCCTGCCCCCCCAATGTACAGTACAGTGCCGTTGTCTATAAATATCTTACTATACAATAGCGCCTCAAAATGCCCTGCTCCTATCTGGCTATAAATCGCGACCTGTTGCTCAACCTTCCCCCCATTCCACCCTCTCCTCCTTTCTTCCCAGCCTCTGCTAACCACCATTCTACTCTCAACTTCTGCGACATCAGCTATTTTCAATATTCTAATATGTGTGATAGTGCATACTCACCTTTCTATGTCTGGCTTAACTCACTTAACATGCTGATTTCTAATTCAATCTATGTTGTCACAAAGAGGATTTATTCTTATGGCTGAATAATACTCCATTGTGTCATCAGGAGATGGTTTTAATTTAAGGAGTTAATGATCTGAGATATATATATATATATATGTATATGTATATATATGCATATATATGTATATGTATATATATATATATATATATATATGTCACAATGTGCAGTTTAACAGAGTCTATAATGAAAATGCCCTTGGACACGACTCCTATCCCACTTCAATATCTGAAAATATGAGAATGCTTGTAGTTTACTTCAGATCTACCTTGGCACCTAAGCCCTGAAGAGTGTATGTGTAAGTACCTGATGTTTTAGGTTCCCCTGTTTAATACCAAGAAGGTGATTTTACAAACAGTACTTTTGGGCTAGGTATGGTTGCCCATGCATTCAATCCCAGCACTCTGGGGGCATAGGTAGGTGTATCTCTGTAACTTCCAGATCAACCAGGGCTACATAGTGAGACTGTCTCAAAATAAAATAAAGTAAAATGTTTCTTTAAGGTCCCAATGCCAGAGCTACACAATGAATCGGAAGCCAGACTGGGCTATATAAGGCCTCTCAAGAAAAGGAAAACAAGCTGGGTGGTGGTAGTTCGTGCCTTTAATCCCAGCAGGAGGGGCAGAGGCAGGGGATCTCTTTGAGTTCCAGGACAGCCAGGGCTATCATAGTAAATCCTCACAGATCTCAAAAACAAAATAAAGCAAACCAACAGATCTTGCCTGATGGGGCATGATAGCTCTTACCTGTATGTAATTCCAGCTGAGGCAGGAGGCTTGCTGCCTGCTGGAAGTTTGAGGCTAGCCTTCATTACGTAATGAGTCTTGACTGAGCTTCAGGGTCAAAACTCCTACATTGTCCCAAAGGGTCATATACTTTCATTTTTTTTTTCCAAATATGGGTGGAGCAGTCTACTCAGGGTGTGTCATGCTTTCAAATGTTCATGTTCCAAGACTGAGATGTTGCAATTGAACCTCCCAGGCGGGTATAGTATTAGGAGGTGGTCCTTGGGGAGGTGACTAAGTCATGAAACTGGAGTTCTTATTATGGAGAATTATTGTAATTCTTGTAATTATTGTAAGGGTGTGATAATAAGCCTCAATTCTATAAACTAGGAAGTGGACTCTCATCGGATATAAACATTTCTGGCCTCTTGCGTTGGATGTCACAGACTTCACAAATTTGTAAAGTAAATGTATATTGTGTGTAAGCCATGGAGGCTATGCTTTGAACATTTGTTTATTAAGATAGAGCATCATGTAGCCCAGGCTAGACTCCAGATCACTATCTAAGTGAGGGTGACCTTGAACTCCTGACCCTCCTGTTCTTTATCCCAGGTTCTAGGATTTCAGACACTCATGCACTACCACATCTGGCTCATGGGTGCTTAGTTTATTGGACTTTGTTAAGCAGCAGAGAGGCTTGCAATTATTCAGGCCCTACTCATTGCTAATACGGTTAATGACTACTTACCTCATGTTCTAAGATTAGTTCAAAAGTCATATCCTTAGTTTAGTAATCCTAGTCCATAAACACTATACTTGCAATACACTGAAGGATCCAGGCTCTATTCTATAACTCCCATAACTACTGAAATTAATGTATTACCTGCATGAGTATAGTGTTTTTAATCCACAAAACTGTTTTTAAAATTATTTTAATATCTTATAGATGTGATGTTTTCCCTGTATGGATCATGTGGGTCTGTGTAAGAGGCTGATGCAAGGGCTTTAGGGTTTTGTTTGTTTTTGCTTTTTGAGACATGTAGTTCAGGCTTGTTGCATAGCTGAGGGTGACCTTGAACATCTGACTATTGTGCCTCCACCTCTGTGATGTCGTTGTTGTACACTTCCCAACTGGGTGCTATGAGCTGAACCCAGGCCCTCATGCATGCATTGCACTGAGCCAGAGCTCCAGCCCCTTGTTGTCTAACCCTTAGTACATTTTCTTTCCATCTTTCAGACTGGCTGCTGCTCCAGACCCCTCAACTGGTGTTTGAGGAAGGGGAAACCATCATGTTGCGATGCCATAGTTGGAGGAACAAAGTCATGAACAAGGTCACATTCTACCAGAACGGAAAATCTGTAAGATATCATCATTCCATTGGGAACTTCTCCATCTCCAAGGCGAATCACAGCCACAGTGGTGCTTATTACTGCACAGCGCGTCTAGGAAAGTCACAATACTCATCAAAGCCTGTGACCATCACTGTCCAAGGTATGGGGACTCTGTCAAGATATTGGAAGGGAGAGGAGGAGATAGACAAAGGCTGAAGTTGTGTAGTCCCACATGGAGATCTGGGAATGCCACAGCAGCAAAGCTGGGCGTGGAGGCAAAGAGGGGAGCTGTGAAGGCCTTGCCAAGTGATGGCAAATGGGCTGAGCCCAGAGCTCCCCACTTGCAGGTGTTAGGAGACAAGGCCATTGGGCATCAGTGAAACAGAGCCTTGACATTGGTACACAGGTTCTCTACCTTCCTGGGCGTTGCTAAGCACCGAAGTTTGTTTTTTTTTTTTTTTTTTTTTTTTTTTAAACTTCTGTATCTCAAACAGATGTGGCCATAGTCACTCTTTAGAAAATGCAGATTTAACAACATATGGGAGACTGCTGAGAGATAAAGTCCATTGAAGGCTTCCTGACTTATGTATATGCTCTTGTCCTTCTTTACGTATTTGTTGTGATGACTTTGCACTAGGGATCTCACAGTTTATTCTGAATTTCTGTCTCAATCACTCATTGCTTCCAATTCTTCTGACTCTCCTACCAGGTTCAACAACTACACCCGTTGTCTCTCTACTTTGGTACCATGCCGCTTTCTGCCTAGTGATGTGCCTCCTGTTTACAGTGGACACTGGCCTTTATTTCTATGTACAGAGAAACCTTCAAACCCCAGCGGAGAAGTGGAGGAAAACCCTGTCAGTCAGAAAATGTCAGGCTCCTCAGGACAAGTGACATTGCATTGTATGGCATAACGACAGTGGCAGCAGCATTTTTCCAGCCACACTGTTGCTTCTCTTACAGTTTTCCTTGAAAGCAGCGTAGAGCCAGGCCCGACGTGTGGTCCTGTAATTACAGCTACTTAGGATGTTGCAGCAGGAGGATCAGAAGTTCAAGGCCTGCCTAGGTGCCAGAGTGAGTATAAGGCTAGACTGGATAACTAAGTAAGATCCTATTTCAAGAAAAGTAGGCTGGGTAGGGAGTGTGTGGGCGTGTGCTTAGATGGCTCACCAGGAAAGGACGATCGCTGTTAAGCATGCCATAAGAGCAGAGTTTGATCCTTGAAACCCAGATGACAGAAGAAGAGAACAAATTCCTGAAAGTTGTCTTCTGACTGCCACACACCCACCATGGCAGGCGCACCTACTCTCTACATGCACACACAAAATAAGAGACATTTAAATGTACTATTTTTTTTTTTAACAAGAAAGGGAGAAAAAAGAGGGCTGAGAATTGGTGGCAGAGCCGTTATTCAGTTTACATGATGTCCTGAGTTTGACCTCCAGCAATGAAACAAAAACCAATCTAGGCTAAGGATCTCCTTTTTGTGGCTTCTTTGCTCAAAAGAATTTAAAAGCTTTCCCTTGTACTAAGAAGGAAATCTAATGACTTTTCTAATGTTCTTTAAGATGCTATCATATGATCTTGCCTCGCTGATCTCGTTTCCTCTGCTTTTTCTTATCTATCCTTGGGTAGTTTTGTTTCTTGAGCACAGCACCTTTACTTTCTGTTTCAGGGATGGCCTTGCTTACAGAAGCCCACATTCTGTTTCACTGTGCATTTGTCTTCAGTTTAAATAAGAATTAGTCCAAGCAAACCTCAGACTGAGGCTTGATCCTCAGTGCAGTGGTGCGGGGAGGTGGAGACCAACGGGACATTCAGATTATAAGGGATGATCGTGTACCTCTATGCATGGGTTGATGATTTTCAGGAAGAATAGTTTAGCCATCCTGCAGCTTAGCGGCTCTCTGTCTCACCTATGCCCTTACTTGCCCTTGAACTAAAGTCTCTGTAACTGTGAATTAAATAAACCTTAAAAAAAAAAAAAGACCTTAGTCTCTTATGCTTTACTGTAGCAAAAGAAAACAGACTAAGATAATGTCCTTTGTTTTTACTCAAATGTCATCAGTGAGGGATCTTGGATTATTCAATAGTATAACCTTATTCCTCTACAACATTCCTAAATCTGACCCTTTTTACTTATTTTTAATCAATGTAACTGTATGCTTGCTTGTTTAGTGTGTGACTTTCCTCTTCTATCAATCAGTCTCTCTCTCCCCCTTCCTTCCTTCCTTCCTTCCTTCCTTCCTTCCTTTTTCTTTCCCTTCCTCTTCCTCTCCTTCCTCCTCCTCCTTCTTGAGAAAAATAGCCCTGACTGTCCTAGAACTCACTGTGTAGCCCAGGTTGGCCTACAAACTCACAGAAATCCACCTGCCTCTGCCTCCTGAGTGCTGGGATTAAAGGTGTGGGCCACCCTGCCTGGCCATTTTCCCCCTTTTATCTTCTAAGATGCGGACCAGAACGCTAAGTGTGCTTGTCTGTGACACTTGTCTTTCTTACTGTTTTCTCTGAAGACCTCTAGTTTCCCTTTATAGCTGCTTGTAGACCTCCATTGCTGACCTCAAAAAGTACAACTTCTCCATCTCCACCCTCCTGGCAGCTTCGGGGATTTGCACTGGGTCCACTCTGGATTTCCCTCAACTTCTAATGAAATGGCCCTTGAGTTTCCTTATGAGTTTGCTTTTAGGTTCTTCTATCCATGAGACTGAGAACTTGCAAAAGGGAATTATGATTCTCTAGAAGAAGCTGGGTTTTCTGGCTTTCTGAGTCGTGTCTGGTCCCATCCCATCCCATCCCCACCCCTCTCCCCCCTGCTGTGCAGAGGCTCTTCCTGTGTATCTTCTAAGATTCTTGAATTACTGATTCTGTCTGTGGTGCTGTCTCCTCTATCACCTTGAGCTGAGATTTTTTTTTTTTCTTGCCTTTTAATTCTTTAACTGGCAGAGAAAATTAACTCGATCAAGACCCCCTAGACTGCATCAATTTGGGAGATCCAGGTTTGAATTCCCTGGTGAGGTGAGGTGTGTGTGTGTGTGTGTGTGTGTGTGTGTGTGTGTGTGTGTGAGAGAGAGAGAGAGAGAGAGAGAGAGAGAGAGAGAGAGAGAGAGACAGAGAGAGAGATCTAATTTTGAATTTGAATTTAAATGTAAGTCCAACATCAGTCAAAATGGAATGTTCTGAATTAAAATGGGACATGAATAAAAGACTCAATTTTCAAAGCCTCAGACAGTGGGAAGTTATACCAGTTTCACTGCTTGGTGAACTCACTTCAGCCTTTAGGGCAGTGGTTCTCAACCTGTGGACTGCGACCTTCTTGGGGGCGGGGCGGGTGTAGAAGGACCCTTTCACAGGGATCACATATCCGATGTCTTGTATATCAGATATTTACATTACGATTCATAACAGCGGCAAAATTACAGTTTTGAAGTTGCAACGAAAATAATGTTATGGTTGGGGTCACCAGAACATGAGGAACTACACTAAAGGGCTGCAGCATTAGGAAGGTTGAGAACCACTGCTTTAAGGTATATGATGGTCTGAGACGACAGCAATTTATTCTGTATCTGAATCCTGGGGTCATTTCCGCCTAAGGGCGATAAAACAAAAACAAAACAAACAGGCTCACAGATAAAAAACACAAAGTCTTTCCAAAACGCTCTGAGGACGATGCTTCTTTGGGAGAGAAACTTTATAGGATTAGTATCAAAACACGGGAGTGAACCGCAGGTTTTCCTACATGCGTTCCCATAGGTTTTTGTGGGTTAGGTTCTTTACTCCCATAACCACAGCGTTAAGTCTGAGTTCCTCGGGAGAGAACGGGTGTAAACACTGGAGTCAAATCGAAAGAACCCTTTGTTCCAAGTTCCGGAGGAAGGCTGGAGAAAGAACCGGAAATAGGCCTTGAAAAGGAAAATTAAAACACCACAAAAAACGCATATGTGCATTGGCCGGGAATCGAACCCGGGCCTCCCGCGTGGCAGGCGAGAATTCTACCACTGAACCACCAATGCCAGACGTAGAGAGCCTTTCCAGTATTCCTATTTCACCGTATTTCTTCTCCTAGCCACGCCTTACGTGCTGAATTAATTTCCAAAAGCCGGCCTTCGTGGTTTAAGTATTCATTCGTTTAAGACAAGCCCCACACCACTATTTACATTTTAGAAGCTATGGTTCTGTTTGCGAGGCAACTCGCGCCGGACTTTCTGAAGCTGGGGTGGGGGATGGGGATGTGGGGGATGGGTTGGGTTGGGTGGAGGGGGCGCGGGAGGAGTGGAGGACGGATCTCGGCCTCGCTCCTGAGCAGAACCGCCCTCCAACTGGTAAAAGGGAGAACTTGTTCGCAGCATCGCTACCTTTCCTTGGCGGCTGTCGCATACAGAAGCAGCCTGGAAGAACTGGAACTTTCTGTGTGGTCTGTGCAGCAGCTCTGAGCCAAAGTGGGGGATGGGGGTCAGCCACTCTGCTCTCCGCCTCTCCGGGCCGCTGGGTTCGAATTTTCTGCGGGAGTCAGCGCCGCCGGTCGTGGCTGGGTCGGAGGGCTCGGGTGGGAGCAGAAGGTGGGGGAAGGTTCTCGCCAGCGAGGGCAGGAGGAGGCGGGGATCCCACACCGGATAAAAAGCGTGTGGCTCCGAAACCGACCGATCCCAGCTAGGCTGGCTGGAGAGACAGCGAAAGGATGGCATTGTCGAGCAGTACCAACTCCCGCCACTTGGAGCGTCTAAGTCCTCTTCCAACCCGACTGTGAGGAACCATGTCTGTCCCTAGGGAAGCGGTACCTTGAAGATCTTCTTGTTTGAAGGTGTGAGCTTCTTCTACACGTCCATCACCCATGCCCACTTTGAGGAACTGTATTCAGACCTTCTCTGCAGCCCCCCCTGGAGCCTGTGGAGATGACCCCGAGCTATGCCAAGTTGGTCAAGGCCCAAACCCATGAGGTCATCCTGGTGGGTGATTCTACTCGTATCGCTAAGGTGGAAAAGCGTATATAAGGCTTCTTCAACGTCAAGAATCTGAACAAGAACATTAACCGGATGAGACTGTGGCCCATGGGGCTGCTATACGGGTGGCTATGTGGATGGTAGACAAATGTAAGAAGGTGCAGGGTCTTCTACTGGATGTGGCTCCTTTGTCCCTAGGGCTGGAGACGGTGGAGAGCCACTATCCCTACCAAACAGACCCAAGCCTTCCCTACTCTGACAACCAGCCTGGGTGGGGTCCCGATCCAGCTGAATGAGGGTGACAGGGTTGTGACTAAGAACAGAAACCCTCTGGGCAGCTTTGAGCTCAGTAGCATTCTTCCTGCTCCACGTGGGGTCCCCCAGGTGGAAGTAAATGTTAACATAGATGCCAATGGCATCTTAAGTGCGATAGACACCGACAGGAGTCAGGCAAAGCTAACAAGATCACTGTCACCAATGACAAGGGCCAGATCAGCAAGGAGGAGGTGGGGAGGATGGTGCATGGAACAGAACAGTACGAGGTTAAGGGTGAGGTCCAGAAGGACAGAGTGGCTGCCAAGAACTTCCCGGAAGTCCATGTCTTCCACGTAAAGAGTTCCTTGCAAGAAGATAGCCAGCGGGAAAAGATTCCAGAAGAGGACAGATGCAGAGGGCATGACAAGCGTTAGGAAGTCCTGGCCTGGTAGAGCACAACCGGTTGGCAGGTAAGGAGTGTATGCATCAGAAGAGGGTAATGAAACAGACTTGTTGCTCCATCTTCTGTAGGTTTTATGTGGGGCCCAGTGTTCCCCAGGATAGCAGTAGTGGGGTTCGAACTTGCCAGGGGAGGCCCAGTACTGGCCCCATGACAGAGGAAGTCGATTGAATGACCTGTCATGATACATTATCTATGTCTGTAAGGGCTCTCCTACAACCCTACCTTATATATATCTTCAGAGGTGAATGGAGGTATCTTGCCCTGGAAGGTGGGAGCTTTTTTTTTTTTTTTTTTTCATTATGTTTTGCAATTGAGTCTGTGTTGTTTGATTTTGTTTGTTTGTTTTTAAGTTCATTTCTTGTCAGATGTGATGGTGCACACCTTTAATCCCAGCACTCAGGAGGCCCAGGCAGAACTACCTCTGAGTTCAAGGCCATCCTGGTCTATATAGCAAGTTCTAGGACAGCCAGGGCTATGTGGAGATGTGGAGGGACCCTGTCTCAAAAAAACAAACAAATAGACAAATCCACTTCTCCCATTTAAAAATAACAACAACAACAAAACAAAACAAAACAAAAAAGCTATTTTGTCATGAGTCTTTGTGTGGCATTTTGCCACTGCCTTTATCTATATTTCATTTAATTTGCAGTTGCATGACTTGAATTTTTTCAGTTGTAGAACTAATAAACTTTAAAAAAAAAATCCCACTTTGTTTATATTCCAACCAGTTAAGTAGATGATCAGGCTCAGTTTTCAGAAGTATTTTTGGAGTAGATGTTGAAGGAAGTTATGAAGGAAATCCACAAGGCTATATGCAAGATATCTTTCTTTAAAATTCATTCCGAGGCCAGACTGGTCAACAGAGCAAGTTCCTGGACAGCCAAGGCTACACAGAGAAACCCTGTCTCAAAAACCAAAAGCAGGTTTCACTTTCATTTTTTTAATTGTGTGTGGAGGGGACAGAGGGATATGCATATGAGTGCTGGTGCCCTTGGAGGCCAGGGTATGGGACCCCTTGGAGCTGGAGTTACAAGCAACTGGGAACCATCTGATGGGGAAGGTGAGACCCAAACTCAGGTCCTCTGTCACAGCAATATGCACTCTTAAATGAACCTGGTCTTCAGCCCTTAAAATAATTTCTCCTTTCTTTCTTTTTTCAGTTTTGTATAGAAAGCACTGAGCTTTGTTATGGCATCTTCATTCATTCATACCTTTCTACAACCTCCCCCCCCCCCCCCCCCCGCCAAAAAAGCTGGTTCCTTTTCTTCTCATAGTTAGTTTCCCTTCTGCTTTCTTAATACATTACTTCATTGTTCTTTTCCCTATTTTACTTAAGATCTCTTCTTCTTTTCTCGTGTTCCCCTTTCCAGTTTTGTGAAGCACACAAGCGCGTAACACACACACACACACACACACACACACACGCACACACATCATCATCATCATCATCATCATCATCATCTCATTATATACAAGATTTCTGTAAGGAGAAAACAGGGTAAGTGGAAAAACCTGAGGTGGACACATGGAAAGAGTACAGTGGTGTAGTGATTGTGCTGGAAAAGAGATACGGTTTTCATATGGGGCCCTAAGGTAAAATTATATATTGGAAGTTTAGTTTGCCAGCATTATTGCACTAATAAATAGTTTAAATTTTTGTTTGTTTTGTTTGTTTGCTTTGGTGTTTTTTTGAGATACGGTTTCACTATGTTTCCCTGACTGGCCTAGAACTCACTGTATAATCTAGGCTGGTCACCAATTCACACAGATTCTCTTGCCTTGAATTAAAGGAATGGGCCACCAGGCTGGGCCCACTCACATGCTTAGTTTTTAATCAGGTCATTTCATTGTTCTTTTGGAGACAAGACCACCCAAGTCTGCAGGTATGTTAGAGTAGGTCTGGGGAGGTCATCAAACTTAGGTTAGTCCTGTCTCTGTGAGAGTAATAGATTGGTCTCATGTGGTTTCTGATGAGGTTAGGAGCGGAGTAGGAAGATAATGATATCAACACACCAGACTGCTTAGCTTTTCAGCTCTGCCAGACTTCAATATTCCTTTCAACATAGTGGAAATATGGCAATAGCACTCCTCTGTATTGTTGTGAGGGATCCATAGATGTGAGAGGTGGAGAAGAATGTTAGACATTTAGCACATTGCTGACAAACACAAGTTCTTACTAGTTATTCTGTGAGTATCAACTAGGTAACAGATATTTGGTACACCCAACTAATCCAATAGCAATATCATGGGGCACTACTGTTATTACACACATAGCAGAAGTGTGGAAGTCAGCAGACAACTTTGTGGAGTTGGTTCTCGCCTTTAGGTAACTTTTGGATAGAACTCATCAGGTTTGTGAGCTGAGCCATCTTACTACCCTCTTATTTAGAGATTAATATTCTAAAGCACAGAGAGGTCAAACAATTTGATCAAAGCCATATAGTTATTATAGGAACAGAGAGATGGATAGCTTGACTTAAAGACCCATTCTCAAGTGATTGAAACCGAGGAAATATCCTCCAGCTCAGCCAAGCAAATGGCAAGGATAAGCTTGCCTGGCTTCATTCCTATCCAGTCCATTCCACCTCTATTTCCTGAGCTGTGGGATGCTTCACCCTCAGAAAGGAAAGTGAGCTCGCCTAGAGCAATGCTTCATTATATTGAGTCGGGTAATATCTGGTAGAGAGGAGGTTGCACTAACAAGCCACTTGTCCCTGGATGTCATTTTTAACTGTGTTATTTGTTTGTCTGAATTTGATCCACATGCTTTGCAATCTAGAAAAGCTAGGGTCAAGTGGATCAGGCTCTTTGATGGAGAAACCACAGCACCCAGGCAGCTCAGTGTGTTTGTTATGTACAGTTAGACAGTGAGTGAGGTTATTGATACAGCCTAATGAGGAGACAGACTAAACTCATCTCACCAGGAGCAGTCTCTATAGGGAGCAGTCTCAGGCCTTAAACATCTGGGGGAGAGAGTCATGGGGTGGGGGGAGAGAGTCATGGTGGGCCTTTTCTGCACACACTGTCAACATCTATACTCAGAGCAGAGGAAGGCTTTGCCACACCTTAGAGCTTGTGTCTCCCCCGGCCCTTGACATGGCTGTATCCATGTCAGCCACACATACTCACTCAGGACTTCAATCACTCAGCATACACACCCATTATTAAGACATCAAATACTGCTATGGGCAGTGGGCAGTTTCTTTTCCTGTTCCCCTTTTTTTTCTCACTTTTTTTTTTTTGATTTTTGAGTAATTTTATATTAATAGAAGAATTGCAAAGATACCATGGAAAATTACTACTTATCTGCCAGCCAACTTCTCCTAATGTTAAGATGTTATATAACCACGACACACTTACCAAATGTCAGAAAAATGTCGTTGGAAAACTACTACTAATTAAACTGTTGACTTTATCCAGACTTCACATTTCCTACTAATGAGTCCCTTTTCTGTTTCAGAAATCAATGTTGGACATCACATAACACTGATTAATCATGCTTCCTAAACTCTATATCCTGTGTGATAGTTCCACGGTCTTATTTTTCATGATCTTGAGGTTTTTAAAGATAGGTCAGGTATTTTATAAATGATCTCTTAATTTTGATTTGTATGATTTTATTTTTTAAAAAATGTTATTTGTACTATGTGTATTTGTGAGCATCAGCCTGAGGTCAGAAAAGGGTACTGTTGGATTCCTACAGCTGGTGTCTGATATGCATACTGACAACCCCAAGCAGCAAGTGCTCTTAACTGCTGAGCCGTGTCTCCAGCCCTGAATGTCTAATTAAACTATATTTTTATTAAATTTGTTCTTTTACAAAACATGTGCTTTCTTTGTGATCTCCTAGAAAAGAGATGTCATGAAAACTTTAATTGTCTCGGTTCTGCTGTATTGAAATAGCACATCCACTTAAACAGCAAATCTGCTTAATTAGAATTGGTGGTGGGGCTGGGAAAGGCGATAATTTCACGCTTACAAAGGTTTGTTGCCACTTCTTCAGCATTGAAAGTGTTGGAGCAATTATAACAAATTAAAAGATATCGGTTAAGGAAATTTTTCAGTGTTATTTTTTCCTAAGCATACTCCATAAACGACAGTGACTACATTGTGATGAGACAAAAATATTATATTGTCAGAAGTGGGATTCGAACCCACGCCTCCAGGGGAGACTGCGACCTGAACGCAGCGCCTTAGACCGCTCGGCCATCCTGACTTGGGAACAGCTGTTTTCCTTACTTTCTTATAAGCTTATCAGCACTGTTGACGCAACTATCACCTAGCTTTGTTTGCTTATGGCTTCAAACAAAAAGATACGCGAACTCTCCCGGAACGCTTTATAAATCAGGAGAAGTGAAAGTGGGTTACAGGTCTTTTTTTTTTTTATCTCCTACTTACTCATAACTTCAAACTTTTTATGTCTTCTGCGGACCGTTCGGTCTCCTCTTATCCAGAGGACCGAGTCAGGCCAGGGAGGCTCTCCTACCGGCCACCTTCCTTCCTAACTCGTCTGGAGCTGGGAATGTAAGGTTGGACTGTGAGCAGCTGAGAAGCAGAGAAAATGTTTTTCACCGGGTGGACGCTTTGTTTTCTCACGGGATCCACTTTTAGGCTGATAGGAAACAGACTCAAGACGCCGTCGGCAAATTTCTCACTTGTATTTGGGAGACTAGAGAGTACCGGTACACGTGCTGCGTTGGTGGTATAGTGGTGAGCATAGCTGCCTTCCAAGCAGTTGACCCGGGTTCGATTCCCGGCCAACGCATCCCTCTTTTTTTTCTTCCCGTCCCTAACCTGTTTATACAGGTCACAGTTCACACAGTAATCTATTTTGTATCTTTGAATGAAACCAGTCTCGCCAAATCCGGCCCGGATTATATTCCTGAAAGCATTTCATCTTTTTCTGTTTTGAGGATCTTCTAGGGTCTGGGATCTCTTGTTAGAATATCGTATACGCTTCAGTATCCGAGAGGATCACAGTAGGCGTGAGCTTTTGAGCGTTTTGAAACCGAACCAGGCGTATAAAAATCGCATTTCCAATTTTTATTTTAACTGAATTAATAGAAATATGTGATCAATGGAGCCATTAACTAATTGGCAAAAAACATTTAAACGGCTATTCATTTCGACTACCGAAGACCTTTTAAGCAAGGAAATTAATTTTTTTTATTTATGACATCTATATAGTATTTGTTCTTCCTATTAAACTTTGAGTATAAAATGCATTCCAGACTTTGAGACTAAGAAATTTGTACTCTAATATTTTTGTATTAATTACATGTCGAAATGATATTTTGGATGTCTGGGGCTGAGTAGGATTGATTAAATTTATCGATTTTTTATTGTTAATTTTGTTCTTTGATCATTTCACACATGTATACAATGATTTATTTACGTTCTTCACTCTTGTGATTCCTCCTTTCTCCCTTCAATCCCTTTTCGACTTTCGTGTCTTTTGTTTTATGATCCACATATATTAATGAGGGACCTGTTTCTACTGTTGAATCTGGCTGTTAGAGATTGTAGATATATGAGATTTTCACATTATCTTTATTTTTTATAGTCCTAATCTGGACAAAACAAATTTTTACTAAATTCCAGAGTGGGGGAGGGGAGGGAGAGTTACTCAGACATACCTTTCTTGAGCAGCTATTTTGTAGTTGTCGTTGTGGATGTCCTCGTTAGTATAGTGGTGAGTATCCCCGCCTGTCACGCGGGAGACCGGGGTTCGATTCCCCGACGGGGAGATTACACCTTTTTAAATCAGTTTTCCTGTTAAAGTGAGATAATCTCTTTTAAAAACTCAAGTCTTAGATATCAAGAACCTGTCTCTCTCTAACCAAATTAGTGGGGAAGGGGCAATGTTTACTCAGTATGTGCAGGTACCTAATCCTGCCTGTATCAAGGATTAAACATTTTCACACTTCCTGAAACACCAGGCATCACGATGATTCCCACCTATGATACTGCACCATAGCAAGGTGGCAGCATTGGCCAGACCAAGTTTTCAAGTCGGAGCTCCTTTCCACTGGACGTGTGTAGATTTGGGGAACAGCCGCGTCACCTCTGCAGGTGATGACACGGGATAACAGAAATGTCCTGGCTGAACCTAGTACTTGGAAGGAGCATTGGTCTCAGTAAAGATTGGAGGCCCACCTTTTGTTTTAATGCCGGTTGCTTTAAATTACTATGGAAAAGCTGCTTTGGGGGAAAGAATTTGATTGCTTTGGCAAGATTCTGTTTTCTGCATCCATACATTGGATCCACGATCTCTGAGACCCTTTGCAGTATTAAAATCCTGCGAAGCACAATCGCTTATAAGAATGTGGTTGGTATAAGTCAAGCATATTTCCAGTCTCAGCTCTCTGACCTCAGATTGTTCAATCTGTTAAAGCCTCGGTTTCAGCATTTGTTTTAATCACTTCGTTGTGTTAAGCTACATAATCACACCATAATTTCGCTAAAAAGTTTTTCAGAAATGACTGTCCCTTATATGGCTCTCCTTTCTGAGATTTACTCCTTCAACTTTAGGCCTTTACAATATTGTATAAAGGGCTGGAGAGATGGCTCAGCCGTTAAAGGCTAGGCTCACAACCAAAAATAAAATATCGTATAAATACTTAGTATTTGTTATCTCTACTATATGAAAACCATTTATTAGAACAACACCCATAATTAGGTCAAGACTAAATGAAACAGTGCAATGTGTAGTTAAGTCGTAGGGTTTACTGTGTTTGCTGATATTATTTCCTTGGCATGGCATAGCGCTGGAGTAATAGCTGAGAGCTTACATTAGGATTCACAAAAAAAAAAAAAAAAAAAAAAAAAAACCCAAAGAAAGCTGATTGGGAAAGGCCTTTTGAAATCTCAAAACTCGCCCCCTAGTGACACACCTCCTCCAACAAGGCCACATATCTTAATTCTTCCCTAAAGTTCCACCAATTGGAATCAAGCATTCAAATATATGAGCCTATGGGGGCCATTCTCATCCAAGCCTCCACAAAGTGCAAAAACAATTCAATGGAAAGCCGTATGTATGTATATACATGTACACACATAAATATACATATATGTATGTACCGCACATGTTTTGTGATATATATGTCGCAAAATATAAAATATATGCGTGTGTAATTTCTGCACTTAGGTATCTCTGTGTGAAATCTTTGCAAATATTGACCTGCACTTAAACTGAATCTCAGTATTAATGGAAGATGCTACAGACACAGACAAAAGGAGGTACTTGTGTGTGTGTGTGGTGGTGGTGGTGGTGGTGGTGGGGGCTCCAGGGAACTCCTGAGACCTGGACAACACAGAAAAGCGGCTCATTAGACCCCAGCCCTGATGGGACCCTTAAGCTGAAGGCAGTAGAATAATGGGAATGTGCCCTTTGATATTCGTTTGCAGATGTGTCATTGTCAACGTCGTCGACTTACAAGAATTTTTCAGTTTCCCGTTTTGCCTGGCAGTTTCACGTGCCAGTAGACTTCAAAACAGTTGGTGTGATTTGTTTTGTTGTAAGAACCCTTAGTACTTTGTACTTTTTGCCAGACATGCCTGGAAACGTAGTGGTTATATGTAAAAAAATAATGAGTTAATGAATTAGTACTTACACACGCATAGTTGCATGCGTAAATTATCTAGACCACCAACGTTTCTAAGCAAAACCAACTGAATTCCCAAACTCACAGAGCATCCATTTTGGATTTCCCAAAGGCTCTTGGTTCGTTCATCCTCTTGAGCTCCCCTATTCTCGGCCTCAGTAGGTAGAACCCGGACCTGTTCGGTTTGAAGTGGGTGGTGGTGCCCTTCCTTACCTGCAGGATTCACTGCAGGATGCCGCCAGTTTCGATCTCAACTTCACCCACAACCTCTGACACATATAGACGACCAACATAGTCTTTAGTGAACTGACTTGAGGGCAGGAACGAGTGCTATCTGTCTCTGTGGCGCAATCGGTTAGCGCGTTCGGCTGTTAACCGAAAGGTTGGTGGTTCGAGCCCACCCAGGGACGGAGGGGAGTGTTTTGTAAACTTCACAGCCTTGAAATCTGTCGGTGGAGCAACTTAAGCTACCTTCCGCAGCCAACTGGCTGAAGCTCGTGTCTGCTTGTTTTGGAGCCATTTCTTGTTTTCGCGGTTAAGGTTGCGCTTTCACGGCTGTAATCACATCAGAAAGCTGTTACTCTGGGAGTTTGGACGTTCAGTGTTAATGATCCGAGGACGACTGCCTTATCTGTCCTGAGGAAACTGTGCCTAGCTTTCCTTCATATTTCCTTGCTCCTGAATCCCTCCCTGGCTGCCGCTTGCCACTCCTTACTTCCTCTTTAATCTCAACCTTATCTGCTGGGACCTCGAGGAGTTCCCTTTCTCAGTTCTTTAATTCTCTGCTCCTGTAGCTGCCCCAGAATCTGGTTAACTCCGCACCCGAGCACCGATCAGCATCACCCGCTTCAATACCTGGAGCCATCCGACGCCATCTCTAAGCTCTGACAGCAAGCGAGTGGCCTCAGAATCCGCCCCCCCCCGCTTCTTTTAGACCCCAAAGAACCGCACCTCCTAAACTCAGTTTGGCTTTTAATACTTTGCCCTGGACTTCCAACTTCTTTCTTTCTTGCCTGGCAAACTTCGCCTTTCATGCCTTCACCCAGAATGAACCTTCTCTGCAGGCTTCCTCCACTTTCCCAGTACCCAGTACCTGCCTGCCTGCCTGTTTGGCTCGCTAGAACAGAAACTTCTGGTCACAGGATGACACCGAGCTGTTCATGAAATCTTTGCAGCACCTACATTCACTGCTGCCCCATTGTAGGTGAGGAAGGCAAGCACAGGACACATTTTACTACCCTGGTCTGGGTTTACGTACACACATCCTTGCTATAATGCAATAGGCAGACTAGTTCCCCCACCGGAATGACTATGGCACACATGTCCCTCCCCAAACAATGCTAGGAGCAACCTCACAACCCTCCCACCCACAACCTGCACTGGGCTATACATATTCCATCTCTGAAAAATTACTCGACTCCCTACCCCTGGTGGCAATCGCATTTATAGTTTCCATTGTTCAAGAGCATGCCCAGTGCACCTGGGTATGAAGTGGAGAATTGATCCAACCTGAATTGGTTTGGGGTACATGTCCTTTGGCAAACCTTTTAGGGAGACTCTCCTACTTACCATCGTATGCGTCGGCACAATTGGGAGTGCATATGACTAAAATCAGATGTGTTGGGAAGGGTCATAGAAACAGAAAAGCTGGGTTTTTATGGTCACAGTGCCATTTCTGATTTTTACTAAGACAGCTTTGGTCAACAGAACTTTCTTCATCTTATGGCCATTCCTTTGTGGGAACTTGTGGTGTGTTTGCTCACTTAACACAACGTGCGTTATTAGCTGCTTTCTTTTAAACCCCACCCTCACCCCTCACAGTGGTCCAGAACTGACTGATACCCTGGGCCCATGAATGAAGAAATTTCAATATGACATGCTCTGAGACCACCCCAATTCCAGTGGAGACTCCTCAGGACAACTCAAGCTGATGTCACATTACAACTTATTACCTCACTTAGTGGTGGCTTCTGGTCTAGGCAGATAACCTTATCTCTGGCTCAGATGGTGATGTCTGCCTGGTGCCCTAGGCGCCTCCCTCCCCCTCCCGCTCCCTCTCCCTCTCTCTCTTCCTCTCCCTCTCTCTCTCTCTCTCCCCTTCCTTTCTTAGTTTTATTTTGTGTAAATGAGTGTCTTGCCTGCATACATATGCACACCATGTTTGTGTTTGGCGTCTGTTGTCAGTGAAAGGCAGAAGAGGGTGTGGGATCCCTTAGAACTGGAGTTACAGAGGGTTGTGAACCAGCCTGTGTGTCCTGGGAATCAAATCCAGGGCCTCTACAAGAACAGTAAATGCTCTTAACTGGTGAGTCATCTCTCCAGCTCCCTCCTCTGCTCTTCACAATTAAATATATATATATATATATATATATACATACATATATATATACACACACATACATATATACATACATACATATGTATATATATGTATATTTGACATGGAGCTGGAGAACACTTCCTGCAGAGACACTGGGGTCAGTGCCCAGCACCCACATGGTGGCTAACAACCCTCTGTAACTCCATTCAAGAGAATATAACTTCCTCTTCTGACCTCTGAAAACATCAGGCACATAGGTGGTGTGCATACATGCATGAAGGCAAAATACTCATGCACATAAAAATAAATAAATCTAAATAGTTTGACAGTTTCATAAATGTTTACAATATATTTTGGTTATTCTCTGTAGAAAAAGGCAGACATGATCTGGTGGCCAGCCTATTTGGCACTTTTAAATAAGAAGCATGGCATACCCTGCCCCAGAAGTCAGAACACTGAATTCTGAAGTAATGTGGGTAACTGGTAGCTGGCTTGTTTGGACTCTCCGTGTCGCCTTTAATGTGATTCTTCCTAATAGAGACCCTGGTGATATGAGCGCTCACCATGCAATCAGAGGCACTGTACTAACTAATCTCAGTATGTAGGTTTCCATTATGTAAGTGGTTGTTCCCATGCAATAAAGCAGATGCTATTCCCTGAAACTGTCTCCAGAGTGGTTCACCTCCATGTTCTTTACCAACCCACGGTCATTGCTGTCTGGCTGGGGGACGCCTGGGTTATGATGGCGGTTCTCACCCTCCACTGCCTTCTTTCACCCCTTCTCACTCCACCGAAGCCCCTCTTCTTCTGAACAAGTCCCTTTCCAACTTTCTTCATGTGTTGTTTGTTTCCCACTGAGTTTAATTTGGGTTACTTGCATGAGCACAGGTGGTAGGTTATTTACTGGAACAAGGGGGAATTTACAGAACCTGCAAGAGCGAAGAAAGGGACTTCCTCTTCCCCCCAGAAATCATCAGCTGGCTCTGGTGCTCAGGGAGGTGGAGGCTCCCTTCTCCTGGCTCTTAGCTGTCTACTCTACAATTCAGCTGCAATGCTTGGGTTCCCAGGACTCCCCACACTGTGGACGAAGTCTGGGGGGTTCACTGAAGGCAAGCAGGCCTGAAGGAACAGATGCAGTCATTCACTTTTCTACAGAAGTTTATTTAGGAACACTTGTTAAGCACAGAAAGGACCACCACCCAGAGCCCAGGCTGCTCCTTTGCAATGAGGGGATGTTTGGGACAGGGAAAGCATCAAACTCCGAGGCATCACTTGTCCGGAGGGTGGGTGGCTACGTATTCTCTGGCCTTTCACTGTTGGCCCCTGAAGATCCGAAGCTTTGCTTTTCCTCTGGGTTGGTCCTTTGGAGACAAAAAGAAAAGTGAGTATTACCCCTGCTGCTCAAGGCAAGGCACCTAATGAGGATGATGAGGTTGGAAGTCCACCGAGAGGGCCATAGGCACCTCTTACCACCCCATGAGATCAGGACTCACTTGTCCTCAGGTTCCTTGCTCCAGTACAACTTGGGTTCCTCATAGTCTGCCGTTGGCTTTCGAAGACCCCTCTGCACAGAGAAATACAGCACTGTGTCTATTGTAAACAAGAGTCCTATCAGCAGGCAGAAAGTGATTTGATGCCACGGTAGAAGGGTGGACGGAGATATGGGATCTGGTGGGAGAAATAGAGAGATGAGAAAGATGACTCTCATTAAGACAGAGACTTGGAATAAACAATGAGGTCAACACCACCAGTGTTCCTGACACCTGCCGAGAATCAGGTAGGAGGTACAGACGGGAGAGCATGGGCAAGTTCTTCACTCCCTTCCACTGAATTTCCATTTTAGTGCCACCTAAGTGAAGTCAGCAGACCAAATGCTTAGTCACTGCTTCAGCTTGTTGGGTGGTCTCTGCTTCCTGAGTACTGCTATTAAAGATGTACACCACCAAGTCCAGCTCAATATTTTCCTTATTTAAGTATTTTTAATTTTATGTGTATGGGCACCAGGTTCATGCCTGGTACCCACAAAGGCCAGAAAGAGTATTGCATCCCCTGGAACTGGAGTTATAATTATGACACCATGTGGTGCTGGGAGTCAAACCCGGGTCCTCTGGAAGAGCAGCCAGTGCTCTCTAGCCCTGGGTTCAATTTTTCAATTAAAAATTTTACGATATGATGTGTGTGTGTGTGTGTGTGTTTGTATGCTCATGCATTTGTATGTCTGTGTGTATTCTTGTGTGAATGCACAGGTATAAGCAAGTTGTGTGTGTGTGTGTGTGTGTGCATCCAAATGGACATCGGAGGACAATCTTGCCTGTTATCCTCAGAAATGTTGTTCACAGATGGACAAAGGTGGTGCGTGCCTTTAATCCCAGCACTTGGGAGGCAGAGGCAGATGGATCTCTGAGTTCAAGGCCAGCCTGGTCTACAGAGTGAGTTTTAGAGTAGTCAGGACTACCCAGAGAAACTCCATATTGGGAAATAGAAGAGTAAGGAAGGGAGAGAGGGAGGAAGGAAGGAAAAACAGAAAGGAAGGAACAAAGAAAGAATTCTGTTCACTTCCTTTAGACCATGTTTGCCTGAGTCAGAATGTCTTGATTGATGACTCCTGTGGGAAGGCCAGCCCGCTGTGGGTAACACCATTCCTAGGCAGGCAGGCCTGTACGGACACTAGGGAGGTAAACTACATAGGGGAACAAGCTGAGTATGAGCTGGGGAGCAAGGGAGTGAGCAGTGTTCCTCCATGGTTTCTCTTCAGCTCCTGCTTGGGTTTCTGCTGTGGCTTCCCTCACTGACGGACTACGGCCTACACGTGTAAGCTGAAATAAATAAACCCTTTCCTCCTCCAAGTTGTTTTTGGTCATGACCTTCATCACAATCCATTGGCCTGGAGTTTACTGCTTGGGTAAGGGAGTGCCCCAGGGTCCCTTGTCCCTGCCTTCCCAGTGTCAGGATTACTGGTGTGCTAACCAAACCTGACATTGCTTTGTGGCTCTATGGCTTTGGTGTTTGTGAGGCAAGCACTTTAAGATGGACTAAGCTAGTTCCCCAGCCCAGCTGCATTTGTTTGTTTGTTTGTTTGTTTGTTTGTTTGTTTGAAATGGTGTCTTTTACTACGTGGCCCTGGCTGGCCTGAAATTCATTTATGTAGACCAGGCTGGCCTCCAACTCATAGAGACCCACTTCCTGGGATTAAAGGCACGTGCCACCACGCCTAGGCCAGTTTTAATTTTAACTTTTAAAAATATTTAATGTCTTATGTATGTGTGTGTATGAGGATATATGCAGTGCCCTGGCAGGTGAGAAGAGGCACCAGAACTGGAGTTATGGACGGTTGTGAGACACCGTGTGGGCGCTTGGAATTGAACCCAGCTCCTCTGCAAGAGGATCCAGTGCTCTTAACTGCTGAGGCACCTCTCCAGCCCCTAACTTTAAATTTTGATATAGTTTTAAACTGTGAACACGTTTACCTAGATAGCATAAAGAACTCCCCTCACACGTCTTTTACTTAGATTCTCCAGTTGCTTACATTTGACTGTTTGTCTCATCACTTGGTCTTTGTTCTGCCACCTTTCCTGGTGGTGTGAGGGAAAATGTTCCCCAAAGGCACGCATTTGAATGAGCCCAGCTGTTGTTCCCTCCTTGGCGGAACTGTTTTGGGAAGGCTTAGTAGGTATGGTCTTGTTGGAGGAGGTGTATCTCTGGGGATGGGCTTCAAAAGCCCACACCAGGCTGAGTATCTCAAGTTCTTGTGGAGAGGATGCGAGCTCTCAGTGACTACTCCAGTTCCATGCCCGCCTACAGCCACGCTCCCCACCATGACAGACAGTCATGGACTCTACCTCTGAAACTGTAAGCCAGCCTCCAATTAAATGCTCTCTTGGATAAGTGTCCTTGGTCGTGGGGTGTCTTCTCAGCAGTATAAAAGCAACTAAGACACCCTTTGAGGGTACACTAGGTCGTCCTTATCCCTGCCAGATTAAGATTAAACAAAAACTGGAAAAGGCCAGCAAAGGCTCTTGCTGCCAGTCCTGATCCCCTTCGTCAGTTCATCAATCCCCAGGACTCATGTGGTGGAAGGAGAGAACTGACTCCTAAAAGTTAACGTGGCGCTCACACACACACACACACACACACACACACACACACACACATTGAATAACAGTAATAATAATAGATAATACATAATATTATTCATAAATAAAATACAATTATAAATAAAATTTATATTATAAACAATATAAATAAATAAAAATCCAACAACAACAATAATTAATAATAATAATAATAGAAACCCTAGCGCATTGTAACAGGCTCTGAAGAGCTGGCTCTTACCTCCTACAGTGATTCTCAAGGTCTCTGAAGACTTGTTGTTCCGTCCAATGATCCCTCGGCAGAAGTAGGAACCACTGTGATTTTGTGTAGCGTTTGGAATGTAGAGTTCAGAGTTCACATGGAAATACTTCTTTCCTTTGCCGTTTTGTAAATAGGTGACCTTATATACAGGTCTGTTTCTCCAGCTGTGGCATTTCAGCCGAATGGGGTCCCCCTCCCGGAACTCAGGCTGCTGAGTGGTCTGAAGCAACAGCCAGCCTGAAAGACAGGTGATCTTAGAGGCGGGGCCAAACTCTGAGCGCTACTCTCTTCTGAAGGGGAAGCTCTGAACAGCTCAATCCTCGAAGCAAGAGAAGCCAGATTGAGGATTGCCCTGCCCTGTGCCTCATGTCACACTAGGACCTTTTGACTAAGGGAGAAAACACACACACACACACATACACACACACACACGCACACGCACACGCACACACACGATTAGGATGAAGAACTAAGAATGAGGGAGTTGAGACGCAAAGTTGAGGATATCTGCAGGATCCCTATATGCTGGACTTACATTTGGTCTGGCAGGTAATAAGGATTCACAGTTTTTTCTTAACCAAAGAGTGAACAGTACATTTAAAAATGGCTTTCTAGCCCAGCAGCGGTGGCGCACACTAATTCCAGCACTCGGGTGGCAGAGGCAGGAAGATCTCTGTGAGTTCGAGGCCAGCCTGATCTACAAAGTGAGTTCCTGGACAGCCAGAACATATATATATATATATATATATATATATATATATATATATATATATATATATATATATATGTACATCCTCCACTTAAAAAAAAAAATGGTTACGTTTCAAAAGACAGGCACTTACAGATATTGAGAGATTCTTCCTATAGTTGTGTATTAGTTGTGTATTAGACCAGTATCCATGGGAGGGGTTACAAAAGTGGTGTGGGAACCCTCAGTGTAAAAGTCAGAAGGAGGGCAGTGGGGGAAGGAAGGGAGGGAGGAATGAAAGAAGACGATGAGGAGGGAGGAGGAGGTGAACATTGGCTGCCCTTACTAAACAAAATTGGTATAACGTTTTGGTGGAGATTCTTTACCAGGAAAACTTGCCAAACTGAGGGCAATTTCTTCTCTCTCTCTCTCTCTCTCTCTCTCTCTCTCTCTCTCTCTCTCTCTCTCTCTCTCTCTCTCTCCAATGTCACCGTCCCGTGTGCTCCACAGGACGGGCTTTCATGCTTTGCTCAGGGCTTACTTACAGCTCGCACTACAGTTCTGACCGGACACATATCACCTTACTTCCGTATTAACACAAACCACAGGGCGTTCCCCAAGTAATTCAGGGCCCTTCTTTCGCTCCAACTTACCTACATGGACTTCTAGGCTCACCGGGTCACTGGGTGTGGAGAGGGCTGTCTGGCACTTATACTCTCCACTGTCCTTAACCTTGACAGATTCAATGAAGTAGCTGGGATTCCGCTGTGAGGTGAGGGTTCCATTATGGTACCACTTGGTAGAATTGTCCCCAGGTGAGTAGGTGCCCTGGCACCTGAGGGTCACACTGTCTTCCTGGAGCACCCTGACCCATTCAGGGTGTAGGGTCAACACAGCCTTTTGTAGACCTGATGAGGAGATACAATGAGTGCTCTTCACCAGCACAGCCAGAGTAACACAGGAAGATGGACAAACTCATGGTGTTCTTAGGCTGTCTATGACTCATTCTTATGGCATCTAGGCAGGGAAGCCCTTGGCCCAGTTTTGATCCTTTCTGTGGGGATGGGGGGGACTGGCTGGAGATGCGTAAGGCTGATCCTCCCGACTGTGTTAGGGAATTGCTCCCAGCCCCCAGACACACCAGACACCATACAGTGCACCTGTCCCAACTTTTTTGTGGCCTTTGTATGTGCCTCACTCACTCAATCTAAGACCCTGAAGCAAACTCACCGGCTCGAATGCCAGAGGAAACTGCAAGGAAAAAGAAACACATGCATCAGATGTTGAGCAGGGTGACTCCCTCCCACCTTTGCTCCAGCTGGTTCCTTCTCAATGCCCTGGACCTGTTCTGCTGGAAACTCAAATCCTCATTTGAGTTGCCTTCATCCTGTTTCTCATTCAAACTGTCAGGTTAAAAATAAAGATTGCATTTCCCTAAATCAAGCCTCCGAAACTTTACACCTAAACCCTACCTAGAAAGAGAAGAGACGAAAAAGGGAAACCTGGGTTGTCAGACCAGAAGGCACAAATCTTAGGAACCACCAGGTTCTTGCTCTTCAATTTGCACGCAGGGAAATGGAAACCCAGTGGGGTGAACTCCTGGTCAAGCACAGATCAGAGCCTGGGTGTTGCATATCTCTAACAATGCGTCTTAGGAGTTAAGTCTGGGCCCATGGTGGGGATTTCATGCCTAACCTGAAAGGCGGAGGGGTCTCTGCTAAACACAGACCATCATAAGCTTTACCTTCAGCTAAACTGAGTCCCACTTACCTATAAGTAGCAGAGCTGTTGGTATTAGTAGCCGCCACATGCTGCAGCACTAGACAGAAGATGTTACCACAGATATCCGAAACCCTTAAGGGGCCTATTTGACTAGAAGAGAGGAAGTACATGGCTTTTCCCCAAAGTTTATCATTCCACCCCACCCCCATATAGTCTCTCTCACTAGTTTCCTTTTCCAGAACCCTATCTGATTCCTAATATAAGCTCTGATAATTGAGCCCTGTGGCAAGGCAGGAACAGGAGGGAGAGTGCCTGGAGAGGCCACCAAGGGGGGTGGGCTCACTTGTTCTCTGATGTCACAGCTGAGCACCTGGGGGACACACAGACTCTATCAGAGGGTACTTCTGGTAGTCTCAGGGCACCCAGGGCGAACAGAGGGACAGCATGACCCGCAGTGCCCTTCACAGCAAGGCCATGTACCAGGGGACCGTCGGCTCTCAGAGCTTCTTACTCTCCTGCCTGGCCCACATCCAGCCCAGTGGCTGACTACATATATAACAATATATGAAAATGTGTATTTGCATGTAAAAGAGTAGTTTAAACTTTTCAATCCATTAGTGTCACCTTTCAATATCATCTCAATGCACATTGTCTTTCAAATGCCTACCCCGGGGATACATAATCCAAAGCAGTCACCAGCTTCTTAGTGTGGCTTTGATCACTATGCTTCCTTTGTGTTGTTGTTGGTTTGAGTTTTTGAAGAAATTCACACGGGAAGAAAGGAATGTTCTGGGAAGAGGAGAAAACAGTGGGGGGGCTCAGAGAATCACAGAGAAGAGTTCAAGGCGAGGAGAAAAACTCCTTAAACGTTTTCCCCTTCTGTGTGATTCTATTGATTGTATAAAGGAATCAGCCGAATTGTATAAAGGTAAGCCAAGCATGCACACCTCTTTTGTGGAAAAACCGAGATTAAAAACTCGAGCTGTGGGAACCTGGCATCTGGTTTCTGGACAAGACATCAGCTACCCCGGTGCTGAGCGCCAGACTTTGTTGCTGCTGTCACAGTTAGGTGTTCAGTGAAGGACTGAAGGTCTTAGAGGTGTCCCTATTTGATACGCCACTATCTTTCTGACACCATTCTGAGTGGATTTTTTCTGCTGAGCTTCAAAGGGCGCCCGAGGTTCCAGTTCACAGCCGCTTGACCCTGTGTGCCAAACCTGTGATGAGGCAGGACATTGAGGTGGCAGGAACATGGAGCTGAGGAGGCTACTCACCTCATGGCAACTCTAATGCGGCTGAGGGCTGTGCTCACCACAGTAGCTTGGGGGTACTTCTGTCTTTAACCACTCTCTGGGCCTGGACTGGTCTACTGGTCAAATGGTCAGAGTGTAGGGTTCCTCTACAGAAAACACGGGGGGTGGCAGAATAGGAAGTGGTAAAATTGGTTAACATCTTCTCATACCCACCTCCTCACTAACATAGTCACATATTGTTCTCTCCCAACCTCCCTTTAACAAAGCTATGTGTTTGACTGTCATATCAACTCGACTCCCAGACAAAAGAAATCAATTGACTATTTGGTAGGGCTGTTCCCCCAGTGGGTTTCTAGGAATCTGGGCAGCTCTCGCCTGACTTGGGTGAGCAATTCAAGTAGGGAAAATGAGGCTTAGCAAGGGCTGAGTGGAATATGGGCTGCCAAAAGGGCCAGCTCTGACCACTGCTTTGGGCTAATGCCCTTCAACTCCGGAATCATGTGAAAATCACTTGTGAGGTTTTACTTTTGCTTTGTTTTGCTTGCTAATTGACTGTTGCCCATTGACATCCAATCCTACTCATGGTTTTTGCAGCAGCCCCTCCTTAACTGGCCCACGGTTTAGACATCTGATGAAGGCAGACAATGGGCACCATCCAGATAGCCATTCGAATGTTGCTCAATAAGTTCACATTGTGTAAAACACAGCTGGTGATCTGGAAACTTAAAGCTTTGATGCTTGTCCAGAAAACTTAAGACAGAGAACATATGCCTACTGGTCTGTGGGCAGTCTCTAAGGTAAAGGGTATGTATTCCCAGGCACTTTCTGTCCTTCACTTTCCTGTGGCTTTCCGTTGCTTAACTTGTGACATAAGGCTCTGCTTTAGTTTTCCTTCTTTGAGTTTCAGTTTTATCTCTGACTCATTGTTTCTGCATGGTTCTCAAACAAGGAAAAACGTTGTTAGTAGCATTGGCATAGCTTGATAGGAATTAGAGGGGAGAGCACACAAGATGGATGGTGTTCTAATTACTTTTTATTGCTGTGATAAGACATCATGACCAAGGCAACCTATCGAAGAAAGGTCTTTGGGGTTTGGAGTTTCAGTGGGTAAGTTCACGACACCTCTAATTCTTTCCAAACAATTCCACCACCTGGGGCTCAAGTATTCAAATATGGGAGCCTATAGAGGCCATTTTCATTCAGATCATCACAGGCAAGTAGCATCCAGAGTGATTTTTTGAGTGCTCATGGAGTAGCCCTTAAATGGAAAGTTATTGGGGTTGTTGCTAGGACTGATTTTACAGCGTTGGGTAAGGTTAAGGTTCTTACAGAGAAGCACGGTGTACTTGGGATGTCTTATACAGAATCTCTCTGTGAACATGGTTATCTTCACCTTTCATTTTTCTCCTTCCTCTCTCCCTCTCATTCTTTCCCTCCTTCTCCCTCATCTCCTCTTCCTTTATTTCCTTCAGCGCCGGTATGCAAAGAACAGCACAGATTATTGACATTATAGAAGTGAATTAGTTGGAATTCTACAGCATTTATAGATTCCTAGAGAGACACCATGAGGCAAGAATGTCAAGTGCTCTAAGGACTATGAGGGTGCTTTTGAGACACTGTACATGTGCAGATAAGGCAATGCTGGTCCACTTTGGTGAAAGGCCTGCATGGGAAAGCATATGCTAGTTAGACCACAGCAGATAAAGGAGAAGCATAGACTTCTTGTTCATGTGACCTCTATCTGGTCTCAAATGAGCCTGGGATCAAATCCCAACTCCATTTACTTAACCCCTATAATATATCAGTTTCTTTGGTCTAGTAATAATAGCACTAACTCCAAGGAGTTGTGGAGTTTAAGTGAAACAATTCAGACACTTGTTGGTTTGGTATGTGGAGCCATACCTGTTGGTTAGAGATAAAAGATGGGTGATTGAGGCTTTCCTTAGTTTTCTGGTTTTCGTTGTATTAGTCATTTTTCTCTTCACTATGACTGAAGGATTTGTTTTGGTGTATGGTTTCACAGGACACGGTCCATCACGGTGGAGCCAACACATCTGCAGGCAGCACCATGGAACTGGAGCATGCAACTGGGATTCTTTACCCACTCATGGCTTGCCAAAGGAAAGAACAAAGATAGTAGGCCTGGAAGCAGGGTGAGGCTATAACCTAAATACACTTAAAAAAATAAAAAATCATTATCATATTTGAAAAAATATGAAAGCACTCTAATTACCTGAAGAGAGATTAAGAACAGCGACTAGTCAGATCATGTCAACTATCTAGTTGACACGTAGGCCTTATATTGTAAAGGTCTTCGGTGTGGCCATGAATGGTGACTCACACCTTTAGTCCAAACACTTGGGAGGCAGAGGCAGGTGGGTCTCTGTGAGTTCAAGACCAGCCTGGTCTACATAGTGAGTTATAGAACAGCCAGGGCTACGTAGAGAGACCCTGTCTCGCCAAACAGACAAACATAAAAGATTTTCTGTTTTAAAAGTAAATGTGCATTTGTAGAACCTAAGAGAGGCGCCAGGAAGGTAGAGCTGACGAGCCTTGAGTGCATGATTGCCCGTTGGAGGTGATGGAGAGGGAGTGCCAGGGTGAGGCTCAAGTCCTTCCTTCTTCTTGATCAGGAGGGTGGTAACTTCTTCCATGGACATGAGAGTTGCAAGGGGAGTGGGAAGCTTTGAGGAGGGAGATGGTGTGTCTCAGCTTTTGCTGTTGCTGAGGGTGAGGCAGCTGTGGAGATTTCAGGTGAAGATGCCGAGAAACCAGTTTAACATGAAGCCCGGAACCTCAGAAGGCAGGTGAGGGCCAATGACACAGTTTAGGAGACACGCGTGTTTGATGTTCTAAACTTTAGATGAAAGTTTAGGCTCTTTCCCAAGACAACATGTAAATCCACACTATTTCCCCCCTAATTTAGGAAGATTCGTGCCAACTCCTGCAGGAACCCAAGGAAGGTAGCATGCAGCTCATTTGCAGAGTGCTTGCTAGCATGTTAGCCACTCGGCATTATAGCGGAAAGGAACTCACAATAGAGTGTGGATAAGATCTACAGTGTCCCTACACACAACTATAAAGAGCATCTGGGGAGAGAAGGGGAGGACAGTGAGGTAAAAGAAGGTGGGGTTGAGAAAGGGAAGAAGCCAAACCGAGAAACTTGGCACAAATTTTCACACCCTGTGGAAATGAAGAAAGGCTAACAGAGGAGTTTGGGCACAAGAGGCCCAAAAAAGGGAAAGCAGGAAGAGCATCAGGGAGTAGCCCTCAAAATTGGAAAGGGCACATAGGGTTCCATCAGTGTCACAACAGGGAGCTAGCCATGGCCCGGTCAGAGGTCAGAGCTGAAGGACAGAAGCTTGATAGTTTCGGCCAAGAGTTAAGAAGAGGGGGATCTTTTAGTAGATTCCTGCTCCCTTTAGAATCTCTGTCAGGAAGGAATAGTGGACATTTGTCCTGGCTGTGTAGCTCTCCTTACCTCTCTTCATGTGAACATTTCGTTCTCTTGTGGGGAAACACCACTGCTCAGTGTTAAAATGTGGCTACCACTTTCTACCACAGAGCTAAAGGGATCTATCTGGTCCTCCTTTCCCCTACTTTGGGGCACTGTTAAGGGTAAAATTGTATCTAGCCAAAATCTGTATGTCAAAGTTAATGTGTTGAGCCTCTTTTCCCAGGGACAGGGTTTTAAAGTGGCCTGCCATTAACTTAAAGCAAAGTCATTAAGATGGTTCCTACTATGATATGACCAGCACAAGAAGGATTCAGGGGGCTGGAGAGGTGACTCCGTGGTTAAAAGCACTGGCTGTTTGAAAGAAATGGTAAATGCTTCAGGAGATTAGTTTAAACATAATATAGTTATAGACCAGCATGGGGCTATCACATGGTACCCATAAACGCATACAGCCTTCCTTCCTTCCTTTCTTCCTTCCTTTCTTTCTTTCTTTCTTTCTTTCTTTCTTTCTTTCTTTCTTTCTTCTTTTCTTTCATGAATCAGCTAAAAGGTAATAACAAATTTTTCAAAAATGTATTTATTAAAAAATGTTTAATCTTTTTTAATTTATGTGATAGCCCCATGCAAAAAATTGAAGTTTCAAAACAGAAGACTGGTGGAGAGCTTTGTTATGAGAAGAATTCGGGTCTAGAAGGAAGGAAATCCAGGTTTTGGTTTCAGTCTCATGGGGCATCAAGCTACTTCCCTTCTCTAAGTCTGTTTCCTCATTCATAAAGTTAGGTAATTAGGTGAGATGTATCCAGCTCTTACCAACCAACCTATCTGCTCTATTTTTTTCCAGTTGAGGTAGGCCAGAAAGACAGGAAAAATTAAGGGGACATATGATGGGAAAGACGCCCTTCACCCGGGAATCGGAGGCCCCCTGTCAGCTGAGAAGTAGTCATTCCAGTACAATGAACATTAGCCGTGAAGGACATCAGGATAAAAACAGTATCCCTTTATGTGGAGACAACATTGTTTTAAATTAGCAGTGAACTATGCTTAAGGACTGTATGCATATGACCTTGGGTTCCATCCAGGGCCTCTTTCCTCTGACATTTCCTGAGACTCTCAACCACAACTGCTAACTTTGTTTACAGTGAAGATGTCTTCCTACCATGTATTCAGGAGAACCAGACTCTTCTGTTTTGAGTGCAATCCTGCCACCACCCCAACCTTGCCTTCCAGAGATCTCATTTAGATGCCTCAGCAGACCTTTAAGATAGTAGCTTCGAAACCTACCAAAATGGTGTATTTGAGTATTGTGAAGATGAGGACAGCTGTCAGACAGCACCACACTCATACTTTCAATTGTGTTTTGTGAGTTCTGTGCCTCCTCTCTTTCCCTCAAGCCTCATGCGAAAGTCTATGTTAAACTTTATTAGACTCCAGACCCTGCCTCATACTGACTATTCCTGAAAGTGTTGCCTGAGCCAAAGCCGTGAATCCTCCACTAGACCCCAGTCAAGGTTTCTAAAAGATGAATGGAGCTTCTGGGGATGCTGTGGTGACTTAGTGAGGGGTGTGGCCTCCTTGTCTGTACCCCACACTACTGACATCATTGATAATTTCCAGACAGTGTAGACAGCGGTATTCTCTCTTTCCAGAAAATCCAAATGAAGGTCGTTAGGCAACATTGGACAGGTAGAAGAGTCAGCAAAGCAAGTCTTTAACATGCACAAATTAGCTATAAAAATGGAACTCTTGCTTTTACTCAGGTGCAAAACAGTCAGAGAGCCAGTTAGGGAAATGAAGACTTAGTTCTTGAAAAGGAAATGGGAGCCTGGTGGTGGTGGTGGTGCACGCCTTTAATCCCAGCAAGCAGGCAGATCTATCTCTGTGAGTGAGAGACCAGCCTGGCCTACAGAGTTAGTGCCAGGGCAGCCAGGGATACACAGAGAAACCCTGTCCAAAAAAATAAAAAATAAAAAAAAAAAAGGAAGAAAAGGAAGTACTGCTTTGTTTTAATTAGCTCGCCCTGCACCCTGAGGCAAGCTAGAAAGACAGGGAAACATTAGAGAAGGTGAAAAGGAAAAAGAAGCCCCATGACCTGAAACCACTCACCAGCAAAGAACCAAGAATTCCAGTGCAGCTTACAGTCATGTTCCTCCCCTCCAGCCGCAAGCCCACAGAATTCTAGGCATTCCACCAGAAGTCTCATTCATAAGAAAGGACACACCCCAAATCCTTTACTATCCTAGTAGCTTCTGGTTTTGTTTTATCAGATTATAATTCAGAACAAGATACCTCCAGAACCACCCTTGAACCTAGCTTGGTGTACATAGAGAGTTCCAGGCCAGCCAGGGCTACATAGAAATCTTGTCTCAAAAAAGAAAAAGAGAGGGAGTGGGGGGAGAGAGGGAGGGGGGAGGGAAGGAGAGGAGAGGAAGGGAGGGAAAAGGGAGGAGGGAGGGAGGGAGAGCGGTAGGGAGGGAGGGGGAAATGAGGGAGGGGGAGGGAGAGAGGGAAGAGGGGGGGAGGGAGGGAAGGGGGAGGGAAGGGAGAGGGAGGGAGGGAGGAAAGAGAATGGAGATGGCTCAGCTAGTAAACGCACGCTTGTGGCCGGGCCTGCAGACATGAGTTTGATCACTGGGGCCCACACAGTGGAAGGAGAGAATCAATGCCAGCAAGTCGCCCTGATGCATGCACACGCATGAATAAAAATAATAAAACAAAGTGGCCATGGTGGCACACGCCTTTAATCCCAGCACTCCAGAGGCAGAGGCAGGGGCAGCTCTGTGAGCCTGGTTTACATAGTGAGTTCCAGGACAGCCAGAACTGAACAGAGAGACCCTGTCTTAAGAAGCCAACCAATCAATCAATAAACATGCTTTAATAAAACCACCAACACTTGTTCATTGTGTTAGCTATGTCTGAGATTCTCTCCTGTGATGAGGCCAAGAACCCTTGTTTAGTCTGAGTTGAGGTCACTAGAGAAACTTCTCAGGCTGCTGAAGGTGACAGCATAGGGACATGTGTCTCTCCATTGCTGGCTTATTCTGCAGAATCTTCAACACTGATCAGGCTTTCTCGGGGGGACTTCAGATCACAGCAGAAAAGATGAAACTCTTACCCCTTCGCATTCCTCTATTGTTAAGCGACCCGGTCATTCTTTTCTCTTTATCGGGGGTGGGGTGGGGTTGGGTGGGGTAGGGTGGGGTGAGGCAGACATAGGTCTGTCTGTCATGGAATTCACTATGTAGATCAAGCTGGCCTCCAACTCAGAGATCTGCCAGCCTCTGCTAACAGATCTAACAGATGTGTGCCGTCATGCCTGGCACCTTGGGTCATTCTGAAGAGTCAGTCACACCTGAAATTTTCCCTGTATAGAGGCCATTTCTACTTTCTACTTTGTTCTTTTTAACTTATTAACTGTAATCATTAATCTTGGTTGCCAAGTTGACCGGACCTACTACTAAGAAGCAATCCTGTGGGTACGTCTGTGCGGGCTTCTCTCGATTAGGTTAATTGACTCGGGAACGCCCATTCTCAGTGTGGGTAGCCGCCGTTGGTGGCCATCTAGGAATTCTGAGGTCCGAGGGAAAAGTCTTTGCTTTTTGCGTGCTTGCCATCCTAACCCACTCATACGCTCTGCTTTTGAGTTCACCTACCCTGTTGTAACCGTTGCTGTCACTGCCATCATTCACTGACACAAGAACCTGGCTTCTGCCTTTCGCTGTGGACTGAAGATGACTGGCTGTCCAGGAACCCCCTGACCTTCAGCACCAGGCTGGGACTGTGGAGGTTCTCAGCCTTGCGGACTGAGCTGCTTGCTGCTATTTCCCAGTCTTTCCTTCAGCGACAATAGCATTGCTGGAGTGGCTCTACTATGCCAGGTGACCACTGCGCCCTTCAATGACTTCTGTTCTCCCCGACCAACACAGTGACAAAACAGGACCTTTTCCTCAGAATATAAAATCATGAGGTTTAGGGAAGCCTACGGCTTTCTTATCACCAGGAAATAACTTTCAATTAGTTTAAGCCAGAAGTTCTCACAGTGGAGCTTCACCAGAGTCACCTGGAGGGCGGGGCTTCTCTGTCAAAGTTTCTAATTTTGGCAGGCCCTGGGAATTTGCATTTCCAACAAGTTTCCAAGTACTGCTGGTGCTGACTCTGAGAGGTACAGCTCTGAGGCAATAGTCTGAATCCATTCTCTCATCAGGCATTAGGCTTGAATATGTGATACGGTTGTGAATAGCAAGTCCCAGGCTCCTGGATTCTGGGGCACAAGGATTGGTGAGTTCTCCGTCCATCTTTAGATGTGGAACTATTTAAAGCATGATGCTAGGAGTGATTGCAAGTCATCTTCATGGTGCCTTTACAAGAAAAGCAGCTGGGGCATGTTGAAGAGAGTCAAGCAGAGAAGGGAGTGCCTGGGGTAGGCTAGGGTAGATAGGTGTGCCGAGACTGCTTAACAAGTAAAAGGCAAGACCACCCAAAGCTGCCTGGGACCCAACAGAGATGGCAGCTATCATCAGAATGATGTCTCTGTATGGCTATCCTTGTAAAATGGCTTATCCTCTTCATGTGTCTGCTGCTATGACATATCTGAAAACTCCATATAAAGACAAAAATGGGCAGTAACCCTGTTGGGGAATGAAAGGGATCCCAACCCATTCCTCACTGGGATTCTTCTTGGTTATCCTGCTGTTGCCTTATGTCATGCAGATTCTGCAGCTTTGGGTCTATAGGACTGGTCCCTTCAAGTGAGCCAGCAGATCATAGATGGTGTGGATGTTGGGGTGGGCCAAATCATAACCCTGGGTCTGGGCAGCTGCAGGGTTCCTCTGCCCATCTGCTCTCCTTGACCTCACCACCAGGGTGAGCTCTTCAGCATTGTGCTGGCTAATTCACCTCTTGCAGCAATGAAGGGGGGGAGGGGTGTCAGTTCTCCTACATTCAGGCTTCAGGGCCAGCTCACTGTGTTGCTCAGGTGAGATACAGGGGCCACTCTCCCAAGGGCTGCAGGTGATGAGGTGCAGGGACAGCCATCCCGATTTCATGACCCCAGGGCCAGCTCTTCTACCAGCCTTAGGCATCAATTGTGGGGTGGGGAGGGGGCGGTAAAAATTATTTTTCTGATGATGACAAGCTGGAAACACTGGGTAGAGGTTTCAGTGTTACTCTTTCTCTGTGACTTCCCCAGCTTCACCACCAGTGACAATATTATTACAAATTATATAACTCAGACTGTCTTTTTTTTTTGTTTGTTACAAGGTTTCTCTGTGTAACCCTGGCTGTCCTGGAACTTACTTTGTAGACCAGACTGGCCTCAAACAGAGATCAGCCTGCCTCTGCTTCCCAAGGGCTGGGATTAAAGTTGTGCACCACTACTGCCTGGCTAAGCCATTGTTTTTATGTAAGCTGTTTTCTGACATTTGCTGTGGAAAATCACCCAACGATAACTGCTTCCAGTACTCAAAAACTCCAGGTAATGTGGCAGAGTCTAGAGGGCCAAGGGCTGTAATGCTGGCCAGAACTAAGGTCTAAGGAATCCCTACTTCTAGATCTTATACAATAAGGCTATAAATAACGCTGACTCCTCCTGCCAAGTCCGAGGGATAGAAATATGTAGGATTGACTGGAAACTTCCCGTACCCACAACCAAGGGTTAGGAATCTCCCTAGCTGCACAAAACTATCATTAAGTATAGTAGTTAAGAGTCTCAGTTTCAGAGGGCTGCACAGGACTTTACACTAGAGGGCGCCATTTGTTCACTGCTGCCAAGCGCTGGGGAAAAGGAAGCCTGCCAGAGCCCAGCACTTAGAAAGCTAACCAGCTCATTCCTAAACCTTAGCCTTTGAAAAGCCTTACTAACCCTTAGACAATGGCCATTGGTGATAATCCTTTGCTTGGGACCTACTCCTGCTATATATGAGCTCTACGTGCCTCCCTTCTCTCAAATGCTTCCTTGTAAACCTATAATAAACCTTATGAACTTACCCTTCTGTTGTCGCCTGGAAAGTTCTTGCTTTGAGTTTACAGAGACAAAGGACCCAGACAGCTGAGGTGGGAAAGCCTCCATTTCTCTCAAAACCTCCCACTCCACCTCCCCTGCCACCTCCACCCCCATCCCCCATCCCCATACCAATACAAATGTCAATACAAAAGTTCTTGAATTTGTCACCATTAGGAAGGCAGGACAGGCATCTTGTGGACTGAGTGTTTAAATGAGCCAAAAGACCTCTGCCCATTGAATGTGTTACATTTTGTTTGTGAGGAATATAGCATAGTGAGATGCAGGTAGAATACAAAAGAGCATTTGCACATCACCATCATGCCTTACAGGCTGTGGTGAGTTTTGAGCTTTATCCCAAGGTCATGTGGAGGCAGTCATCATTTTAAACAGCAAAGTGTCAAGATGTACCTTGGGCTTTAAGAAGACTATTCTGGTTCCAGTTTGCAAACAGGTTGAGTAATGCCTCGGAGGGAACGATGAGTTAAGTTGTTAAAACGGCTCTGATGGCAGATAAGGGTAGCTTCAGACTAAGGAGGAAATGGTGTAGTCTGGCTGGGGTGAAGCTGAGGTTTGGGTATTTTGTATCTGGTGTGTGTGTGCGGAGGGGTGTGTGTGTCTATGGGTCATACCAGTGGCTTGGTCAGGACAAGCTGGGTATCTCTAGGAGAGGTCTTTGCTAGAACTGGATTCGTAGACTTGAGATAAATTGTGCTTTCAGAAAATCAACTGGAAGCTGAAAACAATTGACTCTCTTGGATTCAGGTGGTAACTGAAAGCAGGACAAAACAGCCTGGCATCTACTACGAGTTATACTATTTCACTCAGAGTGTTCATTTAAAAACTGCTGGTACCTAACCAACCTCATCCTTTCTTCAAGGTTGTAGACAGAAGGATAATAGTAGCTGATACTTAGCTTTGACAATGTTCTATTTCAGACACCCTAAAGGACCCTAGAGGTGTCCAGCCATTGTCCTAAACTTATGATCACCCTGAACGGCAAAGCTTCCTTGGATAGACTGACCACTCTATAGAGGAGGGAGTTACCTCTGATGACATGACATCCTCAATAAGTGATCATCTTGTAAGAATCAGATGGATTCTCTGTTTGATGTTCATAACCACTTCTTTGGGCCACTGTGCAGAGTCAGGTTAGAGAATGACCAACCAATCACACCTTGACCACGACAGCTTAACCATCTGTTCCTCCTGCCCTTTGCCCTAATTCCTCTTCTGCCTAAACCTGAAGTGTGAGTACCTTGGAGACAGATTGGGGTACCCAACTCTATTATTTCCCCTTCTCTTTACTTTTATCAACTCTCTAAACTCCATGTTAGGACCCCCAAAATTGATGTGAGGAGGCCACAAAACTTCTTCCTTTTCCTAACATGATCACATTGACTAAATCTACTGTTTCATGATTTGTCTCTTTAAGTGACCCAGCGAGGGTGAGATGTGTGAGAAGCAAAGGTAAATTCTGGAGGCTGTAACTAGCTCTGTAGACCAAGCTGGACTTGAGTTCACAGAGATCCATCTGCCTTCTGCCTCCCAAGGGCTGGAACTAAAGGCGGGTGCCACCACCACTGCCTTGAACAAATTTGTTTGACCCACATGCCCTAGATGTGCTTGTTCACATGTGGGTGGGAAATACATGGGTGGGAAATGCATCACAGTGCATGCTTGCCCCTGACTGGACTTGATGGGAAATGTGGTGAGTTGTGGATTTTGCCTTTTTAAGCCCCTGCAAAATGTGACTGGGGGCCATTTTCTGGGAACCCAGAGATGGACCTGGCCAGGGATATAATCTCCTGGCCAGTACTTAATTAGAGCTTTCAAATTTGGCTCAAAATTGTGGTAGTGGTCTTTTATTCTGGACCAGTGGGATTTAACAGGTGGTCTATCACGTTTTTATGGGGCTGCTAGGACCCTGGATGACCCTAATGACTCAGGTAACAGATCTATTTTCAGATTTTTGTGTTGTGAGATATTTGATTACACTGTGTAAAGACAGGTCACTGTGATTGGTTTAATTAAAAAACTAAGTGGCCAATAGCAGGCAGGAGTATAACTGGGACTTCCAGACCGAAAGAGCTCTGGGAAGGAGAAGGGGGAGTTACCAGTTGGATGCAGGGGAAGCAGGACATGCAGAAGTAAAGGTAAAAGCAACGAGCCACGTGGCAGCAGGCAGATTAATAGAAATGGGTTAATTCAAATCATAAGAAACCAGCCTAAGCTAAGGCCAAGCTTTGATAATTAATAAGAAGTTTCCCTGTGTCATTATTTGGGAGCTGGCTGGTGGGACAGAGGAAGACTGGTTACATGTTTGAGAAGCTTCACATTGACTTCCATTGTGGCTAGAAACACTTACATTCCCACCAGTAGTGTATAAAGTTTCCCTTTTCTCTGCATCTTCCTGCCTCTGCTCCCCAAGTGCTGGGGTTACTGACATGCACAACTACACCTAGCTTCAGTGTAGTTTTAATTTGCATTCCTCTGATGGCTAGTGATGCAGAACATTTTTTCATATGTTTCTTGGCCACCATCTTTTAAGGACTGTCCGTTCACTGTATTTCTTTATTTGTTGGTTAGGTTGTTTGGTTTCTTGGTATATGGCTTCTTGAGTTCTCTGTATATTCTAGACATTAGCCCCTTGTTAGATATGTAGTTAGCTAATGTCCTTCTCCCATTCTATAGTCTATTTCTTTACTTGATTGCCTCCCTTGCTTTGCAGAAACTTAAAACTTTTGTGCTATTCCAGCTATCAATTGCTAGCATTGCTCCCTGTGCAATTAGAATCCTTTTTATAAAGTGCTTGCCTATGCCTGTATCCTGATGTTTCCCTTATTTTTTTACATCTGCTTCATAGTTTAAAGTCTTACTTTAAGTTTTTTGATCCACTTGGAGTTTATTATTTTTCTACAGGATGAGTGAAAGGGATCTGGTTCCATTCTTTTACATATTGAAAGCCAGTTTCCCCAGCACTTTTGTTGAAGAGATTGTCTTTTCTCCGATGTATACTTTTGACATCTTCGTAAAAAGCCAGGTGGCTGTTGTGTGGGTTTATACCGTCTCAGAATCCAGATAAACGAAAGCAATCAAGAGTTTCTGAATGTCACAGTCTGAGGTCATGCCAAGATCCAGGATGGCTCGATCAGGGGCTGCAGAGGTGGCTCAGTGGTTAAGAGCACCTGTTACTCCTGCAGAGGATTGGGGCTTTGGTTGTTAGCGCGCGCGCGCGCGCGCGCGCGCACACACACACACACACACACACACACACACACACACACACACACACACACACACACACACACACTCACACACACACGGCTCACAAACAGCTGTCAGTTCTAAGTAATAGTACCCTCTTCCGGTCTCCAGTGGTGCCAGGCACACAGTGCATAGACATACATGCTGGCCAAGCCACTCACATACACAAAATAAATAACTCCTTTAAAAAACACGTCACTTGATCATCTGGGTCAGCACTCAGGAGGCAGAGATGTCTCTGAAATCTCAAGGCCAGCCTAGTCTACATAGCTGGTTTCAGCGTAGCTATGACTACATAGTGAGATCCTGTCACCAAAACAAAACAGGAGTAGGAGTCATTCAACCAGAAGAGAAGATCAAGCAGGTTAAAGCAGGGGTGTCTTAGCTTCTCTTTGTTCCTGAAACTCTCACTCCCTCAGACTAGTTGCTGTCTGTTTCTTATGTTAACCGGCTTGGACCTTTCTTCCCCAGTCACACAGAAGCCAGTACTCACTTTGTTTCAGCAGAAGGTAGCAAAAAAACAGTGTATATTTTTAAGTTCAGAAAAAAGACCAAAACCCAAGATCATCTCCAGCGTTACATAAGCTGGAGTTCTTGAATGGAGATCATTGTGCAGACAGGCTAGACCTCAGGGAGTCAGCAATTCATAGATGGCCTTTCCTCTTGTAAGTGACAGATAAGTGCCATGTGACTTGTGGAATGCTTCTGGAGAAGGATTGTGATTGTGAAGCATGAGTGTGAGTTTGCTAGGTAGCTTTGCTCACATAAAGCAGTATCACAGGGCCAGGGACATAGAAATGGCGCAGAGAGTTTGAGGACAGCTAGGAGCTTGAGAGAAGGTTGAGATAGGGCCTGGTCATGGTGGCAAGTGCCTTTAATTCTGGCAGAGGCAGGGAGAGCTCTGTGAATTAGAGGCCAATCTAGCCAGAGCTACACAGTGAGACCCTATACAAAAAAAAAAAAAAAAAGTGAGGTGGGGAAATGGATGACAGCTATGTGCCATCCTGAAGTAGTGTGTGCCTATCACTTTAAGGGTTGGGCATTCTCTTGATGGTAATTGGATGCCACCAAAAGGTTTAAAGTAAAGCAGTAATCTGACCCATCAGGCAGGTAATTCTTCTTCCTCTTCTTCCTCTTCCTCTTCCTCTTCCTCTTCCTCTTCCTCTTCCTCTTCTTCTTCTGCTCCTTCTTCTTCTTCTTCTTCTTCTTCTTCTTCTTCTTCTTCTTCTTCTTCTTCTTCTTCTTCTTCTTCTTCTTCTTCTCATCTCCTCCTCCTTCTTTAAGTCTCAGTAGTTAAGAGTACCTGCTTCTTTCCCAGAGAACTAGAATTTGATTCCCAGCATGGGAACCAGATGTTATTCTTTTTTAACCAGGACTAGCTAAAATTCAGGTATCTGTGAGCCAACAGTAGAATTTGGGAGGGAAGGATATATTAGCCTTGACCTTCCTGGTGGAATAGTTTGGATCTGGTGTTTTCAAATGTGAATTATTGAAACTGAGGCTGAGAAGTAAGAAAGTGATTTGCAACAAAGATATACATTAAAGGCAAGTGAATTTAACTAGTCATAAAAACGGTTTGAATTTAACTAGGTACCCAGAGACCCAATACATTTATACTGTCTTGTAAACTTGGATACTCTTAACTTTCTAAAACCTGTTAAATGGTATTTTGTGCTCTATTTAGTGCTTCTTAAAACATGAGAATGCTTTGAATACAGTGTGGGGCTAGGGCTCAGTTCATGCACTGCTTGCCAGCATTTACGAAGCTCTGGGTTTGTGCTCTAGCACTGTATAAAGTGGGTGTGGTGAAGCACACCTGTAATCCCAGCATTAGAGTGATGGAGGATAAAAGATTCAAGGCCATCTTCAGCTACAAGCAAATTCAAAGCCAGACTGATGATGATGAGAGGAGACAGAAGGTGGTCCTTTGACAGAAGTTGGAAATGCCCTTGGTTCTGCTGTGGTCTGAGGCCAGAAATGTAAAAGGGGCTGTGGTTCTGGGTCTTGTTTCTTGTTATATTTCTTCTCCTTTTACAAAAGCCTTTGGCCACTTGTGAGGATGTGACCAAAATGAAGTACATGGACATCTCCTGGGGACAGGCAATGATACTGACCAGTTCATCCTTCATGCCTCAATCCAGAAAAGTCTTATTAAGCCATAGATGAGAACTCTTGATGGGAATGCCCTTCTTGAGACATGCTCCTGCTACACAGGAGCTCTCTAGGCTTCTTCCTCATAAGCCCTCACTCATCAGCCTATAATATATTCTTTTTAAAAATCTCACATCTCCACTCATTGTCTGGCTGCAAAATTCATTCTTCAAGTTCTCGAGACAAAGGATGAAGAAGCCGTTGTCTTTAGGTGACCTTAGTAGCTGTTAGTTTTTCTGTGACCCATGTCGATCCCCTGCTCTTCTCCCATGTCCATAATGTCATGATGCCTCAGGGGAGGAACCTTGACAGGAAGCCCCATGATGGGTGACGGATAAACCGCACCATTTAGACAGAGCTTACACGGGAAATTTTATTGGGAGAAGGGACGGGAGAGAGGGGAGAGAGAGAGAGAGAAGGGCAAAGATCTGCCTGCCTCTTCAGAGAATAACAGAAAAACAGAGCAGGAGTGGGTAGAGCTTGTTCTTAAAGGGATCTTTTGCACCTGGGTACAGAATCAGGGTACTGTTGGTCATGAGCCTCAAGGAGCAGGGCCAAGGTGTGCCTGGATGCTAACACATATCACTGGAGTATATGAGACTCCATCTCAGAGAGGGGAGAGAGAGAGAGAGAGAGAGAGAGAGAGAGAGAGAGAGAGAGAGAGAGAGAGAGAGAGAGAGGGAGAGCTTTATGCACTGAGTCATCTCTCCAGCTGTATTAGTCTAGGTTATCAAGAATAACAAAACTTATAGACTAAATCTCTCTCTATATATAGAAAATGGATTAATTTTTTTGCAGCTGCACATGAATCTATTAATATTCTAACTATTGTCTAGGCTCCATGACACCAAAGTCACCACTCTGTCTCAGCTGCAATATATAGGTTTAAATGAAGTCTTTATCATTCTATTCATCAGTAAGACTCAGAAGTCAAAGGCTGGTGTGAAAACCTGCAAGCTTAGAGAGGCTGAGTAGCAACTAGCTGACCTTGCTTTTTGGCCGGAGACTCTGCAAGAGACACAGCTCTTCCCTCATCCCAGAACCAAAAGGAAGCTCAAACTCTAGTCCCTGATCTTTCCTTTTTCTGCATCTTCTCTATCCAAATTGCTGGCTTCTCTATGGCTGATTCTCGTCAGCTGGTCACTGGCTCCATCCCCTGATTTAAAGGAAACTTTGCTTAACTGTTATTTATTTAACAGTCTTGAAGTGTCACAACTTAATCAAAATATCTCACAATGGGACTTACTTTAGTGATTTACAGGCTGCACTCCAGCTAATCCAATAATAGCTGGCTACGAACAAGAATCCAGTAGTTGCTCCATCCACAAAACTGGGTATTTCAGCTTATTTTCAGTATCCATTGTCACTTGAAGAAGTAGGCTCAATGCCAGTGAAGGAATGGATTTGCTAGCAAGGTGAGGGCAAGAGGACAAAAAGCAAAAGCTTCCTTCTTTCAGGTCCTTCTGGGCTTCCAGCAGAAAGTGTGGCCCAGATTAAAGGTGTGCCCTCCCCGCTCATGATCCAGACTGGAAGTGGATCTTCCCACTGCAAATTAAACAACAGAAATCCCTCATAGGTATGCCCTCTATGTTTAGGTTTTTAGTTAATTCCTGATGCAGTCAAGTTGACAAGCAGGAATAGCCATCACATCAGTCCTAGAGAAGTATTTGGAGAGGCAATACACATCCAAATGAACATCTAGTTGGCTGAAAGTACAATTGTTTATTTAAAACACTGTTTACTAAATCGAACTATGTAATATTAAAGTATGGAGACCATGGAGGATGGATATCAGGGTACTATTGAGATCCATTAAGAGAATGCTATTTCCTCCTGGTCTAAAGAATGGAATTTACCCCTGGGTGAGGGTGGAAACACAGAAGTTTTAACCTGTTCCTAATATTAGAATTCTTTATTTTCTTAGAGGTAATCTAGGGGTCTGGAAAAGTGGGCCAAGGTACTTGCTTCCAAACCCAACAACTTGAGTTTGAGCCCTTCTTCCTACATGGTGGAAGGAGGGATCTGACTCCCACAAGTTGTCTTCTGAACTCCATACTTGTGCCAAAAACATTCCTCATATATATATATATATCTGATCCAGCTGGGTCTGCCAATCACTTGGCCAAGAGACCACCCCTTGGGAAGGTTGAATCACCTAAAGCTATGCAAAGAAGATGGGAGGAATGTTTACCCCTTTAATGGGATAATGTTCTTACCTTTCCCAGAAACTCCTCTCCCAAGAATCCCTGATAAGTCTGCTTACTTTTCAGGATTACTACAAACTTGTTACCCCCTTTCTCCTCCCTTTCCCAGGCCTTTACTTGCTTTCCTTGATGCGCTAGGCTTTTCTTACTTTGTCTATGAGGCTACCACATCCTTCCTCCACAAGGATGCTTACAAAGAGCATGACTTTCTCTTCCTCTTCTTGGTCTCCTTCCTCCAGGCAAGTGCTGAGATTTACAGCTTACCTACCTTGTTTTTCTTTCAAGCTCTAAAAATTGTCATCAAATTTCCTTTCAAGTCCATTAAATTTTTTAATCAATGCATCTAAGAACCCCTGGAAGGGAACCCCAATTTCCCCAGAAGCAAGGTGGTTGTGGGGTATTTGTTCACTGTGTTAAGCTATGTTGCTGTGAGTGGTGTAATAAAAAGCTGAACGGCCAATAGCCAGGCAGGAGAGCAAGGCGGGACTTCCAGGAAGAAGAGAGGAACTTGGGGTGATTCTAGGTGCACAAGAGAAACACCAAAAAGACAGAGGGAGTCAGATATACAGAATAAGAGAAACATAAAAACCCATAAGGCAAAATGTAGATAATATAAGTGGGTTGATTTAAGAGCTGATGGGATAAGCCCAAGTTAACACTGAGCTTTCATAATTAATAAGTCTCATGTCATTATTTGTGAGCTGAGCTGGCAGCCCAAATAAAACTCCACTTACACAAGGCAAAAGTTTTAAGTTACAAGTTTTGCACTGATTTCATAGATGTTGATGATGATGTCCTTCTAAAGAAAGTTCTAGAAATGAATTTTGTTCATTTAAAGTCAAGGGTAAAAGAAAATGAGAGGACATAAAAATTTTTACCTTAACCAAATACTTAGAAATAATATACAATAAAAATCCTTTAATTGGACTATACTATGATTTGTTTTTTCCAAGAATGTTTCCAGAATTTTTAGGTTTAACACTTTGGCCTGAGCAGTCTCAACAAGCTAACCTCAGCTACTCATTCCAAATACACCAATTAAAGAAACAATTAATATCAAAACAAACAAACAAACAAACAAAAACCAGAGAGGAGATTGATTCATTATGGTCACATTGGGAAGAGGAAAAAAAGAAGGGGTCTAGTAAACCCTAGATCCACCTTCAGGTAACTAACAAGAAGTTTATGTTTAAATAGAGGCCAAGGAGCATACGTGATAAACAGTTCTGGTTAAGGAAAGGTCCCATCCATCCCTGACCCATCTCTACCCCTATCAGTCCAGCAAGATGGTCTGATAACTATCAGGACTGTGTGAAGTCTCTTCCTGGGAAGCAAGTTCCTCCTCTGGCTGCCATGAGGGCTTCTTCCCAGCCCACCCCCCAGCTCCCAGCATGGGATTCCTGGGGAAATTTTAATTCTTTGAGGTCCATTGTTTCAACAATCTGAGAGCCAAAGAGAGGAACACGAATGTCCTCTTTTTGTTTTCAGACCTAAACCTTGAGGAATGTGAGGTGGTTTCATGGTTTGTGGTTCTTAAGAATTACCATTTGAGGCTAGGGAGATGGCTCAGCAGTTAAGAGTAACTCTTGCTTTACCCAAGAACCTGAACTCACTTCCAAGGCTCCACAGACACCTGAAACCCCAGCTACAGGGAATCTGACACCCTCTCTGGCTCCATGAGCACCCACACACATGGCATATACTCATACAGACAACACATACCTGCATAAATAAGAATTAAAGATAAATCCTTAAGAATTGCCATCATTTCACCAGGAAACTCAAACTTAACGTTTCAATCAATACCTATATTCTAGTTGGCTGACTGTAGTTGGAAGTTTCTTTGGGCTGACAACCAGCTCCCAGATAAAAGCACAAAGACTATTAATTGTGAATGCTTGGCCTTGGCTTAGGCTTGTCCCACTAGTTCTTTTAACTTAATTTAACCTATTTTTATTCATCTCTGTTTTGCCTCAGGGCTTTTTACCTTTCTTTCATTCTGTACGTCCTACTTTCCTGCTTCCTCCATGTCTGGCTAGCCCCTGGTGTCTCCCTTGCATCTCCTCCTATTTACTTACTCCCCCTGCCTGGAAGGCTTGCCTATACCTCCTCGCTCACTACTGGCCTTTCAGCTTTTTATTAGGCCAATCAGGTACCTTAGGCAGGCAAGGTGAAACATCAATACATCTTTACATAGTTAAACAAGTGCAACATATCTTTGCATAGTTAAACAAATATTCCACAACAGCAACAGTTGACTGAGATAAAATTCTTGAACAGTATTTTCCTTCAGCCCCAAATTCTACAATTAACTCTTTCTTTCTTTCTTTTCTCCAGTTCTGGGAATTGAACACAGGACCTCATGCATATTAGACAAGTGCTCTACCACTGAGCTATATTCCTAGCCCCAGTTAATTCTTCAATGCTTACATTTTAGCTAACCACTTTTTCAAAAGAAGAGGTGGGTAAAGAAAGACAGAAGCAACAGTTTCTGTACATTAATGTAGTTCAAAAATCATCCTCAAGATACTCAGGAACACACACACACACACACACACACACACACACACACACACACACACACACGCACGCACGCACGCACAGAGGCACACACACACCAAAGTACACACATGCAGGCATGCACGCACACACATACATACTTTAAATATCGACTACCAAGAATAGTAATTCTAGTATATAGTAAACTGAAAAAAATGCAAGTCAGTTATTTTTAGGAGCTCTGGGGGCAGATTAACTTTTGCCCCATGGTGTTTTAGACATAACATGACACCCACCAAAAAAAAATTACATTAATTCAGGAAAACTCTTTAAATAATTCATCATAAGTTTGCAACTGGTTAACTAGAATTCTTCTAGGAGCACGAGGACAGCACAGTTGTAAAAAAAAAAAAATCAGTTTCCTCAATCCTCTTGTTCTGCATTTTATATCCCCCTTGCTAGTTACCAGCACAATTTAAATATCCCTTCCATGCTGGCAGATGCCTATCCTGGGATATTTTGATCACACTCTGACATTCTGAGACTGCCCAAAAAAGTTGTACCTTGAATCAGGGGGCAGAACCAGTGACTAGCCTGCTGAAATTGGCCATGGAGAAGCCAGCAATGTGGATAGAGAAGATGCACAGGAAGGAAAGGGTGGGAGGAGTTTGAGTTCTCTTGGTTCTGGGATGAGGGAAGAGATGTGTCTCTTGCAGAGTCTCTGGCCAAAAAGCCAGATCAGCTAGTTGCTATTCAGACTCTCTGAGCTTGCAGGTTTTCACACCAGCCTTTGAATTCTGAGTCTTACTGATAAATAGAACAACAGAGACTTAATTTAAACCTGCATATCATGGCCAAGGCAGAACCTGAGCCACAGGACTAGAATTACAGCCTCATGGGGCGCTGACTGAGAGGCTGTGAGGCGGCAGACAATAATTAAATATCAGTAGATTCATGTGCAGCCACTAAGATTGACAGAAAAACTTCAGATGCTTAAGTAGTTTAACCAAATTCCACATTCATTCAGAAGAGCCCCCTAAGGCAAAGCCTGTCACAGAACATCAGCCCCCAACACGTTCAACAGATCCCCAGTTTGCTAAAAAAAAAAAAAAAAAAAAAAAAAAAGCTTCCAAATATAAGATCTATCACAAGTATGACAGGCACCAGAATGATTCAGCAGAGCTCCAGAGGCTCAGAAGATCCTCTTCACAAGGCACGAAGCCATTCTTACTGTCGGGCAATGTGTAGGCATTCAAATTGGTGTAAGAAAGATCCAAACAGCTCCAAAGAGCCCCAAACTGGTGAGAAGAAGGAAGGCTAAGGCTCCAGTTATGCCCACCCAGGGGTTTCTTACAAAGGATTGGACTTCAGGGTGTGTGGAGTCCACACACTTGTTTCTCTGCCTTGCTGAAGAGTGACAGAGATCAGGTGACACTGGCCAGAAAAAGGCTCTGGGATGAAGCCATTCCAGCGTCTATGTGGGACCCTTCAACTTTCCCTCTGCATCTGAGGTGTGTGTTTCCTGAGAGCGGACACCTAAAATGTGGCTTTTCTCCTAGCTCAGCAAATAAAGTGTTGGCAGAGGTTTATAAGGTGAAAGCCTGGACTCTGGAAGGCCCAAGCTAGGCTCAGCTGTACACCTCTTCTATGCCAGTTAGAAAACAATTAATAGTCCCTGCCTGGTGGTCACCCATGAGTTGCTAGCAGCCTATCAAGCTGACCAGAGTAGCCAAAGTGCTGGATGGGACTGGCCCGCAGGGACAGTGCACACATCTCTATCTAGAATTTGTGCATGGCACCAGCCACTTTGTTATCTGCAACACGAAAAGCTCAGTGTGGTGTGACAGGGTGAGGCACTCAATCTACCAGAAGTTGCACTGAGCTTGCTACGGGGTCTGGATAGCTACCATTTGGCCCTTGTGGATGATCTGCGGCAGTTAAAGGTTTTGGAGAGAGGATAGAAGGGGGAGGAAGAGAGGGAGAGACGGAGAGGCGTGTAGTGGAAAGCACAGAAAAAAGACTTATTCAGGGCTGGAGTGACGATTCAATGGTTAAAAGCACTTGATCTCCCCCCAGTGGACGTGGGCTCAGTTCCCAGCAACCACACCATAACTCACAACTGTCTGTAACTCCAAGATCTGACACCTTCACACAGACACACATGCAGGCAAAACACCAACATGCACAAAATAAAAATAAACGGATTTATTCAATGCAGGCACACTGAGAAGAGGGTTTCAATTGCAGTGATAACATCAAATAACTAAAAGCAACATTGGGGGAAAAAAGAGTTTAATTTATTTATAGCTTGTAGTCCACTATCCAGGGGAGTCTGAGCAAGAACTCAAGGCAGGATCCTGGAGTCAGAAACTGGTTTATGGTGGAGGGCTGCTTACTGACTTGCTCCTAATGGCTTGCTTGGCCTGCTTTCTTATAGTACCCAGGATCAGCAGCCCTGGAGCGGCACCTCCCACAACGAGCTGGACCCTCTCACATCAATCACCAATCAAGAAAATGTACCTCAGGCTTGCCCATAGGTCAGCCTGGTGGGGGCATTTTCTCCAGTGAGGTTCCTTCTTCCAGAATGATTCTAGTTTTTGTCAAGTTGACATAAAACTAGCCAACACAGCAGGTGGTGGTGGCGGCATATGCTTTTAATCCTGGCACTTGGGAGGCAGAGGCAGGTGGATCTCCGTGAGTTTGATGCCAGCCTGGTCTACAAAGCTAGGGCTGTAACACAGAGAAACCCTGTCTCAAAAAACCCTGATAATAAACAAACAAACATTAAAAAAAAAAAAACCCTAACAAACACAAGGAGCAGATGAAGAAATTCAGTGATACTGACCTGAGGTTTAGGTTTAAGTAGAGGACTAGAGCAGTGTATTATTAAGCAGTGCTGGCTAAGGTGTGGTCCTGGCCCCCACTGACTCCTTGTTATTGTGGTTTCAGTCTCTCCTGGCCAGAACTGTATGAACTCTTTGCTTGGGAGGCAAGTTCCTCTTCTGACTGGCACAGAGGCGTTCTCCCCTCCTCCTAGGATTCCCCAGTAAATTTTCCATTGTTTCAGTTGTAGGATAGGTGCACAAATGTCACTTCAGCCTATCTCCTCTCCCACCAGGGGGGTGATAAGTTAAAGTGAGCCAATAATCCTTATTTGTGGAAGACACTCCTATCTGACCGAAAAATACACACTCCATCACCATCACCTCCTAAAGCCCAGAGAAGTGGAACTTTGCTCAAGGTTATGTGGTTTCATTGTTGGGTCAAAAATCAAGTTTCCTCTGTTCCCTCACCCCCAACCCCATGCCATTTAAGTGATTAGAGATAAAAGTTTCCTTGTAGTTTAAGTCCTTCACTATGTTAAAGGTTTTGGCTTCCTTAAGAAATAGCTGTCTGAGCTGACCTGAACAAGGAGGAGCCAATGAACCCCCAGACTGATGGCTGGGAATCCAGCATGGGACTGACTCAAACCCCCTGAACATGGGCCTCAGTTAGAAGGCCTGGGCAGTCTAAGGGACCTCTGACAGTGGAACCAGGATGTATCCCTGGTGCATGAAAGGACTTTGGGAGCACATTCCCCATGGAGGGATACTCCCTTAGTCTAGAGGCAGGAGGGAGGGCCTAGACCCTTCTCCAAATGACTTGACAGATTAAATGACCCCTCCTGAAAGACACCACTCTCCCTTGGAGTTGGGGGGTGGGATGGGAGAGTGGAGGGACATGGGAGGGAGAGAGAGAGAGAGGAAGGGAGGGAGTGAGGGAGGGAGGGAGTGAGTGAGTGAGGGAGGGAGGGAGAGAGAACTGGGATCCATATGTTAAAAGAAAAGAAAGGAAGGAAGGAAGAAAGAGCTGTCTGTTACTGCTCTCCATTACTCCCCACCTCTCAGCCATTAGAACTCTTCAGCCTGTTGCTGCTCTGATGAAAAGTGAACAAATTTACATTCTGGAGTTAATGATCCACAAAGGCCAGCACGTTTGCATTTCTAAAAGGTTGTTGGAGAGAGCACAAAGACCTGATTCCCTGGGTGGATGATGCTGGTGTTTGGGTCTAGGTGAGATGTCTCAAACCAGAGTCCCTTTAACTCAGGTGTCCTCTTTGACTCCCTGTGTGTGGTTGCTTTCCCTCGCAGGCCTGCCTTTCCCCAGAGTTGGCGTCTGCTTGTGTTGTTTAGGGAGAATCGGTTCATAGGGAAGTGGTTGTAACCAGGAAATCCTAGAGGGGACTGATAAAGTCATATCACAGGGATCCACTGAACCGGCGGTCAGGATGTTAAGAGGAAGAGAAACAAAACTCAACCAAGAAGAAAGAACATGCAGAGAGGATGCAGGATCTGAGAATGTCTCAAGTTGAAACTGCTGGGTCCGGGTGCAAGTAATGGGGGGCAGACCACCATAGTCTGAAACAGCAGCAAAATTTATTACCCCCCAATCACTATGGGGCACAAAAATCCCAGTTAGCTGGGACCACAGCCAGAGACCCACGGGGCTTATGAAACTGTGGCAGCGGGGGCTGGTTTGGGCCTCTTCTTATAGGAAAATCAAGCACCAGGTGAGGGCCAAAGAGCTTTTTACCACCTTGAGGTCAGGCTTAGAGTCACATTACATTTTAAGTGTTACAGCTTTTGGTTATAGGATGTTAGAATGTTAGCTTAGGATGTTTGCGAAAGCCTGTGGCTGACACAGCCACTTTCGCTGTCCCAGAAAGAACGAAGGTGGAGAATAGAGTCACATAGGAGGACAGTTAAACTCAAGGGAATACAACTTAGGGGGTCTCTTCGGGCAACGGTTAGGAGCTAACCTTTGCCTGCCAGACCTGCCTAGCTGGGAAGCTGGGAGACAACTGTTGAAAGTTTACCTCTGCACACAGTGGCTGCCAGGACATCTGCTCTTAAGGCACAAGGCGGTTGTTAAAGGTCAACAGTGGCTGCCAGTTTTATTATGTTTTCTCAAAATGTGTTTGGGCTTACAATCGCATATTTCTATATTCCTGGACCCTTCAGAATGATCTAAATTTACAGCACTTACCAACCCTCCTCAATCTGGGGCAATAAATTCCCTTGCTACTGGAAGCAGCAAACTAGACTTTTCTAGTCTTTAATGATAATACTTCTAGAGAGAACGTATGTCAGCTTGCAAATGAGCCTTTCTTCATGCATTTTTGTATCAATTGCCACAGCATCACAAATAGTGTTTAAAAACAAAGCAAAGCAAAGTCAACAGCAGAAGCTGCCACAAATTCTCTTCAATGAGTTTTATTTTGAGAGGGCCTGAAGGCCATGGTCAGCCTGGAGGTGGGAGGGAGGGCATCAAGCAGAAACAGTATAATATTTGGAGTTACAAACATGGTAGGGCTCTAAAGGGGAAAAGGGAGTTTCCCTTTAAAGCTCAGAACAGAGATTCAGTAATAGTGAAATAAGAGAGAGATTGGGAATGGCCGAGGGGGTGGGAAGCATCAGGAGAGGGTTGGTGGGGATAGGCGAGGGCAGCCTCTTCAGAGAGCACCATTCATTCCCCTCTGGACCAAATCCCCATGAGCAGCCTCAGACTGATTCCCAGAACAAAGGGAAAGTCTGACTTTCTGTAAACTTTCGAAGGTGGCAGGAAGTTTTATATGGCATGATTTAGTTCACCATAGCACATGTGACAAAACACGGAGGAGCCTGGTACTGAAAATCCGAATGCTTCTTATTTCTGTTCCAGAGAGAGCTGTAAAGAGGCATAGCCTGATCCAGGCTTTGGTATCAGGCCTGTAGGTGCAGGCTTGTGTTTTAACACTAAGAAAACCTCCATTTTACAGAGCTTGGGAACAATGGAAAGTACACCCAGGGCTGTGTTTCTGTGAGAGGACCGGGCTTTTGATCAGGACCTGTCTCTGAAGCCTGTGGTCTTTGGCTGCTGCCCCTGTTTGTTGTTTCAGTCTTTTGAGATGGGATCACCATCCCCCTGCTTCAGTCTTCCCAGTGCTGCAATTACAGGTGTATATTGTCATGCCTGGCCATCTTCTTCTTTATCGATGGACTTTCATGATTCTTCAGCCACTTAGATCTTTTCCAGGACTAGAAATACACTTTCTATCGAGTGTCCCTTTTGAGCAATTTTCCTTTTTAGTTGGCATATTTCGGTTTTCAGTTGTGTATAGCTATGTTTATAGTCATTTCCTTTTAGCCATGTTTTCTCTGTGGCCTTTTCCCAGTTGTGATAGGAAAGAGACTCCCAGTTTGGCTTCATTTTGGCATTCCTGGAAACGCTCTAGCTGGCTTTGTGATGCTCTCACTTAATAGTGTGTCCAAAGAATATTGTCTTGTTCTTCCGTCTCAGTGAAATGGTTGGGCCTGAGAAAATTCAGAAGAGTAACCCATGTGGTGTGCAATGCTTTTTAACCATCATTCCATCTGGCCATCTTCACATCTGGGTATTCAGAGGAAACCACACATGTCATGTAAACAAATGAAGCTCTTCTCGGCTGGCACAACTGTGCCATCAAGTCATTCTTGAGCCAGAGGGACACTCAAAGGCTGTGCTAGTTAGTCTTATGTCAACTCAACACAAGCTAGAGTTACCTAAAAGGAGGGAACCTCAGTAGAGACAATGCCTCCATAAGATCCAGTTATGAGACATTTTCTTAATTGGGAACTGATAGGGGAGGGCTCAGCCCATCACGGGTGGTGTCAGCCCTGGGCTGGTGGTTTTGGGTTCTCTAAGAAAGCAGGCTGAGCAAGCCATGGGAAGTAAGCCAGTAAACAGCACTCCTCTGTGGTATCTGCATCAGCTCCTGCCTCAAGGTTCCTGTCCTGATTTCCTTAATAAACCCTTTCTCCCCCAACTTGCTTATTTGTAATACAAATAATTAAAATCCAGAGACAGATACTGGGGTTCAAGTTGAAAGACCAGGGAAACAAAGCAGCTAGCCAGGAGCTTTTACCTCTACCAAGGGTGTAATGGAGATCCTGTCTTCCCTGCGACTGGAAACTAAATCTCAGAATACACCCTGAGACCTTATATATCTCTCTAGTGCTGGGATTAAAGGCATGAGCTCTGTTTCTCTTTTAGACTGATTCACTCTTTGGTAGCCCAGGGTGGCCTTGAATTCACAGAGTCCCATCTGTCTACTGAGTCCTGGGATTAAAGGTGTGTGGTGCCACTACTGCCCAGCTTCTATGGTGTGGCTAGCTTTGCATTCTTATCCTCCAGGCAAGCTTTTTAAAATCATAAACAATACATCACCACACTTTTTGGTCATGGTAATAGAAACCCTAAGACAAAGTTCAAAAGTTTACAAACACAGGTACAAAGGCAGTCTGTGAAGGGCTTGAAAAGCTGCTTGAATAATATAGTAAGGTTGAAAACTTTAATACTGAACACACCTGGCTTTGTGTTCTGACTCTGTCACATAGGATCCCCAAGTGTTAACTGAGGACAGTAGGGCTTTCTTCTGGGATTGTTGTATTAATCGGGTGAGTCTAGTGCGTTCTTCAGTTAGATAGCATTCCCGTGTTTACGTAGTAATTATCGATTTTCATTCTTAGTATGTTAATTATACACTGTTCTTATACTTTCGTTTCCAATGATATTTAATGATAATTACTTTCATTCTAAAGATATTTCATTTCTAATGATAGTTAAACTGATGCCATCCAATTGCTCTCTTCGCATAGGTAAAAAAAATCAGATAAGAGCCGGCCAGGATGGGGCTGGGAGGTAAGACGGTACCCGTAGTAAAGTCATCCAGTAGACAGGGAGGAACTGCTGAAGGTCCCTGAAGGCCACAGAGTGCAAGGTGGTTTTATCGTGTCATTTCCTTGAGTATTACAACTTGCTTCCTGAAAGGACATTTGGGAAAGAGGCCCCAGAGGTGGGCCCCAAGATTGATCCCAGAACATCCCATGATCTGAGGACTGGAGGCAAGGGAAACAAAAACAGCATCCACTCATGATATACTCATATTCTCTTTATTTTCCAATAACCTTGAGTGCAATTCTTCATCACCAGTGATAATTTTGTCCACCTTATTCAGGGGAACATTTACCAAATTCTTGGAACATTTTCACTGCTGAGAAATATCACTGTTGCCTTATGGGTAGCAGCAGAGTGTGTTTCTGAGCATCCCACTGTGCACAGGGCAAGCCCCCAGGACAGTTATGAGACCGCTGTTCTGCTGGTGCATCCCTGCAATCCTAGGACTCTGGAGGCTGAGGTAGCAGGAGCTCAAGCCTGAGGCTACGCTGGGCTGCATAGCCAGTTCCATAACAATGCACTTCTTCATTATTTTGTTTGAGTGTGTAGAAATGATGATCTTCACTTTACAGTCTGGGAGCCAGGGGTTCCCAGAAGCCCCCTGATACTCAAACTGGTCTTGCAGCTTGTAAACCAATGATCTTCCACGAAGCCATAGTGGTGAGAACGGGATCTGGGGGAAACGATCAGGATGAAGAACCACAAAACTGATGCTTTACTGAGATCTTCACTGAGTGAACAGAGGAGTAGAGGGAGATGTGGAGGCTGAAGGCTCAGTTTCTGGAGGAGGCCAGGCCTCCGAAAAGATGTGCCAGAAGATTCTTGTTGACTGTCCTTCGTCACCTGTCTTGAGGAACACAAAGCCTGAGGCAAATATTCTGTGGGCTGAGTCTGGGTGGCCATCTCCCTGTTTGGGTGGCCGTCTCCCTGTCTGAGGTCCCGTTAGCTATGACTCCAGTACAAGAGGGAGCTGATTCTCAGTTTCTCAAAATTTTTACGACTTGAGATAAACCGCATTGCCTCTGGTCAGTCCTGAGACTTCTAATAGGGAACAGATGAAAGGAAAGAGGGTGGAAGGGGAGGAGCCAGTGATTAAACAGACCGTCTCTTCTCACTTCCGCTTTTGGACTCCAGAATTTGTTCTCTGGGTACAGTCTGCCAACGCTGGAGAGAAGCCTGTGCCTGCAGCTGACTGGCTCCAGGGACGATGCGGATCCCACCATTCCTACCTTTCCCCATGGAGAACAACTGGGCTGCCTATTCGCTCTCACAGGCTTTGTGCCATATGCTACTGTGGACAGCTGTGCTAAGTAAGTCAGAACCTCCAGAAGAGAAGCAGGGGCAAGGACACCTACCTGGGTTGGGTTGGACTTGTGCAGGGATGGATGTAGCCCAGGAAGCATGCTAGCGAAATTAGGAGTGGGCAGCAGGCTAAAAACTAGGCTGCAACAACCTGGCTGGCCTTGGAAAAATCAAAGCTGGCAGGAATTTTTGTCATTGCTTGTTTTCGTGTCATTTGGTGCCCAGGTCCATGATGCACTACCACCCTCCCCATCAGAACCTTCTCTGAGGGAAATCGAGTGTCCTAGACTTGAGTGATAAATAAGGCGACCAGTTTCCCTTTGAATTTGTGACTCACACAGGACCAAATCTTGAGCAAGATGTCTAGTGCTGCTTTAGGCAAGGGCTGGGAGGGAAGTCTAAGACCATGTGAGGGGGTGGCAGTGGATACTCTCTGTGCCCATGAAGCCACTCTACCCAGCAGAAAAGATCTCCACCCTTAATATATAAGGAGAGGCATAGGAAGGTCTGGGCTCTACTGGGCATTTGGGTTCAGAGTATCACAAACCTGGACAAGTCTAGAGTTGTCAGTTGTGGGGCCAGAGAAATCTCTCCTGCGTCCTTCACTGCAGAGACCACAGGATGTGGTCTTAGCTCGCATAGTGAGCCTCAGGGTTGGCGTCTTAGGCTAAGGCGGAGGAAGATTTTTCTGGTCCTGGTCCTGGTCCTGGTCCTGGTCCTGGTCTTACCTGTGGGCCAGTTTCTGAGAGACAGAAACTGACGGTGTTGCAGGGTGATGAGAAGAGTATGGATGAAGTCCAATAAGGGAGTCTTATTGTAGGATCATCTTCTAAGTTCAGTTCTGGGGCTTCTACCTATAACACTGAGAGGAACACATACAGCCATCCCGCCCCCTTGTCCCAGGTTACATGCTATGACTCATAATGAAATCTGGTCAGTCCTGGGGGACCACAGCTGTCAGTGCTGGGTGGGAGGTGGCTCCCAGGGAGAGCAGTATGAAAGAGAGACTATTTCCCCACAAGTAGGTATATTAAAGTGACACCCCATAGCTTGGGCTCTACATGGAAGGCTCAGCTCAGTCTTAGAGAGGCAAATGCTGTAGAACCATCAATCATCTGTTGAAGACTTCCAAGAATGGCAGCACTTTCTTCCATTTCCTTTTGCTAAGCCCCATCTTCCCCCATTGTTTTCTGGGCCTCCACACTTAGGATTTCATTACTTGATTCAATATTATAACAATGCCCTGTGGCTGTGTCTTGGTTGCTCCTGACTTTGGTCTGACATAGCTATGGAATCTTCCAGGATAGCTAAGGGAAGGCATAGCGCTTTTAATGCTGGCCCGTTGTCTCTTGGTAAAGCCCCAGTACTGTCCTGCTAGCTACACTCCCATTTCACCTACAATGGACTTCCTCAGCCAGGCAGTGTGGACACTACACTTGGCTCTTGTGCTTCAAGTTACTCTTTGCGTTCTTTGTGCCAGACACTGTTCTAAATTTGGGTTCATGTCAGTTTCCCAGACCTAAAGCGCAAGGAATTTGTCTTCCTTCTAATGAATACATTGGACAAGAACATAGTTTTTTTTTTGTTTGTTTGTTTGTTTGTTTTTTTAACCTGTTGGATAAAGAATGAATGTATAGGGCTGGAGAGATGGCTTGGCCATTAAAGGCTAGGCTCACAACCAAAAATGTAAGAATGAATGTATAAATGATGGCTTCTCCCTTCTACATCCCTGTTGAATTTTTTTCCTTCTCCTTTTCATGCCCTGAGACAACCCCCTTTGCTAATCCCACATACTCAGGGTTTTCAGCTATTACTTCTATGTCACTAGCTCCCAAACTTATTTGTCCTTCCTTCCTCTGTATACTTTAATTTCCCTGCATGTTGACTAGACATCCATAAATAGATTTGTCAGCTTAGAACAAAATTGTATTCAAAATTCAACATAGCATCATTTCCTTACATTTTTCTAGTTTTTCTATTTGCATGAGCAAAGCCACTTTGGCCCTGGTCATCCATGTTCACCAGCTTCATGCTTCAATAAATGCCAATTTTTCTCAGCCTTGCCTCTTAAGTCTCACTCACACGTGTGACTTCTTTACTTCCTATTGTCAATGCAGATGAGCAAGCAAAGTCATGGGGGGATATTGGTGCATTTAATAAAGTAAAAAAGGGTAAATATCCACTCATACATGGTATTTGGGAAATAGAGGCAGGAAGGACTGGAGTTCAAGGCCAACATGGGCTGCCTCACAAGTTTGAAGACAGCCTGGACTGCATGAGACCTTGTCTCAAAACAGCAACAAAGAGATAAAGGGATTTGCCATAGGTGATAATGATGAATCATGGATTCTAAACTCTCTCTCTCTCTCTCTCTCTCTCTCTCTCTCTCTCTCTCTCTCTCTCTCTCTCTCTCGTGTGTGTGTGTGTGTGTGTGTGTGTGTGTGTGTGTGTGTGTGTTCAAAGGTGGACAGTGTGAGATAAAAGTTGTGATTGGGTGACTATGGAGGCTGTACTTGGGCAAATGGAAGGAAAAAAAAGAGGAGGATTGTTGTGACTGAAGCCTGGAACATTTGATTTTGTGGTTTTGAAGGTGGTGTGATTTGAAGGGATGATCGATCACAAGGCCTTGAGGTATAACAAGGGCCTGTGTGGCTAATCTATATGAGAGAAGGTTCACTACAGATGAGAAAGTCGAGGGATGAAGAAGCCATATATTGCACAGCCATTACCATGTATTCTAGATCACCATCTTTTTCTTGCTAATCTCTTGTACTTCCTCTGTCTCAATTAGTCTGACAAAGCATTTTCAGCCCTGATATGAACTTCTCATTGTTTACCGAACTAAACAGCAGACTTTGAGACTTTGCTCACGATCATTTAAAAGTTACTCACATGGTACCCTTGGCATCACACAGATGCCATATCTGGATTATCCTTACTTCTTACAACAGTTTATGGCATGGGTATTGCTGTCATCATTTCCATTTATAAACAAGGGGATCAAAGTAGAGAAAAGTAGAGTTACCTCTGTAAGGTCATTGTACATCAGCTGTATTTAATTACTTTTCTCACTACTTTGACAAAACACCAGGCAAAAGCAACTCAAGGAAGCCTTTATTTCGGCATATAATTCGAGGGCATTGTGGTGGGAAGGCATGATGACAGAGCCTGGACTGGTCACCTCACACCCACAGTCAGAAAGCAGAGAGAGATGAGTGCTAGGACACAGCTTGCTTCTTCCTCTTGTTTATTCAGGCTGGTCCCCCAGCCTATTGGATGGTCACACCCATATTCAGGGTGGGTCTTACCACTTATGTCAAACCTTTCCAGAAGTACCCTTTTTGACACAAGAAATGATGATTCCATGGTGATTCTAACTCTAGTCAAGCTGATAGTGAAGACTATAGTGAAGTCTGTGTGTTCAGACTGACCACCATTTCATTTGGCAGTGACAGGTCCTACAGAGTATGGCAGCTGCCTCTATTTTCAGTTTTGTTCCTCATTGTTCAGGGTGTATTAAACAGACCAAAGCAGCAATCAGGCCGCAACTTGATGAGCATGTTGACAAATATCCATTCATCCTTCTTAGGGAATATTTCTTTTCTGTCTGTCACAATTATAGAATACTTGAAGCTGCATGGAAACACCACTTTCTCACTCTCCCTCCCAGACAAAATCCAGCCAAATACTAAGCCCTAGAATCTCTTCCTCCTGTGAACTTCCATAATATTTGCTCATAGTCTTCTAAAGGCATTGAGAATGTCTCTTTTATAAGATGTGCTGGTGTAGCATTGGGGATGCAGAATTGGGTAGATCGCTGTGAGTACAAGGCTAGCCAGGGTTACATAATGAGACTGTGTCAAAAACAAAAGGTCTTTTAAAGATTGTGTCGCACATATGTTTATCTTATTATCAGACTGTAGGCTCCTGTGGGGACCAGGGACTTATCCATTTTTCTTTAGATGCACTCAGGATGAACATCAGGGAAGGAGGTAGTCAGCACAATTTCTGGGATTGCAAAGGGGTGGAGTGATTGGTTTAGGTGCACATACTGAGATGTGGTGGCACAGGGAATAGCCTCCAGTTTCCTAGACCACCAGAGCAACACCCCCACCCCCACCCTTAAGCATTCCCTCCTCTACACTCGATTTCACGCCTTCATCTTTGAAAGTATTCAGCCTTGGAAGCCTCTTGACTTTTTTCAGCTGAAGTGCAAGTGAAAACTCCCGCCAAGGACAGATACATAACTGCATTCACACAGCATATGCAATGGACTCTAGTTTATCTCAGAACCTGCTTTATACCCAACAGTGGTAACATACATCTCCATCCTTCCATTCAGCATTCCTGATCCATGCTTGGCTTCTACTTGGGAAGCCATTTCTGTTTCCATGAGTCATTCCATCTGCTCCCATGGGAAGCCACAGATCTAGTGCTCTTTTCTTTTAATTTAACTTTTGTGAATGAGTGTTTTGCTGCATGTATGTCTGTGTACCACTCATGTGTCTGGTGCCCAGGGATAAGAGGATGTCAGATCCCCTGGAACTGGAGTTAGAGACGGCTGTAAATAACCAAGTGGGTTCTAGAAATCAAACCCAGGCCCTCTGGGAAAGCAGCAAGTGCTGTTACTGCTGGGCCATCTCTCTAGCCCCATGATGTCCTTCTGTAGGTGTCTTCCTCCTATCAAATCTGCCTACAGCAAAAACGGAAAGGCCTAAATGTTAGCAATAGAGATGTGAAATAAAACACAGGAAAGGTGAGTTGTAGGATAGTGCACAAGTGTTAAAAATGACAACACTGAACAGACTAAGCTATTAGATTTTGTATTGTTTAGTGAAAAATCAGGCTGGAAAATACTTTTCCAGTATGGCCTCATTTGCTCTTTGTCTATATGCAAACATTTTACACACACACACACACACACACACACACACACACACACACACACACACACGCACACGCACACGCACGCGCACGCGCACGCACACACCCATGGAGGAAATTCTAAGGACACATATGCTAAGGTGATAATAGTTTGCCATGAGTATTTTCTACTTTTCAATAATGATTATGGACCTGTAGTCCCTCCCCACAAAAGAAAAACCCTGCTATCAGGATGGACATTGGCAAGGTCTGAAACACAAATCACATGTAAACTTCATCAGGGACTTTAATCGTCACAGTGTTCAGTCTAATGAAAGTGTCACAACACAGATGTTACTGGGGACAGAGCTTCTGAAAGTGTACTTCCTTCAGGCAATCCCACGGGAGGGCCTTGCCATGAAGGTTGGACTATGGGAATGTCTGGGTCTGGGCAGGCATGTCTTAGTGTGCAAGTCCAGGCCCTGGTTGATGTTTGCTTCCTTTCTTGCAGATCTTGCTGCTGGGGCACATGGTAAGTTCTCTTTTCATACCTTCTTACCCCTCTATGAGTCACCGCCCTCTTCTCCCAGTGATCTGCCTATGCTTAGTACCAGTACCAAGCTCAGTACCAGATCAGGACCAGGAAAGGGACATTGTTCTCAGAAGACGTCCTGCCCTTCCTTAAGAAAAAAGAAAGAGAGCCCCCAAACCCCCTCTTTCTAAATAAGATTCAAGCACATAGAACATTACACTCTCTGCCTAGACTGTCCCATGTGTTGATAAGTCCTCTACTTTGCATCGGTCTTAGGGCTTGTCTTCATTAGGGTTTCTACTGCTGCAACAAAGCACCATAACCAAAAACCAAGTGGGGAGGAAAGGGTTTAGTTGGCTTATTCTTCCATATTGCTGTTCATTACCAAAGGAAGACAGGACAAGAATCAAACAGGCAGCAACCTTGAAGCAGGAGCTGATGCAGAAGCCATGGAGGGATGCTGCCTCCTGGCTTGCTTCCTATGGTTTGCTCAGCCTGCTTAAAAAACCCCAGAACCACCAGCCCAGGGATAGCACCACCCACAATAGGCTGGGCCCTCCCCAGTAATCACTAACTAAGGCCTTACAGCAAGATCTTATAGAGGCATTTTCTCAATTGAGCCTCCCTCCTTTCAGATAACTAGTTTGTGGGTTAAGTTGACCTGTAACTAGCAAGCACAGGGCTCCAAGGCTTGTTCTACTGACAGAGCCATCTCCATGCAGGGGAGGAAAGGTAACAGAAGGGAGAAACTTAAATATATCTTGGTGAAAAATACGTATTTCTGGGGTGTCTCATTTGCCCCTGAAGAAAAAAAAAGCAATAAAAAGAAAGGACGTGATGCTTCTAGGTATGGTGGAAGAGAAAGTTTATTGTAGATATGTGGGAGAGTGAAGTCAGAGGCAGGAACATCTGGAAGAGTTCAGAGTGGACATGACCAGGCTGAGCTGTGCCGATGCCGTGGAGTAGGAAGACGGGACACAACACCAGGTGCAGGAGTCAGAAGGCAAAGGCACAAAAGGGGCGGGAAGAGCCTCTGGAGGAAAGGAGCTAAAGAGTTCAGGGTTGAGGGCCATATCCTATATCAGGTAGGGACTGAGGGATGCTGGGAGAACCTGGCCACCAGGTCTGCAGTAACATGTCAAATAGGCCTCTCAGCTGTTTGTGGGGTCTGAGAGTTGACAATCACGCTAGCCTTCTCTCTTGCTCTACACTGCTGAGGGTCAATTACATCCTTTGTGAGTTCCCTGGGGCTTGTGGGGGTGCAACGAGTAAAGTGTTTAGTGGAAGAAGTTTTCTGGGCTGGGTCCTACCCTTGGTGCATGCAGTAGGAATGCCTGTGCCTTTTTATCTGAGGCTCAGGGTCTGCTTAGGCTCTTGGGGTTCCCTTGCCTCATGCTGCTTTCTCTCTCTGAAATTGAGCAGATCTCCCGAAGGCTGTGGTGAAACTTGAGCCCCCATGGATCCAGGTGCTGAAGGAAGACAGTGTGACACTGAAGTGTGAAGGGACCCACAACCCTGGGAACTACTCCACCCAGTGGCTCCACAATGGGAAATCCATCTGGAGCCAGGTCCAGCCCAGCTACACGTTTATAGCCTCAAACAACGACAGTGGAGAATACCAGTGCCAGATGGGGCAGACCAGCCTCAGCGACCCTGTACAACTGGGAGTGATTTCCGGTTAGTAGACACAGGCCCAGGAAGGAGTTGGGATACCAGGAAGTTGCGGGGTAGGGTGGGGCGCCTCTGCTTTGTGCAAGGTTTGCAGGAAAAGGGGTCACCTAGTTTCTGGGAAGCGTCACTGTGAGTGGCTTCTGTCCACTCACTTCCCTTTTTACCGGTACTCCTTGTCCTTAGTGTGCATCTGGAAGGCACTGGAATTCCTGAGGAATTCCTCAACCTGTGTGAAGAGTTGTTTTCTGTGGTAGCCCTGATTGAGCAAGAGAAGGTCAAGGACAAAGGACAGACAGCTGAATGTGACAGAAAAAGGAAGTCCCTGTTTCATAGAAACCCTCTGTTACATGACACTCAGAAGAATGCCGAGAGGCCACAACTGAATCCAAGCGGTGGGAAGGACTGTCTACATAAATATGGTTAATTAATTAATTTAACCTTCAGTTCAGCTTTCTCGTCTGCTCAGCTGAGGGTGCTAATGTCCTTTTCCGGAAGTTCTGGAGAGCATGGGCATTTTCCTGATCTCTTGCCTTCACAGTCCTGGGTATCCTTACCTTTCTTTTTTCTTCCACCAACTTGTGGGCACTTGAGGTGAAAAGCTGTGCCTCATTCCTTTCCATATTTGCAGTATCCAGAACAGGACAGGGCTTATTAATTCTTTGCTGAGACGATCGACAGCTTTACCAGGCTCCTGGCAAAAAGTAGATCTTCTCCACAGAAAAGCCAACACGAGACAGCATTGACGACTACTGTCGCTGTTGCTCTTAATGCCTTCCTACCACCAGTTTTTCCTCAAAAGTATGTGCACAGCAAGCTAATGATTTGCCTCTGGCCCTGCTGGACTGTAGTTCCACACCTGTTACTATTCTTCCAGGAAACCAACATTTTTGGAGGTTCAAAAAGTTCTGTTGCCCCCCCCCCAAACAGAAGGGTCTGTTGTGCCCTCTTCACATTCACCAGGCTGAGTTCCTTCCTCTTTCCTGCCGGGAAGGGCTTGGATCTCCATGTCTTGTTACTTCCCGACAGGACTGGGCAGCAGCTGCCTTCTTTCAAGAGAGGAAAGGAGAACATTATGCACCAAGAACTATTGTAGCTGCAAGATCTGATCATGCCCATCTCACAGATGAGGAAATTGAGGCCCAGAAGAATTCAGTTACTTGCCAGAGACCAAGAGCTTGTAAACGAGTGGAGTTAGAATCAGACCAAAGCTGTCTGATGTCAAACTAAAGCTCTCTCCCCTTAGCATATCATATTTCATCAGGAAGTGTGGCCTGAGTCTCAGGGCTGAGCCAAGGCCCTCTGAGTCCTATAGACTTTTTCTGTATTTCAGACTGGCTGCTGCTCCAGACCCCTCAACTGGTGTTTGAGGAAGGGGAAACCATCATGTTGCGATGCCATAGTTGGAGGAACAAAATCATGAACAAGGTTACATTCTACCAGAACGGAAAATCTGTAAGATATCATCATTCCATTGGGAACTTCTCCATCTCCAAGGCGAATCACAGCCACAGTGGTGCTTATTACTGCACAGCGCGTCTAGGAAAGTCACAATACTCATCAAAGCCTGTGACCATCACTGTCCAAGGTATGGGGACTCTGTCAAGATGTTGGAAGGGAGAGGAGGAGATAGACAAAGGCTGAAGTTGTGTAGTCCCACATGGAGATCTGGGAATGCCACAGCAGCAAAGCTGGGTGTGGAGGCAAAGAGGGGAGCTGTGAAGGCCTTGCCAAGTGATGGCAAATGGGCTGAGCCCAGAGCTCCCCACTTGCAGGTGTTAGGAGACAAGGCCATTGGGCATCAGTGAAACAGAGCCTTGACATTGGTACACAGGTTCTCTACCTTCCTGGGCGTTGCTAAGCACCGAAGGGTAACTTCTCTTTGAATCTCCTATTATAGTTGTTCACTCTTGAAGGCCTGGCATGTTCTAGACAGTGTGGGTACCAGCAGCTATGGGAGGCTTCAGATCCATCCTCCCTGCTATCTCGGAGGGCTGTTCCTTCTGCTACGATATATTCACCAATGTGCCTTCAATAGTTTGGTGGAAACACTTGGTTATTGGGGAGGCACAAGTCTGTTCACAGAAACCTATGCAGATGAGGTTTCAGGGTGATGATGTATTACACCTATGAGTGACCCAGACAGCAATTCTAGGTGACAAACACTGGGCATAGCATTAGAGGAAGGGTGGATACACAGAGTGAACTTATTACCTGTTGTCATATCTGTCTTTCCAGAACCCAGATCCAACAGGTCTTTACCAGTATTGACAATTGTGGCTGCTGTCACTGGAATTGCTGTAGCTGCCATTGTTATTATCCTAGTATCTTTGATCTTTATCAAGCGAAAACAGGCTCCAGGTTGGTGGCTCTCTTTGGACCTTTTGATGTGCTGGACTCTGTAGGTGTTTGGTTCTGTTTCTGCCCTCAGCTAGTTCTTAGAATTGTGAGGAACACAGGGGTACAAATGGATACTTACAAGAAGGGTTTAGAGCAATGGAATGATAAAAATATGATTATGAATTGGAGGTGGTAGCACATTCCTGTAATCCCAGGTCAGTAAAACAGAAGAAACAAAAGTCTGAAGCCAGGGCCAGTGAGATGGCTTTGTCAGTACAGGTGCTTGCAATATAAGCCCGTGATCTAGTTCAGTCTCTGGTACCCAAGTTAAGGTGGGAAGAGAGGATGGATCCCACAAAGGTGTCCTTTGACCTTCATAGATATGCTATCGTGTACACCCCATACACAATAATAAATAAAGACTTTTTTTCAAAGGGTTTGAAGTCAGCCTGGGCTGAAGAATGAGTTTGAAGTCAGTCTGTGCTACACACAGCAATGAGCTGTCTAAAATTTTAAAAAGATTCCATAACCCCATGTGCTTATCAGCTTTCTGTCACTATAACAAAGTACTTCAGATAATCAGTCCACTTACGAAGAGAAAATAGTTGCTAGGCACAGTGGTAAATACATTATCAGCATTCAGGAGGCCAAGGAGGATCACAAGTTCAAGATCCCATCTTAAAATATAGAAGTAAATAAGGAAACAAACTAAGAGGTTTATTTTAGCACAGTTTTGTAGGACTTAGTCCGCACTTCCTTGGCCATATTGCTTTGGGCCTGTGACAAGCTAGAATATCACAGAAGAAGTACACAATGGAACAAAACTGTTCACCGTATGGCCACTTAGCCAAGAGATCAAGGAAGAGATTGGGGGATCCCACCATCTTCAAGAGCATGTCCCTGGTGACTTAAACACTTCCTACTTTAAAGTTTTGGCTTCCTCCCAGATATTCCATCTGGTGATCAAGTATTTAACACATGATATTTTAATGAACATCTCAGATCCAAACTGTGGCACAAAGCCTGGCTGGGGCAGTTGAGGTTTCACCGGAGAGCCTGGGTGGTGTGGTAAATTCCACCCAGTGGGGCCAGATTGCTGTGGTTCAAATCCCCACTCACAGCTCAGCAGATATATAAAACTGAGTAAATTATTCAACCTCTGTGCCTCAGTTTACCAGTCTGAAAAATGAAGACCACTGTGGGACAGTACAGGGGTGTTACAACATTGAGTGAGGCTGAGCCTTTGTACCACTGCCTAACAGATAGTAAAGAGTGCATAAGTATAAGTTATTAACCACCATGGAGAAGGGGGATGTCTGAGGGTAGCCATTGGCTAGGCAAAGTGGAAGAACATTGTAGGAACTGTGGCCAAGGCATGAAAAAGGGGAATGTTGTGGGTATGTCAACGGAAGCTACTGAGAAAGAGAAAACGCTGCTACTGACTAATACCTAATACCCCACAGCACCCTTTACAGCTGGTTCATAGGGATTCAGTTACAGGGTGATAAGTAAATATTGAGAGATGCAGCGAAAAAGATTATACGCTTTTGTTTGTGAGACGGGATCTCATTTTGTAGTCCTAGCTGCTCTGGAACCCACTATGTAGACCAGGGTGACCTCCAACTCACAGAGATCCGCTTGTTGCTTGTTTCTGTCTCCTGAGTGCTGGGATTAAAGCTGTGCTCCATTATACCCAACCAAAAGATGACATATCTATAGGGCCAGGAAGCCTAAGAAAGATGCAGTGAATTTGTGACATCTGTTGGCGTCCTCTTGGGTTAGTCACTGTAGGCTGGAGAGGATCCTGGGCAGGGGAGATGGGAAGCTGAGAAGACAGGTGTTGACAGAGAGAAGGAAGGGTCTCTGTGCTTTTAACTCAGTTCTGACCCTGGTCCTTCATTCATCCTGCGGTCTCAAGACTCATCCCATAATCCTACTAACGTCATACATGCCCCTCCTAGCTCTCCCAGGAAACCCTGATCACAGGGAAAAGGGAGATACCCTTCCCAAGGAACTAGGTGAGTACAGCGTGCCCTTTGGGGACTCAGTGCCGGTCAGCCCAGGGCCTCCATGTGGACTGGAGCCAGCAAGCAGCAGCTCTTGTGAGTTCAGTGGGGGTGCAGGAGAGGGAGGAGCAGTGGGAGGATGGCTGGGACTCAAATCTCTTGGTCAGTTCTGAGTCTAGCTCTTGGACCTAAGGAGGATCTCACTAGAGATGAGAAAGGGAACACTGGTTCCAGAGAGAGAGAGAGAGAGGGTGGAGTGTGATTAAACTTTTAGATGAACGAAGAATCTGGAGACATTTCCAGAGCAAGACTTCAGAGGCTTTTGGATCTTTTGGGGAAGATGTGGCAAAGGACAGGCTTAACAGTTGCATGATGGAGGCCAATAAGATTAAAAAGGGAGGCCCCTAAGAGAACAGGAGAAGACTTTTTCAGGAATGTGTCCCTGTGGAGGAGTGTAGGAAGGCATGGCACAGCTCAACTTTTAATAGCATATTGAGAGGAGATTGGAGTTGAGCAAACTCTGGGGTGCTAGAACTATTCACAGACTGTGCTGTGTGGGACATTTGGCTCAAATGTCCACTCATTTTGGCTTATGCAACGCTGGCTCTTCCACCAGCACACAACCAAATCTGCGGTAGATCACTCCCCGTGATGGCCTTGAAGTCACTCTGTTGAAGAAGTGGGTGGGTGGGCAAGTGGTTTAGGCTCTGAACCCTTCTGGGTCTGAGAAGTGAAAGCCAGTGCAGGAGGAAGGAGTGGGAGCATTTCTGGTAACTGTTTGACTGTAGTTAAAGATTGAGAGAACATAAGGGCAAGTGGAGTTTTCTCTAGGGGCCTCTATGACAGCAGAAATAGGCAGGAGAAAGACTTCCTTGAATATTCTATTTCAGGGGGCTGGAGTATGACTCAGAGCAGAGCCAACAGATATGAGAGCTTGGGCAAAACAGCATTCACTTAGCTTCGCTTTGAGCAGGGTCCGTGTTCTTCAGCCTGGCTACATGGATCCACATCTAGGACCAGACTAGGTCCAAAAAAACAAAAAAGTCTAAGCACGATGGGGTTTACCTCGTCTGGCTTTGTCTACTCTGATATAAACATTTCACATTGCTTTTATGCAGCCTGGTACCTAGTACCAGAGTGTGTGGTTTCTGCTAAAGGCATCGTTAGCTGCTGCAGTTGCTAAGAAGTGTTTTAAAAAGGGGGAATTCTGAATGCGCTGTGGGGGCAGAATTTGGAACATGGCAAACAGGGCTCTTTGTGTCTAGGGACTAAGCAGAGACTGGAGGCATTGTCTTGACGTCTTTCCCCACTTCCCAAAATGCTGGTTTCCAGACACTGGGGCTGCTTGTCATACTGGCGAAGGGAACTTAGGGCAAAACCATAAAAGAATGTTGTGTTTGGGATATTTATCCATCTTCTCTCTCTCCTCTTTTCCCTTTCTTTCTTTCTCCCCTTTCTTTCCTCTCTTCTATCTTTTTCCTTCTTTTTAATGTTAGAATACCTGGTTCTTCAATGCTTTGACAAGAATAAACTGCATTTGTCCAACGGCCATTTGTTTCTCTCCCTACAGTCTGTGGCAGGCAAAAAAGTCTGGACTTGATTTCACTCTGTCCTAAACATTTCCCCATTCTCCAGCCTCCCAGAGTCCCAAAGCTGTTTGGTTTGCTCCTGGGAAAGGTCAAAGACCGTCTGAAAAGAAGGTGGCACAAATTTGTTTCCCTTTGCCAGCATGGCCAGTGGGGAAGGCTGGATTCCAAGACAGCCAGGGAAACAGGCTGCACTGCTGCACTGCATGGCCTGAAGGCCCGGGTTGGGGTTGGCAAGTCTTGCCTTGGCTCTGCTTTGAGCTTTGGTTTTGCAGCCTCAATAACAGTGCATCAGGCCCTCTTTTCCAGCAGTGCCCAAGTTGATGACTTGTTTTTGTCCATAGACAACCCTCCTGATCTTGAAGAAGCTGTCAAAACTGAGGTGAGAGCCCAGCTAGGTCCTTTCCCCTCTCCCGGCTCCTCTGCTTTCCCCCATGACCTCTGTGCAGCTCTCGGTACTCATTTCTGCTTTCTCTAGGTTGAGAATACAATCACCTATTCGCTTCTCAAGCATCCTGAAGCCCCGGATGAAGATGCAGAGCCTGATTACCAGAACCACATCTAATCTTCCCTGTCTTGGGATAGGGAAAAGCAAACGGGAAGGCCAGGATCTCCTGGTCAAGGGGAAGCTGTAGATATTAAGGAGACCATGCACAGTCACCTGTGTGAGTCCTGAAACCAACAGACACTACGGTACTGGTCCCCAGTGATTGACTGTACTAATAATTTCTGTGACTTACCACTTACCAACTCAAGACTCTTCTGCTATACAGCCAATAAAATTAATTAACTTACTGTCATTAACAGATTGCAGCAACATAGGAACAGCTTATGTTACAGGCTACATGAGAACAATTATGTTAGGATATATGATCTCAGTGATGATAAAATGGACTTGTACTAACATATCAAAAGTCATGCTTTAGAGTGATGGAATTATAAGGGATTTTAATCTTCTTCCTTGTTTTTCTATGAAGGTCATGTTACTTTTATAGTGAAATGTTGTAAAAAAAAAAAAAAGTATCATTCTATCTACCTTTTCAAGGCTGAGGTGATTAGAGTGTAGGCTGAGCTCTCTGGGTTTGTCGGTCTTCTGTGAGAAGAATCTTGGGGAGATGGTCTAGCTTTTCCTGGGGAGACATACACATCTCAGGTAGGGTACTGTTGACAAACAATGGCTATACCTAAGTCTAATTTGGTTTTCCAGCGAGTTTATTGGGTTTATTTATGGGAACATGGGTGAGGGGTTCCTTACGGAGGTATGGATGGTTCCTTGCAGGAGTGTGGGTGACTTTAAAACAGCAGTCAGCACAGATGACAACTTCTTTACAGTTGCATAGATGGTGTCCAGACCCCCTTCAGTGAGTTGATCTTCCTCAAACTGTCAATCCTCCTGCCTCTGCCTTCAGAGCTCCACAATGACAAAGCATGCAGTGTCCACCACACCTGGCCTGGCAGTAATAGATAGGAGGGAGGGGGAGGGTAGGTGGTGATTTGGAGGAGAGGGCCAGGGCTTCTCTGCTTCAAGCTCTTCCAGGGAACGTGTCTTCTTGCCCCCGCACCTTCTGCTCTTTTCTCCTGTGACAAGCAGAGGTAATCTCTCCATTTTGTAACTCGAATTCTTAGGGAGTCAAACATCAGGTGAATGCCCATGGGAACTGGAGGATGACCTTGAACTCCTGATACTCCTGCTGACACCTCCTAACTGTTGGGATTATAGGCATGTGTCACCACACAGAGCTGGTTTATATGTATTTTCAAAATCAGATCACATTATATATTTTTATATGTTAACAAAATCACTCAAGTAGAAAATCAAGCATCTGTAACCACATAAGTTCAGAGTACAGAGGCATAAAGGAGAAAAAGCAGTTCTCTCAATTATGAATAACCACTGTTGTAGGTTTTGTGTACATTTGAATTTTTTGAATGGATATTTAATATAGTATAGTTTTTAGAAAGCCTATACATGGGACCATGCTTTACACATGATTATATTGTTGACTTACTTCAAAAAGAAGATGGCTGCTGCTTGCTGGATGTCGGTGTGGCTCCAGATTCACTGAGAAACCCTTTCTCAAAGGACTAAGCAGAGCGAGAAAGAGCAGAACACCAGATGCTTTCCTTTAAAATCACACACCGACACATAGGCCCATCCCCCATGTTGTGTGCATCCAACAGACACACAAGAAGTAGATAATAACCCTCTCTCCAGAATTTCTGCTTTGAAATTCCTGATCACCAAGATCTGCATGAATCTAGTAGTTCAGTCCAAATGCATGAATAAACGAGGTTGTTTGACACTAGGGAGAATGCATCTACACGTTCTTGTATTCCTAATGTGTACCTTTAAGTAAAAGCCTTACATGTCCCTTGAATCTAGCGAGTTCTTTCTCATACCCTCTTTAACAAGGCCTCTCCTAACCACTGATACTACTTTGTTCTTATTTTCCCTGTGGTACAGTGTAGGCAATTGTGTACCTTCTTGTTTATACATTCTCATGTAAACTAAAATGTAAGGTCAATACAGTCCTGTTTTCATTATCCACTAATGCACTCCAGAGGCCAGAACGATTCTATAGATTGTTGAATGAATTAATAAATAAAATTCTCCTCTCATAGTGTCTGGGTTATTTGATATTCTTTCATGCTGGTTAATTGCTCTACCACCAAGTTATATACCCCAGGTGTTATTTGATGTTCCCTTGAAAGTATGGATTGGAAACATGGTCACCAATGCAACAGAGTTGGGAGGATGTATCTGAAGGGAGGTGACTAGCCCACCATGGGCTAGTTCTGTGGGAGTGGATTCCTTATAAAAGGGTGAATTTGGTGCCTTTTTGGCTTTGTCTTTCTTCCCTTCCTCCCCCACTTCCTCCCTTCTTAGCCCATAGAATGATACATCAAGAATTCTGGTTCCCCAGTCTTGACCTTCTCAGCCTACAGAACTTCCTGCTAATAAAGAATTACCCACGTCTGTGGGATTTTGTCATAGCAACTCAAAGAAGTCTTTCTGAATCTTGAGAGTTCAATAAAAACCTACTTGTTACCTTTCCTTGAAGCCTTATTAAATTTATTTAAAATTCTTAAGCACTTTAGGAAGGATCTGAATTTATTTATTTTTTACCCCTAGCCCCCCCCCAAAGAATCTGAATTTAAATACACTTGGAAAACCTTTTTGGATTTGGTGTAAGGCAAGGATATAACTTAATCTTTACCTGTGTCGCCAGCTCAGTCATTTGTATGTCATTCCTTGAAAAAGAAAATGACTGGAAATGCTATTAGTTCATTTTCAACTCCCATACACAGGCCTACATCAGTCCCTCTTATGTTGCCTTATTCCATTTGGTTTATTGTTTTATCAGCCTTAATAGCACACACTCATTTATTGTATGTAGTTCTACAGCGTATTTCTGTATGCAGAAAGTCCAGTTTTCCCTAATTCCTTTGTTTCAAGATTTTCTTGGCCATTATTGTGCTCTCCAGGGCAGACTTTAGAATTCCATATACCACAGAGTACTGGGAGAATTACGTTGTCTATGTAGATTGATTGGGTAACTTTTGACATCTGTGTTATATTAAGACATATGACAGCTTTTTGTTTACATTGTAGATGTGTCCTATAACATACTGCCTTTAAAGAACAAAAAACTAGAGCTTAGATAACCTTTTCCCCTCCATATCACCATTACTCTCATTAGAATTTTCTAGACTTTTTTAAAGCCAATTTTGAAAATGTGTGCTTTTTTCCTGGAAAATGCTTCTTTCTCCCCCCTCCCCCTCCCCTTCCCCTCTCACCTCTCTCTCTCTCTCTCTCTCTCTCTCTCTCTCTCTCTCTCTCTCTCTCTCTCTCTCTTTCTCTGTCTCTCTCCATCATTTTCTTTCTTTCTTTGTCAGGGTCTCATGGAGCCCAGGCTGACCTCAAAATCCTGTTTATAGCTGAGGATGGCCTTGACCCTCCTGCCTCCACTTCCAAAATGCTGGAACGTGTGTGGTCCTGAGGGTCACACTGAGGGCTGCCTGCAAACACCCTAGTAACTGATCTGCCCACCAACCCAAATTCAGCATTTCCTTTTTTGTTGATTTCTGGGTTTATACTTACATACGGACCCTTCCCCCATTCTTAGCTTTGGGCTCTCTTTTTATCAGGGTGACTTTAATTGGGAATAACAGGAAGTCATGGTTCAACTTGGCTTAAACAATAAGGAAATCTATTATCTCCCATAACAAAAAGTCCAGAGACAGCATGTCTCCTTGCATCAGGATTCTTAGTCCTTTCTCTTTACAATCCTCTGGGTACTGCCCTTGGGCTGGCAAGAAGACATAGCAATTCTAAATGTCATATCCTGGTATCTAGAAAGAAGGGACTAATTACCTTTTAGATGTATCCCTTGAGAGCAAAAATAGTATTCTCAGAGGCCCTTGAAAACGCTCCTGTCAGAGTATTGATCAGGACAGACCATACTTAGAGCATGGATTACGAAGCTTAATCCTTTCAAAGTGGAATGACTGTTGAGACCGAAACCCTTGACCACTGTCTTTGTCCATCCTAGAAGCCTCACTAAAGTTTGCCTGTTTTTTGTCTTGTAATAGCTTTGACTTATTAATCAAAGAGCTTGCCTTTTGCTTGCTTTCAAGCATTTTATAGTCTACTTTATTTAGATTTATATTAGATTACTTATTTCTTGAATTTCTTGTTTCAAATATATGAATAAAAAATGGTAACTTTTCTGCTACTGCTGTTTTGGCCATAAGCATTTAACTTTAACATGCCTGTCTGTTCTTGCAAAACAATTTATAATTTTAACTTTATTTTCTTTTTTAAGATTTTGTGTGTGTGTGTGTGTGTGTGTGTGTGTGTGTGTGTGTGTGTGTGTGTTGTGTGTGTGTGTGGTATTTTTGTCAAATTAACACAAGCCAGGGTCATCTGAGGAGAAGGAACTGAATTGTCTGTAGGCATTTTCTTGATTAATGATTGTTACAGGAAGGCCCAGCACACTGTGGGCAGGACCACCCCTAGGTGGGTGGCCCTGGGCTGTATAAGGAAGCAGCTGAGCCAGGCATAGGAGCTTGCAGTAAACAGCATTCCTCACAGGCGGCTGCTTCAGATCCTGCCCTGATTTTTTTTCATGTAAGTTGTAATAAATCCTTTCCTTCCTGAGTTGCTTTTAGTCATGGCATTTTATCACAGCAATCAAAAGAAAACCAAGACCTGTGTGTGTGTGTGTGTGTGTGTGTGTGTGTGTGTGTGTGTGTGTGTGTGTGTGTGTGTGTTTGAAGCTGAAGTTACAGGAGGTTGTGAGTGGCCCTGAACTCAGGTCTGAAAGAGCAGCATGTGTTCATAACAGCTTAACCATTTCTCCAGCCCCTTTACTTCCTTCTTAACCAAAGGTTTATTTAGAAGAGTTTGTTGTGTTTATGTTGAGCACCATCTTTTTTATTGCCTACTTTTATTACACAATGGCCAGCAAACATGGCTTGTCTGATTTTCTGCATGAATATCTGTAAGCACATGTGTGAAGACTGCTCTCATTTGAAAAAGAAATTACTTTTTGCAGCTGGGCGATAGTGGCACACACCTTTAATTCCAGCACTCGGGAGACAGAGGCAGGCAGATTTCTGTGAGTTCAAGACCAGCCTGCTTCTACAAGAGCTAGTTACAATACAGCCTCCAAAGCCACAGAGAAACAAAAAAAACAAAAAAAAAATTTTGCAATGCTCCCACTTAATTTGAGTTGCATCATAGGATAGGCATATCACAAGACAGTTTTTGACTTCCCTCTTTCCCCATATCCCCATATGAAACTATCTTCTACTCTTTTAACTGTGTCTTCTGAGAATTTACTTCCATATTTCCAAATAGTGTATTATGTTGCTAATCCTTGTTTGTGTTTTCAATATTAATCTCACCCATGATATCTTGTCCCATTGTGCTTACTTGTGTCTCACTTTCCCATCAAATACTCTCATGCGGCCTTCTCACAATTTGATGATCACTGTTCATTCTGGAGACAGTTCCTTCTTGAACAATCTTCTTCTCTTCCAGAGACAATCAAGTCTTTATTTTCGTCATTTTCTTAGTTGAATGTATGTCCATTATTAGCTTTTTCCTAATACTGAAAAAGAAACAGTGTAAAGCAACTTAATATTGTTTTCCATATGGTAAAATGCATGGAATACTTTGTTGTTTCTTTTTCTTCAACACAATGTCCCTTCTCAACTCTAATTTGGATGTTTCATCTCCAGGGCTCTTGCTCAGCTGTGTTTCTGGGACTTCTCATCACTGGCCTTTTGCACTAAATCCCTTTTATTCCGAATCTTGTTTCCTATCTTGTTATATACTGGGTAATATGGGGAGTATAACAGATACCGTTGACACCGACTTCACAACCATGCAGCTTACCTGAGTTCATCTGCAGTTTCCCCTCTGTCCTCTCCACCCACTCCTTTCCCCCCTGTTTCTAGGTTCTTATTATCATCAAGGAAAGAATTCAGAGACATGATGAAGTAAGTTGTTGAGATAACATCTTATTATAGAGTGAAAACATGAACTCAAGAAGTGCTTATGTATTTCTCTAAGAGTCTCATTGCTGGGGTTTTGGATAGTTCATTGTATGTTGAAGGGACCAGACTTTCACCCAGGCCCCTGCTTTGGCAGCCACAACAGGCTGCAGAAAAGACCCAGCAAGATGTAGGCCTCTGACTCAGCAAAATGTGCTGAGCTTCCTGACCTTGTCCGACTTCCTAGTCACTGAGAGGTCAGATACCCTCCATGTGGCAAGGAACCAACCAGAAGTTAGCTGGAGGGCTCTGGGTGTCCTTTAGGAGGGCTCTGGGTGTCCTTTAGGAGCACTGGATGTGCTTTATAATAACAGTGGTGTACAGAGCATAGCAACCGCCCTGGGAGGGCCTTTAGGCCATAGCAACCAGTTGACCAATAAACACAGGACAGGTCACCCAAGCCCAGAAGTGCACCATTCCTGAGGCTGTTGTGGACCCCTAGACACTCCCCTTGCTCTGCCCAATAAATTCCCTGCTTTGAGGTCCCTTTGGGTCCTTCTAACCCAGCCAGCTGTATTGGACAGACGGAGGAAGTGAATTAATACAGTTAACTGTAAATTATTAAAGACTCTTTGCTTTTGCATCAGATCAGGTCTCTTGGTGATTTTGGGGTTCAGAATTTGGCCACATCGCCGTATAATCCTTAATGGAAGGAAGGCCTTATTTGTGAGTTAAGTGTATATTGAATACTCAAGGAGTAGATTGGAATTTTTCTGAGAATAGCATTTGCTCCATTCTTCTGTTCTTATCTGAGGTTTTTTTGGATTGGCGTGGTATCAAATGCAAGAATGGAAAATCAGACTTTGCAAGGCTAGTAGAATGGAGATAAGCTGTATTGGTTCCTGCCAGTTTGGGATGGTCTTGTTTCTTTGCTGTTTGAGTGGTCACATGATGCCTGCTGCAATGCAGCCCTGTGGTTGCAACAATCTCTAGCAACCAAACAGTTTGCTTTTTTTTTTTTTTTTTTTTTAAAGACAGACTCATACTGTAGCCAAGCTGGCCTGGAGTTTAGAGTCATACTTTGAAGCCTTAGCCTCCAAAGTACTGGGATTAGAGGTGTGTGTTAATCCCACTGATTGAGAGTAAGGCTACTACCACAGTTTAAAGACAAATTTGAAGCAAGCTTTAATTAAATACTAGCCAGGTGGATGGGTTCTGACCAGGAGGGTTCTGGCTAGTCATGGTTTGCAGTATCTTAAGAAGAAAAACACATAATACATTCCATTTCCTATCAGAACCAATCAGGGGCAGGCATATATCCTGATGTATCTCCACGCTACAGCCAATCAGGGCTAAGCATATCCTGATATAGTTCCTGCTTGTGAACCTCCTGCCCACATGTGGTCAAGCATCCAGTGTAGAGGGGTCAAACAAACTTGTTTATGGGAGTGAAAATTTGTGACTTGTTCTCTCCCATAAACAATAGTTTCCAGGGTTTCAGAGCTACCTGCCCTTAGACAAGGGGCTTGTAGATCAGAGGCAGTTTTGTTTTGTGGATCTCTTAGGCACAGTAATTAAAACTTAGAATGTAGCTTTGGCTCTCTCACACCCCCCCCCAACATATATATATGCTACCACACTGAGCACCTTTTTGTACCCTATACCTTCCAACCTATTTCATTTCTGCTAGATATTTTGTTTCAACAATAATCTCAGTTAATTAACACATTAAATGAGCAAATCTGTGGTGACTGACAACTAAAAGCTGGGTTCTATGCTGGCAATCTCAAGCAAAGCTGGAAAGAAAGAAAAGACAAACGTTCATGTGAGCCCCAGCCAGAGCTGGCCGGCCTGCCTCTGTGATATACCATGCAGAACAGCCAGCTAAGGAGCTGCTTGCAAACAAATCTGCAGAGTCACAGTGAAGAGACTGTGTTAACTTGTGTTGACTGAGAACCTGATGGGGTCACCTAGGAGACCGTGCCTCTGGCCTAGTTAGGTTAAATGAGATGGGAAGACCCACCTGATGTGGATCGCATCTTTCCGTGGCCTGAGGTCCAGAGCTGCACAAAGTGCAGAAAGCTAGTTGAGCAAGGGCAGTCATCTTTCTTTTCTTCCTGACTGCAGATGTCTCAAGCTCCCGCTCCCCACTACTTCTCGGCTGTTCTGGACTATACCCTCAAACTCTGATCCCAAATATAAATTTCATCATAGCAACAGGACAAACAACTGACAGAGACCAAGAAAAAAAGACATGTATTTAAACTTTGTAACCCAAGAACTTAAAGAATTTTTGTTTCCTCCCTTCCTTCCCCCTTTCTTCCTTCCTTCCTTCTCTCCCTCCTTCCCTCCCTCTGTCTCTCTGTCCCTCCTTCCTTCTTTCTTTTTCTTTTTTTTTGAGACAGGGTCTCTCTATGTAGTCCTAGCTGTCCTGGAACTCATAGAAATCCTCCTGCCTCTGCCTTCTAGGTATTGGGACTAAAAGTATTAGCAACACTCCCCTCAAGACTTATTTCCAATTTGAAGAGTCTAGAGCACAATCTGTTACTAGTTTTTTTGTTTTGTTTTGTTTTTTTCTGTCCCAAACTGTGTCTCTTTCCCTTTTGGATTGTGACACCTCTTAACAAGAACAAGCACCCACAGAGCAGTGAAAGACACTTTCATTCTTGGCCAAGAATAGGAGAAGTGGAAGAGAGCTTGGCAAACCTCAACCCTTTGAAGTATGGAGTTTCTAGAGACAGATGGGAGAAATGAAGGCCAAAGGATAGGTTCATAAAAGATCGAAGTATTCAGAGCTAGTTCCAGCACAGGCTCCAACGCAACACAGAGAAACCCTGCCTCGAAAAACCAAAAAACCAAAAAAAAAAAAAAAAAACAAAAAAAAAATGAGAGAGGGGTATTCATTTTTAGTTTTTTGTGACTGGGTAGATATTTTCTGGGAATTTGGGGTTCACCCCTTCTCTCTCCTTTTATGGTTCTTTCCAGTGGTTTCTATACAATTGTCACTGGAGGCTGCAATACTTAGCATGGAGAGGGGATTATAATGAAGTTAGAGGGGATTCTGTGGTTACTCTGGTAGCTATTTTTGATCCAAATAGCTAGCATGCTTGAGGGGAATTTCTGATGTCTTAGTTAGGGTTTCTATTGTTGTGAAGAGACACCACAACCGCAGCAATTGATAAAGGAAAGCACTTAATTGAGATGCCTCGCTTACAGTTAGATACAGTCCATTATCATCATGTGGGGCATGGTGGCATGCAGGCAGACATGATGCTGGAGAAGAAGCTGAGGAAGGATCCTACAACTTGCAGGCAGCAGGAAGCAGTCTGTCACAATGCGTGGTACCTTGAACATAGGAGAGCTCAAACCCTGCTCCAACAGTGACACACTTCCTTCCAACAAGTCCATACCTACTCCAACAAAACCACACCTCCTAGTAATGCTACTCCCTTTGGGCCATGTTCTTTCAAACCACCATAAGAGATTTATTTATTTTAATTAATTTTTTTAATAATTTTATATTTAATTATTTTATTGTTAAATAAAAGATGAGGTTGAAACTTACTTAAATCCCATCAGTATAGAACTGCAGCAGTTTACATACAAGCATTCAGACTGTCTATCTTAACCAATCTAGAAGCAAAACAGTTTTCTCCCCATGGGCTGCCCTCCTATCCTGAAGCTCCCTATCCCATTTACTTCAGGTAATGTCTCCTTTGCCTATAATCAACACTGGTTCATTGTGAACAGGTAATGAACTGGTACAGGCACTTGCTTGCAGGCCTGATGACCTGAGTTCAGGACTTGGATCCCACAGGTGGCAGGAAAGAGCGAACTCCAGAGTTGTCCTCTGACCTCCAGCTTATGCTCAGCAAACTTGCACTCTAATGTGTGTGTGAGTGCACACACACACACACACACACAAACACTAAATTACATAGCTTTTTAAGAAAATTAAAATGCCTGGAGAGGTGGTTCAGTGGTCAAGAGCATTTGCTCTTGCAGAGGACCCAGGTTTGATTCCTAGCACCCACATTGTGCCTCACAACTGTCTGCAATTCCAGTTCTAGAAGATCTGATGCCCTATTCTGGGCTCTTCAGGCACCAGGCACACACATGGTGCACATACATATATGCAGGCAAAACACTCACATAACTAAAATAATATGAAATGTTAATTTTTAAAAATGTTTAAGTTCTCCTAGGCTGCTAGAACATTTGCTCAGCATTCACAAAGCCCTTCTTCATACAAGCCCAACATCACCTAAAACTGGGCAAGGTGTAAGTCTGCAGTCTCAGCATGTGAATATGGAGTTAGGAGGGTCAGGGTTCGAGGTAACCCTCATATACATAGTAAACTTGAAGCCACTCTGTAGGAGTTTTTTTAGTTCGGGTTCTGGTCCAGTTGACAATATCCAACTGCTGCCAGCGTTTTTTCCCCATCTGTACTGCCTTATGGTTTAGTAAACCCTTTTTTAAATACCCATTGGTCTCAAGACTTTGAGGTTAATACTTTCATTTGCGCTTTTCATAAATGAGTATCAAGTTTATTGACATGAATAAACTCATGTTCTGTGTGCATGTGTGTACACACACTCACGTGTGTGAGCTATGGTATAAGTTGGAGGACAAGTGACAACTTGTGGGAGTTGGCCCTCTCCTTCCACCATAGGAGTCCAGGGATCAAACCTGGGACATCAGTCTTAGGAACTGGTGTCTTTACCAGTTGAACCATCTTGCCAGTCTAGAGCATTTTATTTTTTATTTTGTTTCAGTCTAGAGCATTTTAAACACATTATTCTGTTCCCCTTTTAGTGACTCAATCTTACTTATCTTACCGCAGAGCTATAGAATCTATAGTAATGCTCTTCTAAGATTTTAAAATGTATCAATATACCAATGGTTCTCAACCTATAGGTCGAAACCATCAGAAAACACATATTTCCAATCATCTTAGGGACAGAGACATCGCTCAGTAGTAAAATTACAGTTATGAAGTGGCAAAGAAAATAAATTTATGGTTGGGGGTTCCTAATACCATCAGAAATATGTGTTTAAAAGCTCATTACAGAGGACCCAAGTTCTGTTTCCAGCACCCATGTCAGATGGCTCCCATCTCCTGCAAACCCAGGTTCAGAGGATCCTGCTCACTTTTCTGGATTCCACGGGTACCGGCACTCACATGTACTCACACCCACACACAACTATTGGTTTACTTATCAGCTGTTAGCTGATTAACTTTCCTTATTTCCTCTTATATAATTACATTAGGGTATTTTCAATGTTATTCTTTTATCAAAGAAGTTTAGAATGAAGACAACACTGGAGGAGATTTTCTAAACAGCCAGGAGACCCTCATGGTAGCAAGACTTACACACAATTTTGCTTTAGCCACCTCTATGCTTTAATCACGGGGCACATGGACCGCACAATTGCATCATGCCCAGAAGTATAAGATGTCTATCAAGAGGTTATGGGCTTTTGTTTGATGGATATTTAAGTTCTTCTCTTTCCTTCTTTCACACATACACTCTGTTCCTTCTCAACATTCACTAGCTCACGTAAATGTCTGCCCTTCATTCTTTGCCTGGAACTCTCCAAACCCACGAGTTCTAATCCCCGAGAATACAAATAAAATCCTTTCTGTTTTTATAGTGTGTTAGCTACTTTCTTGTTGACTATGATGAAATATCTGGCAAAAGCAGCTTAAGGAAAGAGGAATGCATCTGCCTCATGGTTTGAAGAGACACAGAGCATCATGGTGTGGAGGACTCCTGGAGTGGGAATATGAGATATCTGGTCAAACTGTGTTTCAGTCAGGAAGCAGAGAGAGGCAAACACTGGCGTTTAGCAGGCTTCCTCCTTCTTCCCTTTATTTTTTTTCCAAGGCAAAGTTTTTGTCTTTTTTTTTCTCATAAAATTCTTAAAAGTCTGTGTTTGGGCTTTTCTTCTCTGCATAATTCAAAGAGCCATAGACCACCAAAGCCAGCCATCTTTCCACCACCAAAATAACTTCTGAATCCAAATACAAAGATGACCTCTGCTGTGCTTTTGTAGATTTGGTTAGCGTTGCCCAAACTTCTGTCTTTGGTTCTGTTGCCTTCCCAGGGCGAAGAACATCAATGACCATTTGTTTTCTCTGAAGCAGATAGATGGTGACTGCAAATCCAGTCCAGTTGACAATGAAGATTACCCATTGCATGCAGTTTCTAAGTATTAACCAAGTCTGTGTGTCTGTTTGTAGGTTGCAGGGTGGCTACAGAGAGTTAAGAGGCTCCTGCAGAGTTCAAGAAATATCAAAGCAACCAGAGAGGGTGAAGTTGGGAAATGAATAGGAATGTAGACTTTCTTCAGGAAGAGACTGGGTCTGCTAGAGACACTATGCTGACTACTGCTGTGGAGTCAGGGTACAGCGTCAGAGAGCTACAGAGACAAGGTTTTGGACCACAGAGGGCCTAAAAGCAAAGAGCAGGAGCTGGTCCAGATGAAGGAACAGACAGACAGCAGGTCCAGATGGAGGACAGGCCAGATGGATGGATGACAATTCAAGTAGGCTGTCAGTAGTTTTGGGAAAGAGGATCTGCTCCCATCCACTGTGGGTGGCCCACACCCATCCCATTCAGGACCTGAAGAGAACGGGAGGAAGAGGAAGGGGCACCTGGTTTCTCTCTTGAGCTGGGCTGTCCATCTTTTCCTTCCCTCACATATCAGCACTCTGGCTTCTCACTTCTTCTTTAGACTCAGCCTGAGAAACCACAGACTTCCCTGATAGCCAGGTTTTTTGGACTTGAAGTATACAGCAAGCTTTCCTGGTTCTCCAGCTTGCAGAAAGCAGGTGGGACTTGGTGGCCCATAAGCATATGGGCCTAAATCTAGAATGAGTTCCCCATATGTTTATATTAATTTTGTTTTTATGGAGAGCTCTGACTAATACAATCTGAAAAAATGTTTAGCATAGCCCTTAAGTTTAAAAACGAAGCCAAGATGTGGTGTATCATGCCTGTGTAGAGACCAAGGCAGGAGGGTTGTTGTGAAATTGAAGTCAGTCTGAACTGGATAGTGAGTCCCAAGCCAGTGTGACACCCTGTGTCAAACTATTAAAAGAAATTGGGGGAGGGAACTAGAGGAGTGGCTCCGCAGTTAAGAGCATAGGCTACTCTTCCAAAAGATGCGGGTTTGGTTCTCAGCAACCACATGATGGCTAAGAATTAGCTGTAGCTCCTCTATCTGGTCTCTGTAGGTGTGCAGCCAGACATGCAGGCAAAACACTCCCACACTTAAAAGATTAAAAACAAAAACAGCACTTAGGAGGCAGAAGCAGACTGATTTCTGGGAGTTTGAGGACAGCTCGTTCTACACAATGAATCCCAAGATAACCAGAGATCCTGTCTCAAAAAAGCAAAAATAAACATATAAAATGAGACAAAAGTTAAAAAGCTAAAGTATATACATAGCTAAAAATATACCTGTATGGATCCAGCCAGTCGACTCTTAGGTGTCCAACATAAATGAAAGTGTGCGTTCATGCAGTAATGTGTACCCGAGAGCACATAATAGCTTCTTTTTTTTTTTTTGTCATAGTCTTAAATAGACGCAATCCAATGATTAACCAGTATGTTAATGCATAAGCAGAGGGTATAGCCATACGCCAATTTTACAGATGCTATTGACAGATGGAACAAAAATGTATCGCAAAACAGTTACACTGAGTGAAAGAAACCCAGAAAAGAAAGAGTATGCTACGTAATTTAACTTTTACAAGATTACAGAAAATGTGCCATAAGCCATATTGGCATTAAATAAATTAGTGGCTGCTTGGAAAAAGATAAGTGGAAAGAGTTCACAGAAGGACATAAAAATATTTCATTCTGGCAACAGTTTCACATGTACAAAGATCATCTAAATTCATCAAAGTCTACTATTTAAATATGTGTATCGAGTGTATTCCTTTATATCTCAATAAAGTGGTCTTAAAACATACAAAGTGAGGCTGCAGAGCTAGGTCAGTCTGCAAGTGCCTGTCCTATAGGCATAATGACCTAAGTTTGACCTCCAGTACCCACATAAAGAACGGGGCATGGTGGCACATGCTTATAATCCTACTGTTGAGGAGGTGGAGACAGGCAGTTCCCTGGGGCTCTCTGGCCGATAGACTAGCTTAATTGGTAAGACTTGGGTCCCAGAGGGAGACTTTGTCTCTAAAAGCAAGGTAGTTGGCCCCTGAGGAGTAACAGCCAAGGCTGTCATCCGATATGCACAAGCACCTGCTAATACATGTGCACATATACCCCTCCATGTACCCACCAAATAAAAAATGAATGCATAAAGTGAAGAGGCAAGTCACACACTGAAAAGCATTCATAGTACATACAATTGATAAATAATTCATATTTAAAACATCTATAGATTCCTGGGCTAATGAAATGCCTCAGTGGGTATAGGAGCTTGTTGCCAAGACTGACAACCAGAGTTCAATCTGCAGGGTGTGGTAGGAGAGAAGTAACTCTCACAGTTGACCACACATGTCATGTCCTGGCATAAACAAACATGAATGCAGAAACACACACACACACACACACACACACACACACACACACACACACACTGGAGAAATAGCTGAGCAGTTCAGAGCACTTGCTCTTGCAGAGGACAAAGGTACAATTCACTGCGCCCACATGTCCTGCTCACAACCACTTGTAACTCCAGTTCCAGAAGATCCAATGCTCATTTCTGGTCTTTTTATTTTTTTATTATTATTAGAGATTTTTCATTTTCTTTTCTTTTATTTTGCATTTATTCTTATTTATTTATTTATCTTCTTTTGCACATCAATCCCAGTTCCCTCTCTGTCCCTCCCTCCCTCTAGAATACCCTCCCATCCCACCCTCCCCACTCCACATGTAGAGTGATGCCTTCCAGGAGGGGTCATCTAAATCTGTCAAGTCATTTGGAGTAGGGACTAGGCCCTCCCTCCTGCCTCTAGGTTAAGGAAGTATCCCTCCATGCGGAATGTGCTCTCAAAGTCCTTTTGCGCACCAGGGATACATCCTGGTTCCACTGTCAGAGGTCCCTTAGACTTCCCAGGCCTTCTAGCTGAGACCCATGTTCAGGGGGTCTGAGTCGGTCCAATGCTGGTTCCCAGCTATCAGTCAGGGGACCCATTAGCTCCTCCTTGTTCAGGTCATCTGTCTCTGTGGGTTTCTGTAGCCTGGCCTTGTCCTCCCTCTCTACATCTGGATTTCAGTTTGGCTCAGTGTTTAGCTGTGGGTGTCTGCTTCTGTTTCCATCAGCTACTAGATGAGGGCTCTATGATGGTGGATAAGTTAGTCATCAATCTCATTATCAGGGAAGGGCACTTAAGGTAGCCTTTCCACTGGTGCTCAGATTGTTAGTTGGGGTCAGTCTTGTAGGTCTCTGGACATTTCTCTAGAGTCAGTTTTCTCTCGCTTCTGGTCTTCAAGGGCACCTGCATACACTTGATGCACACACAGACAAGCATGTATACATACATATACATAAATAAAAACAAACAAAAAAGAACCTAGCTAAAATAAATATATTGGTTCACTGGCAATAAGCCAAGAATAGCTGAGGAAGGCCACAAAGGACTAACTGGCTTTGAGATGAATGAGAGCTGGGATTTGTCCTATGTCCTTGTGAGCAGTCTGGAATGATCTGGACAGCAGAACTAATTCTGTGAACTGAATTTGTTTTCCCTGCATGTAGCTGTCCTAATCTTGCTTCTTTGAGTTTCTTGACATGGGAATTTCACACTTATCCAGAATAATTCATTGATCAAGCTTCAGCTGTGTGAATTGTCCCGTGGCTAATTGGATAATCAAGTGTAAAGAACATGATCTTCAAGTGATACCTGCAAGAGCCTTCTTGCTTTCTGCATTGAGATGGGATTCTGTCAAGACCGGTGTGCATGGCACAGGGAATATTATCAAGATTTTCTTTTTAGCTTGTTTTTTTTTTTTTTTTTTTTGAGACAGAGTTTCTCTGTGAAACAGTCCTAGCTGCCCTGGAACTTACTCTGTAGACCCAGAGATCCACCTGCCTCTGCCTCCCAAATTCTGAGATCAAAGGAGTGTGCCATTACTGCTTGGCTTTATCAAGGAATTTTAATGGAAGGGAAAAATCATCTTAGTTTTTCAAAAACTAAAATTTTCATCCTGTATAATGAGAAGGTCTGGTATGCGGTTTTGGGGGTGAAAGTCTATCTAAACACTGCTTATTTATTTGACTTTTCTTAGGGCTGGCTAGATTGTTCTTCCTCTTCTGAGGTTGTTGAGTCTCTACCACATCAGCTGCAAGACTTACTGCCTCACTGCCTCCTCCACACCCATGTTCAACCTGCTCTGGACTCCCTGGGGCCATCTGCAACAAAAAAAAAACATATACTTTTTACATAATGGAAAATTTAGTCTAACTGCCTCTACTAGATGGAGAAAAACTGCACTCTCCCATGCCCACGTTACTGACCTGCCTGCCCTGATCTGTTTTGCCATAACTGACTGGTCATGAGTCCCATCATCTGCCTTCAAGTCCCATATTTCTGATGACACCACTCACTTTCCAATCTACCTGGGACCTGGGTGTGGATGGCATGACAAGTGAGGGCAGAGGAATATGGTCACTGTGCAAAGAGGCACAGGTTCTGCAATTGTGCAAATAGTTGAAGTCAGGGGCAGTGAATCCCACAAGTCCACACTGAGATGAAGAGAAATTATGTGGTCTCCACATCACCCATGTTCCCCAGTCTCCTCCAGCTGTTCAAAGACTGGATACTTGTCTTCAGGTTCATCAGAATCAGTGCTTTGAGCTTTGGCAGGGACCCTGAGTGTTTGACTTGGGGCTGGGGCTGGGGCTGGGGCTGGGGCTGGGGAATGAATGTCCTTTTTCCTTTTGCTCTTTTCCAGGGTAATAACTCTGCCTTGTACCCATATTTTCACTGAAACTGAACAGCCTATATGATGCTGCAGAAACAAAGCTAAGACACGGGTCAGAAGAAATTTAGGTACAAGTTTGATGGGGCTTTAGATGGGTTGAGCCCAGTAGAGATTTATTTGACACCTGCCCTTATCAATCAACCCCCCTCTCTCCTACTGTATTTTAATTACTAGACACATGAAAAACTTGGAGCAGGACCCTTCCACAGCACATCATTCACACGCCAGTGGTTTCCTTCCATTCATTTTCTACCTCCTGTCTCCAGTGAGCTGGATTGTTGTTATGTCAACCTTTTCCAGATGTAACATGAAGGCCAGTTGATCATCAGTCAATAACGTATTTTGAAAGGTCCCCGAGCTCCACGAGAAAAAAAAAATGTAACAGTTGAGAGTCCTAGCATTTCACCTACAACCTGAAAAATGAAGATGGCTTCAGAACCAACCTGGCCAAACCTGAATAAGAAGAGCCAATCACAGACTTGGCCACAGGTGTGTGGAGACAAGACAGTTACACTTATTTCCTCTTTTCTAATTTGAGCGGTTTCATGTTGAAGACCAGTATGTTGGGGTTGTGTGAGGCACACGCACAAGCACCATGAGGCTGAGCTGTGTCCTCATGGCATGGGTTCCTTATGTTTGTCCTGCTGTGCTCCTGGCAACCCAGATGTTATCGGGTAAGTAAATGTTTGAATGATGGTGTGGAAATGAGTTATGCCTAATGTTACCCACAAAGGTAAGAAACATAGACTGACTTTGGATTTGCAAAGAATCCCTGTTCAGGTAGGACAAGGACAGATAGAAGACAAGTCTGGTGTGCGGGGCTGAATGGCTCTTTTTAAATACACATATTCTGATATTTTCCATCCTGAAAGTCCCTTCTGACTATGGATCCTTTTCCAGCTGCAAATATTAACTCCTGCTTTTCTAGTACAACTTTCTTGGAAGAGCCGTGTGGGCTTGCAGTCTCCCCCTCATGTTCACTCGCCCTTCATGCTTGAAGCATGGCTTCCTCTAGAGTCTGCTTACCTAGGGAGCAGTGACCTCTGCACTAACAAGGTCATTGCACCCTTTTCAGACTTTACCCAGATGGATCTCTTTGTTGCACCCGGCCCTGTTGATTGCTTATTCTCTCTTGCATTTTCTCTGTCCATTTTCCTGACTTCTGTCCATGTTCTCTGTCTACTGCTTGGATGCCTTTTGGTCCTTTGGTGGCTTTTCTTCCCCTCCTGTAAACTTGGTTCTTCACAGTTCGATCCTTACCCCTGAACTCTTCTTTCTTACACTGTCTTCTAATGAGACTGTGGAAATGGATCTGCACAGTTTTTCGGCAACAGTTTATTTTAGAGCCTTGGGGCCCATTTCCAGCTCTAATCATGCTTTTGACTTTCACATTCAAATGTTGAGCTTTACACAAGACATTGTGACCTCTGTATGTGTCACAGGAACCAACACAACATGACCAGAGAGGAATACATCTGTCCTGCAGACCCTTCCTTCTTCTAATTCACTGTTGCCCCTATCTGATCTCAGTTCCTTGCACTAGCACTCACCTGGGACCTGGGCTAGACACCCAAGAGGCATTCTGAACTCTTCATCATTCTCCAAATCATCAACGCTGGCAAAATTCACCTCCTAAATTGCTTTCACCACCAGTTCTTTCCTGGAACCTCTACAAATGCTTTCTTAAGACAAGACTTTATCTTCTGTGATTGAAGTTGTGCAACGACAACTTCCTTACTAATTACGTCTCAGTCTTGCCTCTTTGAAATGAGTTTTCACTCTGCATCCAGAGTGACGTGTAAAATGCAAGCTTTTGTCATGGCACATGAAGCCCCAAACGTGGTATCTACTGAACTTCTTCAGCCCCTTCTTCAACAACCTCAAAAGCCTTCCCATGTGTATTCTAACCAAAGCTCAATTGTCCCACCTTCCATTCACAGCCCAGAGTCTCATCTGCTTTGTTTATGCTGTTAGCCCTATCTGAAATGAACTCTGTCATGGTTCCCCAGCCCCCTCCCCTTAACAAATTTCTAAGTATCTAGACTCCACCTTGGTAGCATCTTCCCCCAAGAAGCCCTGTTAGACCCCCTTTCTGCCCCAGCGTCTGCCCTTGGCACTTCATTCTTATGCTTGCAGCCACGCACTGCAATCATCAACCCTTCCACTACATTGAAAGCTACTTGTGGGAGGCCCAGCAATTTTGATTTTGTTGCAAGAACTGTGGTTTTGGAACCACAAATTAAGTGCCCCCATTTTTTTTTTATAATTTTTTATTTAAATTTGAAACAAGCTTTTTTTACATATCAATCCCACACCCTCCTATCCCCCCACCTTCCTCCTATCAAACCCTATCCCATCCCCTTTCTGCTTCCCAGGGAGGGTGAGGCCTTCCATGGGGAGTCTTCAAAGTCTGCCATATCATTTGGAGCAGGGCCCAAGCCCTCCCCCTTGAGTCTAGCCTGAGAGAGTATCCCTTTATGTGGAATGGGCTCCCAAAGTCCATGTGTATACTAGGGATAAATACTGATCTACTACCAAAGGCCCCATAGACTGCCCAGTCCTCCCAATTAAAACCACATTCAGGGGGCTGGGTCAGTCCTATGCTGGTTTCCCAGCTATCAGACTGGAGTCCATGAGCTCACCTTGTTCAGGTCAGCAGTTTCTATGGGTTTCTCCAGCCTGGTCTTAACCCCTTTGCTCATCACTCCTCCCTCTCAGCAACTGGATTCCAGGAGTTCAGCTCAGTGTTTAGCTGTAGGTGTCTGCTTCTACTTCCATCAGCTACTAGATGAAGGCTCTAGGATGGTATATAAGGTAGTCACCAATCTCATTATTGGGGAAGGGCATTTAAGGTAGCCAGCCTCTCTAGTATTGCTTAGATTGCTAGTTGGGGTCATCCTTATAGATTTCTGGACATTTCCCTAGTGCCAGATTTCTCTTAAAACCTATAATGGCTCCCTCTATTTTGGTATCTCTTTTCTTGTTTTCCTCTATTTTTCATGACTACTGCTCCCTCATGCCCACCTCTCCCTTCCTTTTCCTTTTAACTCCCTCTCCCCTCTTCTCATGCTCCTACTTTGCTTGGGAGCTCTTGTCCCTTTCCCCTTCTCCAGAGGACCATGTATGTCTCTCTTAGGGTCCTCCTTATTTCCTAGATTTTCTGGCGGTGTGAATTGTAGGCTGGTGATCCTTTGCTCTATGTCTAAAGTCCATATATGAGTGATTACATACTGTGTTTGTCTTTTTGTGACTGGGGTACCTCACTCAGGATGGTTTCTTCTAGTCCCATCCATTTGCCTGCAAATTTCAAGATTCCATTGTTTTTTCCCATCAAGCCCCTTTTCTAGTTACTAGTTCTGTATCACTTTGAAAAAAAAAATCATTGCAGTTGAGCATAGTAGCATATACCTGTAATCTCAGGACTAGGGAGCCTGAGGCATGAGGATTGCTTTCAGTTCAAGGTCAGCCTGTTACATTGCAAATACCAGACCCTCCAGAGATGTTCTGGATGCAAAATCCCGTTAAAAAACATTCACAGCTGGGCAGTGGTGGTGCACATTTGTATTCTCAGCTCTTGGGAGGCAAAGGCAGGTGGATCTCTATGTGTTTGAGGTCTGTCTGCTCTACAGAGGGAGTTCCAGGACAGGCTCCCAAGCTACAGAGAAACTAAGTCTCATAAAAAAAAAATCACTTTTAATATACCTGAATTCACTTTGCTCTGTTGTAAAAATGAGAATGATAATACCAACATAGAACCATATAAGCTTTATCAAGTAGCGATGCCAGATAGGCCAACAAGAATTTATATTTTTTTAAATCAATTAACTTTATGTCTGACTGTTTTGCCTACATATATGTCTATGTACCACATGCATGCCTGATACCTGCCGAGGTCAGAAAAGAGTGTCAGATCCCCTGCAACCATAGTTGTGGATGGTTGTGTGCCACCAGGTGGATGCCAGAACCAAACCTGAATCTTCTGCAAGAAAACAAGTGTTTTTAACAGCTGACCCGACTTTCCAGTCCTGAAGTTTTATTTTATTTTTTAAAGAAACAAAACAAGAGGGAGATGAGTGTAGTCTTATGGCAGTGCAGAAACTGGAAAAAAAAAAAAGGGTAGCATAATAGCGAAGAGGGCTGGGAGGCACTAGAGAAAACTCTGGGTACCGAAACGATGAGAACTAGGAAGTAGACTTGATGGGGAAGTTAATAACTCAGAAAGTGTCCAACGACACCAGAAGAGGAAAAGAACAAGGTGCCAGGGACAGGAAGAGTAGAGTGGACAAATACGCACATATGATTATAGGGCTTGCAGAAGAGAGGGACTAAGGGGGACAAGGAGCAGTCAGAACTGGGAGAAGTGACACTTACCTACCCTGGGTCCGTCATGGACCTAGGAGAGACTGAAGAGATGTGGGGAGGCATCTTTAAGTTTCACCCTGGTGGCGAAGAATTGTTCTATGATTACTAGAACAGCCTGACTAATAAAGGGTTGTTGGAGAGGAGAGGAGAGGATGGAGCAAGCTTTGCCATTGCTGGGGGAAGTTCAAGGGTAGAGGACAGACAGTAAGGTAAGAGATAATTTAAAAAATCAAGATTTGGCTGGACGGTGGTGGCACATGCCCTAAATCCCAGCATTCCAGAGGCAAGGGGTAGGCAGATATTTTTGAATTCAAGGCCAGCCTGGTCTATAGAGCAAGTTTCAGGACATTCAGGGCTATACAGAGAAGCCCTGTCATGAAAAGCCAAGAAAAAGAAAAGGAGAAAAAAGAAAAATGAAGACTTGGAGGGGAAACAAGGAGGAAGAGGGGTATAGATACCTCTTTGGTAGGCAACATAGTCTAGGCTAAAGAGCCAAGTACATTTTGGGAAAATGAGAATGGGTGCAGGATGTCCCCAAGGAAGGTCAAAGGACTAGAGTAGACTATGTTTGGGCAGTGAAGTAAAATGAACACTGCTTTTGAACTTACACCTGGCATCCTGGCTCCATGGTGGTGTAGGATTCAAACCCAGGACCTTGTGCAGGCTAGGCAAATGTCTACTGCCAGACTTGCCTGCCTTCCTTCCTCCTTTCTTTCCTTCCTTCCTTCATCCATTTCTTTTTAAATGTACATGCATTTACATATGTGTGTTGGTGCATGTGTTAGTGTAGGTCAGAGAACAACCTCAAATGTCATTCCTTAGGTGTTATCCACCATTTTATTACATTTTACTTTAGACCAGGTCTTTCAATGGCCTAGGCCTCACCTAGTAGCCTAAGCTAGCTGGCTGGCCAGCACTGCTGGGCATCCTCTTGTCTTTAACTCTCCAGCTCTGGGGTTTGATTCCCCTATGTGCAAGCTAAGCAGTCTTTCTTTTTTCTTTCTTTCTTTCTTTCTTTCTTTCTTTCTTTCTTTCTTTCTTTTTTTTTTTTTTTTAACATTTTTTCAAATTTGATTTTGTAGAACTGCTTCTTTAAAATTTAGAGGATGGGAAATCGGGCATTGTAGCTTATACTGATAATCTAGTACTTAGAAAGCTGAGGCAGGAAGGTTGTTGTTGAAGGTTCAAGGTCAGCCTGGGCTATGTAACTCATAAAACATCATCATCAACAAAAATTACCAAACGATGGTGAAGTCATATACCTGAACCTGAAAGGCTCGTGAAGATTAAATAGTGCAAGGTTGTCTGGGCATTGTGTGACTCACGGTAAGCACCTAGTGGATGCTAGACTCTGATGTGCATCTTTCCCTCCCTTCTAATACCTGTGTGGGGTCATGGCTGTCATTGTCCTTTGGTTTCCTCAACCAACAGCTGGATGTCATGCTGGTGAGTTCATGGCTCCTTCACCCTTCCCTGCCCCCACTTCCTTAAACCACAGTCCTTTTACTGAGACTCAAACACCAGTGAACCAAGGTCAAGACCATCTGGCTGAAAGAGTCTCTTATAGGGGTTTTGATAGCTTCCTCTCCTCCTGACAAGATGGTTCCCTGGGGGCAGCAGAGGAGGCCTTGTGGAGGGCCATTGCTAGCCTCTTTCTCTAAGTTGCAACATCATTGTCTGGTTCTCCCTGGGCCATCCCTCCTCAGCTGCCAGTTCAGAGACTCTGAAGTGTGAAGGACCTGTCAGCACTGAGCAGAGCAGCTGCCACACTGATGAGGAGGATGCGGTCCACTCCAGTGATGATGACTTCCAGGTCAAGGGTTACAAGTTCAGTAAACCGTTCCATCTCATCGTTTCCTATGGTGAGGTCCCAAGAAGGCCTGAGCAGTTCTCAAACCACTCCCAATAGTGCCCTCAGAAAATGACTCTCCAGAAAACTGGCACAGGCGGAAGTACTCAGTTCCCATCCTCAGCCTCCAGGAGACAGGATGTCCCCAGTCCTACTCTAAGGTTGTTCTTCTCTCAACATTGAGTCTATGGTGAAGGCACAGGACAGGTTGAGGAAATGTAGTAAACCATCCGTAACTTCAAGTTCAGTCTCAAAGCAAAAATTGTTCCCCAGTCACCAGTATACTTTGGGACTAGAGGGGGAGGAGAAGGTAAGTTCAAGGGGACAGAGAGCATTAAGGTGGGCCAGTATGAGCTGGAAGTGCCTTGGAAAGTTTATGAGTTCTGTTATGGGTATTACTTGGGACCTACCAAGGGAGGAGGATGATACTCAGCTCTTACTCTGGGCCACAGACTGGCTGATCCTCCAAGGTCCAGATACACCCATATTTGAAGGAGACCCATTGGTTCTGCACTGCCGTGCCTGGCAAGACTGGCCACTGACTCAGGTCATCTTCTATCGAGAGGGCTCAGCCCTGGCTCCTCCCAGACCTAAAACAGAATTCTTTATTGATGTGGTGCAAAAGTCTGACAGCGGAAACTACCACTGTAGTGGCATCTTCAGGAGCCCTGGTCCTGGGAGCCGAGAGACTGCATCCCCTGTGGCTATCACAGTCCAAGGTGAGAGCTTGAGGGGATGAGAAGGAATAGGGAGACCAGAAGCATCCAGAGCTATGCCTTCTGGTATCCACAGATCCAGAACTTAGACTGCTGCCAGATTTGCTTATCTGTGGATCTTTTCTAGTCCTGCCAGAAGGAAGGGAAGTAGGAAGAGAAAGGAGGAGGGTGAGAAGTAGGAGGGGATAAGGGGGAGGGAGGGAGTCAAGAGAAGGGAGTCAAATAAGGGAACAAAAGAAGAGGAGGAGAACCTGAAAAGTTCAAATAGGATATTTCTAAAAGAACCCATACCTAATGGAAGCAGAGGAAGGGATGGTTAAGGGGAGTCATGGGTCTGCTGAGTACAGGATGGTTGAACTCTTCCTCACTGCTTGTCTTTTCCCTAGAATTGTTCCCAGTCCCAGTTCTTAAAGCCTTACCTTCTAGTGAGCCCCAAGAGGGAGGCTCAGTGACCCTGAGCTGTCAGACAAAATTGACCCTGCAGAGGTCAGCTTCCCGCCTCCTCTTCTCCTTCTACAAGGATGGAAGGTCACTGAGTATCAGAGGCATCTCTGCAGAACTCCATATTCCCAAGGCTTCAAAGGAAGAGCACTCTGGCTCCTACTGGTGTGAGGCAGCCACTGAGGACAGGCAAATTTGGAAGCAGAGCCCTCAGCTGGAGATCCAGGTTCAGGGTGAGTTCATGTGTATATGTGTCTGTGGGGTATATATGAAACAAGACTTGGTTCAACTGAACCCTGGAGGAAGGAGATGAAGAGGGGATGCAGGAGAGACGGGACAATCATCCCAAATCTCTGATGATAGAAGAGAGCACAGAAAGAGAATGTCTCCATTAAACCACAAGATATACAAAACCAAGACCCGGGCCAGCCCTCTGTGTATCTCCCTATAGAATTCAGGGTTCCTATGTAATCTTAACATCTATGGGAGCATCATACCTAGAGTATAGACAATATCAAGAAAGGGTCAGCCAGGACTGATGTGTATAGTGAGACCTCATCTCAAAAACAAAACAAAGCAAAACAAAACACCTCTAGGAAGAACAGAGGGTATGCCAGATTCTGGAAATTACCATTAGGAAGGCTGTATTTAACCTGACACATACCTAGAAGGAGTCACATAGACAGTCAAGCCTCAGACTACAATTTGCATTAGGAAGGACCAAAGAGTCCCCAAGGCCTGGCTGCCAGTGAGTACCACGTCCGCTTTCAGAAAAGAGAGAGGATCCATTCTGTGACCAAACACCATGGGCTCACATCTTGTTGAGTTCAATAACAAAGTAAGCATAGCCAAAGCATACAAGAGTGGAGAAAGATTTGTTATCAGTGGCAGGCAAGAAGAGTATAGGAGTTATTTCCAAAATAAGGATCTCCTCAAACAAAGAAAGTGCAGGGGGTTTATTCAACATAGACATTTTCACTCATGTAAGGGTTGGCCCATTCTTAAACATGCTCAGTTAAGCATGCTCGGTTTTAAGAAAATATAAGTAGGCCCATTTTGGCACATGGTTAGCTAAAATGGCTTGAAACATTACAATGATAGATGGGAACACCCCTGGGCATACTGGGTTTGTATTCTAGAGTTTTAGCTGAGATAAAATGAAGAACACTTTAATAGTGCATTCATATAGGAGTTTGCCCCTGAAGGTGCCTGCCTCACTAAGTAGCTAACAGCGTGAGGGCAGGGCCAGAATCAGGCATCATCTTTATGTATTCATTCATTTATTTGTTATTTTAAGATAAGGTCTTACTTTGTGTCCCTGGCTGACCTACAGCTCACTATGTTGACCAGGCTGGCCTTTAACTTGCAATGCTCCTTCAGCCTCTGCCACCCGGGCCCTAGGTTTACAAGTCTGCACTGGCACACCCAGCCAGATTTCACTTGTGTGTGATATGTTTTCTGCCCATAATAGTTCAGGTCCATTAAATTCTGCTGATTTCTCCATTTTGAATCCAGCTCTTCAGAAGCCAACTGCTTCAGAAACTCTTCCCGTGGAACCCCCTGGTCCTCTGCCTCCACCACCTGCTCCTTCTGCTGAGCGCCTGGGATTCTCCTCCTCAGACCCTCACTTACACCACCAGCTACGCCTTCTTCTCAAAGAGATGCAGGATGTTAAAGTTCTCCTTGGCCATCTGGTTGTGGAGCTGAGGGACTTGACTGTCAAGCTGAAGTCTGGTATCACAAAGGTTGCTGATAAATAAAGGCAAGCCAGGCAAGATATTCATCTGTGATATGCTCAACCGGCACAGTAATCACAGCTGTTTCTGTACTGCATGTGTGCAGGCATAGTTTTGCAAGCTGTCTTGGTGCTTTGTTAGAATAATAGAGCTGGTTGGGTATAAATAAACATGTGCAACGTGATGCCCAGAATGTTCCTCTGGCTGTGTATTTTCTATGGCCATGGCAAGGTCATCCCGTACTCTAGACCAGAAATTTCTTTCTGCTTCCCAAAACAGAATTTAAAGAGAAACAAAGTGGACTAATTACTGCAATGTCAACTGGGGAGAGGGGCAATTTCCCTTCCCTAAATTCCCACAGGAAACATTTAGCAACGTCTCCTAGACATTTTGGGTTTCACACAAGGGCGGAGAGGATAGGTATGCCACTAGAATTTAATAAGTGAAGATATTTATGAGTCCAGGAGGCTGCTAACCACCCTATAATGCACAGGACAGCTAAGAAAAGATCCCCTGTCCCCAAATTTTATTAGTGCTTTTATGCTAGGTGTTAATATGGGGCTTTTAAGCTAGGTGTTAATCCTAGTTGAGACTTCATCTCTTTTAATCACTCTCCTTCAACAACTATTACTAACATGCTAGAGTTTAATCAGTCCTTTCATTTGAAATTTTATGTGCTTCCTCCTCCAAAAATCTATGGAAATCTTAATTTTATGTGTATGTGTGTGTATATGCCAAATGTGTACCCATCTTGTGGAGGTCAGAAAAGAGTATCTGATCCCCTGGAGCTGGAGTTCTAGGCAGTTATTAGCTGCTCAATATAAGTGCTGGGCAATGAACTCCTGTCCTCTGGAAGAATAGCAAGCATGCTTAGCCCTGAGCTATCTCCTAGCACGGCCACCCCCCCCCACAATGTTGAAATATTAATCCCTAAGTCGATGGCATGAGTGAGTGGAGTGTTTGGGCGGGGATTAGGTAGCGAGGTCAGAGTTCTCTGATTAGGATCAGCATCTCTATAGAAGAAAGCCCCAAAGCCAGTGGAGCAGTTGCTTGTGTACACTTTGACCAAAATCAATGGCAGAAACAAGATAAGGAGGGGAGGTTTACTTGGCTCACAGTTTCGGAGGGTTGCTGTCCACCACGACAGGGAAGCACAGCAGCATGACCAGCAGCCCCTGGTGGTAAGAGTGTGTGCTCACATCTCGGTAGGCAAGAAAGGAAAAGCCACGGGCAGAACCAGCGTCAGGTATAGCCTTCAAAAGCCTACCTGCTGTGATTTAATTCTGTCAGATAGGCTCCTCCTCCTAAGAGGCTCCACAGCCTGCCAAACTGTGCCGAATGTAAGCCTCAAACATCCAAAACACGAGCCTGTGAGGGCAAGTCCTAACATTTCACCCCTGGCTCCAGAGACTTATGGCATCTCATAATGCAAAGTGCATTCAGTCTAATTTCAAAAGTCTTTACAGTTTTAATATCCCAACGCTATTCAAAAGTCTCACGTCTCCTTTGAGACTCAAAACAAATATGTAACTGTGAACCCCTGAAAAACATGTTCCCAATAGATGATGACATATAATAAATATTCCCGTTCCAAAATGAGGAAGCAAGGAAAGACTGGACCAAAGAATGACTGAAACTCAGTGGAGCAAATGCTAAATCCTCTAGCTCCATGTCTAAGTTACTTTTCCAATTCTGTGGAAAACAAACAAACCATGACCAAAGCAACTTCTGGATAAAGGATTTATTTGGGGCTTATGGTTCTAGAGGAATAAGAGCCCCCTTTTTTTGGCAGGAAGCAGCTCCAAGCACAACCATATGGCAGAACTAGCTGAGAGCTCAAGCAGGAAACTGAGAGAGTGAACTCAAAATGTCATGAGTCATTTGAGCATCACAGCCTACCCCAGTAACATACTTCCTCCAGCAAGACCACACTTTCTAGATCTCCCCAAACAAGCACCAGCTAGGCACCAAGTATGGAAGTGCCCAGACTATGGGGGACATCTTATTTACACTACCACACTCCATGTCCAGCATCCAGGGCATGTAGAAGAATGGTATGAGTCTCAGTGGGCTTGGGCAGCCCTGCCCCAGAGAGCAAATGTGGGCTCTCAATGTGGGCTCTCTCTTGGGCCACTTGGTGCCTGCATCTTTTCTTGGCAGATGTTCCACATCTGGTATCTCCAACATCCTGAGGTCCCCATTACAATTAGTCGTTACCTTCACAGATATATATATATATATCCTGCTCAGGAACTGTCTACGGGGAATCTGACCATGCGTGGTATGTATTGCCTTCACAAACTTCTACCTGCAAACTCAATGCAAGCCTTCATGACCCCTATAACTTCATGCCTGCAAAACCAGCACAATGTAGACCACACTGAGCTCTGCTGACAGCTAGGAGGTAGTCAGGCTCCCTTTTTTCATGATTGCAGTGGGTGATTCAATCTATAGTAACACTTGCCTACACCGCCCTTTTCCAGCAGGGTTCCCTGGAACCTCTTTCTTTTTAGATGCCTTTTCTTCAGGCACTTGGGAGAAATCTCTCCCTACAGCACATTCTGTACTGTCTCAGTGAAATATGTTTAGCTTCTGAGCTATTTATCTGACACTTACTTTCCTGTGACTTTAATCATAGTCACACCCCTTTGTTCTCAGCTTGGACTACTATTGTCCAGTCTCAAATGATAAGAGCTAGCCTGACAAATTATGCAATAACCTTAGTTAATATAATCTTTGGTTGATGAATTAATCACATCATTATTATGGCCTTGTGAGTGAATATTCTACCATGTTATCCTGCAATATGTAGAGTTGTGTTCCCACTGTGGTCTCTCTTTGTGCTATTTGGTTTTTGTTTGTTTGGTTTTTTTTTTTTTTTTTTAATAATGTAGCCTGAAATAATTTACACAAAACATAAACATAATCATTTTTTATATACTACAAAGAAACAAAGAACTAGGTTCACACTGGTGGCAAATGAATTTTATGGTGGCTCCCAGTATCTTCAATTGTTTACTTGATCAGATCTTGAATCAACTAAGAGTCCTGCTTCTGGGTGGATCTGTGAGGATAGTCCCAGGAAGGAGCTGAGCATAGAGGCATAAGAACTATGTGCCAATTTGCTTTTTAAGGTTTCCAAGTTCCACTTCTTCCATTCATCCCTCCCAGTATGCACCAACAAAGTTCACTGTAGCATTGTTTATAGCAGTGGAGAACCAGGAAGCACCAGGGCATTAGGGAGTGGACAGGTACCACCTGGTGGAAGCATGAAGCAATTAACATGGTGCATGTAGAGGGACATGAATGAAATTTACATGGAATTAATTTTAAATAAAGAAAGACAGCATTTAGAATACATCATTTATGTAAATTAATAATGTTAAATGGTTCCTAAGATTCAATATACATACATGTAGGTTAAGAGCATTGACGACTTTCCCAGGAGACCTAGGTTCAATTCTCAGTGCCCACATGGTGGCTCACAACCTTCCGTAACTCCAGTTCCAGCAGATCTGACACCCTCTTCTGGCCTCTGCAGGCACTAGGCATGCACATGGTGCACAGCCATACATGCAGACAAAACACACTTAAACATTAAACAATAGAATGGATACAAACATGTATATGCAGTAAGCATTATACGGTAGGTGTCAATGTATAGGGGAGAAGAGCAGTAGTGTGGGTAACAGTAGGAAAATAATGAAATGAAAGGAGACTCACGAAGATGGAAGACAACAGTCCTCCCTGTGCAGCACTGTGGGTCCCTAATGAGAGAGAGACTTGAGAACAGATCTTGGCATTAACTTCTCCTCAAGCATCCCTGGTTTCTGTCACCTCAACTCCTTCATGTATAAAACAGAGCAAGTAATACTCCCTCCCTCAAGGCCCCAGTGAGAAATAAACTAAGTAATTTTCCATATCCGTGAAGCATTAACTTGGTACCTTGCACACACCGGTGCACTCACCGATTGTGAGCTATTCTCATGATCCCACATCATCTCCGAGAGCCTTCTACTACCACAGTCTTTACAAGATAACGGCACATCCTGCCTGGAAGTTATGCTGTGACAGACTTCAAAGACATCAAACTCCATGTGGTGATGTGTGCCTGTTGTCCCACCACACAGAGGGCTGAGGGAAAGAGAATGCTTTAGCTCGCTTTAGAGTTTGAGACTAAGCTGGGCAGGATGGAAAGGCCCTTAAACAGGAAAAACAAAACTCTAAGTAACAAAAATTTCCAAATTTGTTTGCATGCTAAAGGACTTGGCAAAGTTCAAAGGAGTGAAGAATTAAAATCCTTGTGGGAAGGGTCCTACAGAGAGAAAGAGACCCACTTAGGAGAGATTCGGAGGAAAGCTTAGAATAAACAAGTGTTGGGCAGGGTACTTTTCGGGTCAAAAGTGTTATCTGTGTGGTTAATGAGCTCTGTAGCCAATTCCTAGGAATTCAAGAAAAACTACATAGCACATGAATTTTTGATGTAATCTGGTTTCAGCAAAGGGGTTGAAATCTTTGTTCTAGATTATGAGAAGCCAAAATAGAGTTTGCTTGTATAGGCTACTAGAACACCTGACAGATGTGTGGCACTCTTACCATAGAGGTAGTAGGCTGTGCAGAAGAAGTCGGACCATGGAGACAGGCTGTTGTTGACATAAAGAGGCTCACACTGGTCCCAAGATTAGGAGGCAAGATGAGGAGGCAGGCAAAATTCAGCGATGCATGGAGCAGTGCCTAAACAGGCTGTTCATCTCTGCTCTCTGTATCTAGTTCTATCCCCCGCCCTCAACTTATCGGATACTTTCCTAGTTTTCAGACCTACATATTAACTCCTCCATCAAGTCCTGCTTCCAAAGCAAGATCCAAAGCGGTCAGCACAATTTAAACAAGTTGCCACAATTTCTTCAAAGACATTTGTATTTTAAGATGAAAAAGCACATTGCACTGCAATATTAGAGAATTCTAGGATGAATGCTTGGTGCATTAGCAAAATTGGAGGATGCAATGTTGGAGAGCTGACCATATCTGACCGTTGATCTCCTTCCTGCTAGAGTTCCAAGGAAAGCAGGTGTCCTGGTTCTAAACAGCTGCAAGGGTGGACAGGATAGAGTTCAGGGAGATATAGTATCAGGTCGGAAACTTCATTAAATATTTACATGAAAATTCAGGCTCCTCATTGCTCAGGTGTGGTCACATGGCTCAGAGTTCAGTAGAACCAGAGCAGAGAGGTCTGATCTGAGAAGCCTTGAAGAGGCTGAGGTAGTGACTATTCTTCCAGGCAACAAGTCCTGAGGACCTGGGCGTGGCTGGGGAGGGGTATTAGGGCCTGGTGGAAGGAAAGAAGGAAGGAGCAAGTGAGTGGAGGTACTATAAGGTGAGATCACTGTGGGTGGGAAGGGAAGGAGACTTCCCTATTTTCTGAGAGTTTCAGATTCCAGGAAAAGGAGGAGGAGAAAATACATTACACTCCTATTTTTGAGTGGCAAGGGCATGGCAGCACAGTTGAATTCTTCCTTTCTAGTTACTCATTTTGTGGGGGGATGTGAGCTCCACTTTGAGGAACTCAACATTGACCTTTCAGGGATTAAGCAGAGACAAGACAGACTGGCCAGTGGGGGAAGGATGGAGTGGGAGTGAGATATCGATGGCACCTGTTGGAGCCGGAGGTTCTGTGTGGCTCTCGTGTGCTGTAGAAGGTGCAGCTCCATAGGTCTTCTCTATAGAAGTCAAGGCTGGGCTAAGCTGGGACATGGCTACAGAGGCAGTAGCTGGGACAGTGCCTGACGCTTGGGATGAGCGAGTGGTACACTCAGGTGATGTCCTGCTTTCTCCATTCCATCGTCTTCAGGAAGAACGGACAGAAGCAGCAGCAGTGTCTCCTAGTTCTCAGTATCAGCTACAAGCTGCCCCCTTTTTTTCTCTCTGTGTCCCTCTTCCAAGCTAGCTCATATTCAGCCTTCTACAGCTGCTACAGGCAGACTCGTCATGTGGACACTTGCAGCCCTCCTGCTTCTGGGTGAGTTGAGGAGGAGATTAAGACAGGGCAGGGTATGTGGGATAAGAGATCTGGCTATGCAGACCTCCCTCAGGTTTCAGGTGGTTCAAAATCTGCCTAGGAAGGATGTGATTGAGGTAACTTTCTCAAAGCCAGGTGATTTGGTGTGGACACGGGAAAACAGGCTTTGAGGCTATTCAGTCTTTCCTGGGATCAAGTCTTTCCTGACACAGAGAACATTCCTCACCTTCTCTCTTCTTTCTTGCTTTTGCAGTTCCAAGCAGAGGGCAAGCTGGTGAGTCTTCCACACCTCATATCCGAGTTTTGATAAGTTCCTCTAGGGTAGACACCCCAGTTCCTGGCTGTTACGAGATGGGGTTTTCCCCCTACTCTTTCTCAGTCTTGGTGACTAAGTCTTCTTGTGAATAGACACTCAGACATGGGTTCTGATGAACAGATTCCTTGTGAAGAGTCCCATGACCATGGTTCCCCTTATCGCCAGGGTGGGTTTATACATGGACTGGGTCCCAGAAACTGGTGTTTTCCAAGAATTCACAACCTCAGGCTTCATTTTTGAGCAGGCATTTGCCTTATTTTTCTTCCTCATGTCACCCCATCCCCAGCTACCTTAGAGAAGCCCATATTGTCTCTACACCCACCTTGGACTACAATCTTCAAGGGGGAGCGAGTAACACTGCGATGTGATGGATACCACCCTCTGCTGCTAGAGCTCCGGCCCATTAGCACTCTCTGGTATTTGGGCCATGTCCTCCTGCCTTCCCACAAGAAGAGCATTGAGGTGCAGACACCAGGGGTGTATCGGTGTCAAACACGGGGAGCACCCGTCAGTGACCCCATCCACCTCTCTGTGTCTAACGGTGAGTAAAGGAGACATGGAGGGAGAATACGCAGTGCTGCTTCACCGACCCTCCTGGCATGGCAGACATCAGGCTATTCTCAAGGGACAAGAGAAAATGGCCACACAGTCCCATCTTTGGAGTAGGCAGAGACCTGCAGTAAAATTTTCCTGGCCCCAAAGGTCCCCCTCATCTTCCTGATGGAGCATGAAGCAAATAAATATTATTAGTATATTAAGAGAGGTGACCCAGTTTCAGGACATCAAAAATTGCACTCTTCCCATACTATTGGAATCATAAGTTTCTTTTCTTCTTTTTACTCCCTTCCCCCCTCAATACAGGATCCCTGGCTGGCCTGAAACTTACAATATAGACCAGATTGACTTTGAATTTACAAGGATTCCTTTGTGTGCCTCGAGTACTGGGATTAAAGTCATGCACCACCACACCCAACCAGGGTCCTTTTCGCTTGCTTGTTTGCTTGTTTGTTTTGTTTTCTTAAGACAGGGTTTTACTTACTAACCTAGGTATGTTGGCCTCAAACTCACGGAGATCTACCTGCTCCTGCCTCCTAAATGCTGGGATTAAAGGTGTATGCCACCACATTCAGCCAAGATTCTACTTTATATTTTATTTTATTTTTGCTTTTCAAGACAGGGTTTCTCTGTATTGCTTTGGAGCCTGTCCTGGAACTAGCTCTGTAGATCTGCCTGCCTCTGCCTCCCGAGTGCTGGGACTAAAGGCGTGTGCCACCAATGCTCCGCCAAGAGTCTAACTTTTAATGTTCTTGTGTATGTAAATAAGGGGGTATGAGAATGGGGTTCATTTCATAATATTAGATAAGAGACCAAGAGATGTTGAGAAATGGAACATGTAAGTATCCATAGTGACAAAAGCTTTTGGAAATGGTATGGTACAAGGAAGAGAGGGCAAATGGAGATAAAGGATAAGACAAAGAAAAAATTTTTTTTGTTTAAAAAACAATGCCACAATGTAAGTTATTTATTTATGATCTTTTTGTTTGTTTGTTTTTGAGACAGAGTTTCTTTGCTTATTTTTGATGTTAAAAAAAAAAAAAAGGTAGGGGCTGGAGAGATGGCTCAGTAGTTAAGCACACTGGCTTCTCTTCCAAAGATTCTGAGTTCAATTCCAACTGGTGTCCCCCTCTGGCCTGCAGGTATATATACAGGCAGAACTCTGTATGTATAATAAATAGATAAACCTTTAAAAAAGAGAAAAAGGTAGCCAGGCATAGTAGTACACGCCTGTAATCTCAAATTCAAGAGGCTGAGGCAGAATTACCACAAATTGGAGATCGGCCCAGGCAGTATAGTAATACTCTGTCTCAAAAGTCTTTTTTTTTTTTTTTTTTTTTTAATAAAGAGTGAAATGAGAAAGGGAGAGAGGGGGGGGGATGAAAAAAGAAAAGAGGAAGGCAGGCAGGGTAATTGAACAAAGAACATACTAAAACTTATATAGTTGGCATGTATACACAAGCACCCAGGAGTTGACTGAGACACTGACTCTGAGAAAATCTGAAGTTTCCAAACAGGGGTGAAAAACTGGACTTGAGGGTGGTGCCTGTCATTCCAGCACCCAGGAAGCAGAAGGATAACTTCAAATCTGCAGTGCAGCCAGGGTTACATAGCTAATCGTATCCTGTGTTAAAACAAATGAATGAAATCACTAAGCAAAAAACCGAGATAGGAAAAGTAATTTAAAAATGTACTCATTAAGATACACAATTGGCTGCTTCGTATGGAAGACTGATGACCTTAACTTCACAGTCATTTTTATTAAGTGTCTAAAGAACCCTGGTTGATGTCCAAATAAACACATCTACAGGTTTCCTGTTTAAGGCTATGTGGAAGCAGGGATGCCCACAGACCGTGGCCATAGCTGACAGTCTGAGAACAGCACAGAATCTGTGACTATGCTTTGCAAAGTTTTCTGGGGACTTTCTGGAGATATGAAGCCCAGGCCACGCCTTGCCTTTCAATCCTCTAGCTTCTGCTTTCCAAGTGTGGGATTACAGGTATGCACAGGAAAGGCTGTCAGGGTCTAGGCCAGGAAGTCCTTAAAGCTGTATTGTGGAGTCTAGCTTGATTCTGAAATAGCCTCTTTGAGGCTGGAATAAATCTGAGGCGTCTTTGCCTCCCTGGTACCATTTTCCTTCCTCCTGTTTCATTTTCTGCACCCTGAGGATCACAGGTGTTAGTCACCAAACCAGGGAATAGGAAAGGGGTTTTTGGTGGCCAGAGCAATGAATGGGGCCGGGAGTGGGGGTGGGGGTAAGGAGTAGGAGGTGAGGGTGGGGAAGGTTGGGGGTGGTTAAGGGAATCTGAGAGGGGAGACCTGCAGAGCTGGGTTTTCTTGTTTTGGTGTGACACAGAGTTTGTGTAACAGCCCTGGCTGTTCTGGAACTTTGTAAAATCAGGCTGGCATAGAACTCACAAAGATCCTCCTGCCTCTGTCTCCGGGAGTGCTGGGATTAAAGGTGAATTCCACCACCCGCTGCAGAGATGGTTTTTCTGATGAGTAAACAGTGTCTGTGGGGTCTCTTACAGACTGGCTAATTCTGCAAGTGCCTTATGCGGCTGTGTTCGAGGGAGAGCCCCTGGTGATGCGCTGTCGTGGCTGGTACGACAAAGTCGTCTACAAGCTTCACTACTACCACGATGGCCAGGCCGTGAGATACTTCCATTCTAGTACCAACTACACGGTGTTACAGGCACGATCTAGTGACAGCGGTCACTACCAGTGCTCTGGCACCATGCGCATCCCAGTGGAGAGTGCGCCCATGTTCTCCTCCAAGGTGGCTGTCACCGTGCAAGGTGGGAGAGACAATCACTGGGAAATTCTGCGGCTGGAATTAGAAATGGGGAAAGGAGGTTGCACTCTGCAGCGTGTTTTGTAGGCAGGCGTCCCTTCCCTATGACGCACACCCAGGCTTCTTTTTCCAGCTAGGGATCCCACTTAGGATTCTGCGGCTGGAATTAGAAATGGGGAAAGGAGGTTGCACTCTGCAGCGTGTTTTGTAGGCAGGCGTCCCTTCCCTATGACGCACACCCAGGCTTCTTTTTCCAGCTAGGGATCCCACTTAGGAGTGATGAGTTCTTGCCCTGTCTGAGGGCATCCTATATATCACTTCGAATAGGGACCGCAGCTATCCCCGTTATTTAAGTCTAGGCATGCTGATTGCCAGCTAGGATGCAAGTTGTAGCATCTGTCAGGATCCTCCTGCGTTCAGACAGTTCCCATCCCACCCCGTCCCCCCACCCCAACCCTCCCCGTGCCCTCAGCCTCTGCATCCCAAACCTCTTTCTTCCACCCCTTCTTGTTCTCTGGGTCAGCGAGGAATCCTCTTGGAAAAGGCAAAGAGTGGGATCCGGGACGGTGGATAGGTTGCCCCTGGTTGGGTACCATTCCTCACGCGTACTCAGTGAGCATCCGGGCCTCCTGGCCGCCCTCCCCGCAGAGTTGTTCCAGACACCGGTGCTCAGGACGCTGAGTCCGCAGGAGGCGCGAGGTCGCGTGGTCCTGCGCTGCGAGACGCGCTTGCATCCGCAGAAGCGGGACGCGCCGCTGCAGTTCGCCTTCTACAAGTACAGCCGGCCAGTCCGCCGCTTCGACTGGGGCGCCGAGTACACTGTCCCTGAGCCCGAGGTTGAGGAGCTCGAATCGTACTGGTGCGAAGCCGCCACGACTAGTCGTAGTGTCCGGAAACGCAGCCCCTGGTTGCAGCTCCCCGGGCGCGGTGAGTGACAGCTGAGCTCTGCGGGTGCTCTGCCTCCTGGACTCCGCGGTCCTCTCGTAGTATTCTCACCTTTCCATCTCATTTAACACACACACACACACACACACACACACACACACACACAGAGAGAGAGAGAGAGAGAGAGAGAGAGAGAGAGAGAGAGAGAGACAGACAGACAGACAGACAGACAGACAGACAGACAGACAGACAGACAGACAGACAGACCGATTTCAATCACCGGTGACCAGGCGTGTTGCGTTGCAGGCTCTGCCCTGGATCTGGCGTCGACCACTGCCCCGGACCCACAGGCTGCAGCCTTAGCGCCCGAGGACAAGCCGCTTTCCTTCCGGAAGACCCCGGTGTCCAGATCCGTCCCGTCAGTCACTTCCGTCCCGAACAGCACCTTTGCGGGGCTGCAGTTCCCCGCCGGCCACGTCCCCACTGTCGGGCCACACGTCTGTGAGCCTCTGCCCACGTCCGTGGAACAGTCCCGTGAAGCTCTGCAAAGCAAGGTGGACCTCCTGCTTCGCGAGATGCAGCTGCTCAAAGGGCTTCTGAGCCATGTGCTCATGGGATTAAAGGATCCACAGGCCCTCCGAGAGCTTACGGAGACCCCCGAGACACCCAATTCTCAGGTTTCTGTGAGCCCGGGAACCCCAGAGACTACTGTCCTGGAGGGTGGAGTGGAGAGTTAGTGTCTTCTCTCCAGGATGGTTCCTTCTGGATCTTCCCTTTGTCAGCTCATTTGCAAACCAGTGTCCCCTCGTACTCCAGTGGTTTTTAAAGAAACGCCCCTGAAGTGTGGTGCTGTGGATTTTCACCTTACTAGACAGCTTGTAGGCGACAGTAGGCAATTTCGGTCTTGCACAGTAGTTGTAAACACAAACACTGTCTCTGGTTTGTTCTTTCTTCCATACTCCAGGAGAGAAGTAGACAGCTGTTGTTTACTGTTCTGCAGTTTACACTCTTGGAAGTGAATTTAGACCTCATAGAAATTAAGTACACATTTCAGTGTAGGTGAGTGTTTTGTTTTGTTTGTAATGGAATTCACTGAGGTTAATGAGCACTTTAGAACATTTTTAGGGTCTAGTTGTAATTATTCCTAGTGAAGTTACTCTAATATTAAAACGACTTTCAAAATTCTATTAATTAATGTGTTTATGTATCTTCAAAATCCTGAGTACGATTTCAATTTAGGGAAAGATTTTAGTGTGGGCTTCTCATTCTTGACTGCATGGGTCAGAGATTCTGTGCCAGACTCACCCAGAGGCACCCCTTGTCCCCATGTAACCACCCAGAGCCACTCTGGTATAGTGAGTTATACTAACTGTACCGAAACTGATCTTACTCTATTTCAGGGTCACACTGTCCTTGCTCAAGCTTCCCAGTGAAGGATGAGAATCAATATCAACTCTACCCTCCTGTTCTTCATCCCGCTCCAAAGATACTCAGTAACATGCGAGTATGAGCAATTAACCACAACCAACATGCCTTTACGTTTTTATTGGTTATTATTTAATGTGTGTGTGTGTACTTGCCCAAGAGTACCCACAGTGGTTCCCTTGTGGCAGTCAGGGGACATGTGCCTAATTCTGAGGAGGAATATTCATACCCCTGGATTAGATACCTTGGCTGCAATGTCCCAATTTTCTAATGCAGACCCTCTCCCCCTTGAGGCCTTTTTTCCAGTGCTTGGGCTATCTCTCTTCTGACCTTGTTCCCCCAAGGTGTTGGCCATCCTGACCTAGACAGTAATCAGCTACTATCAGTGCCAAGAGGCTTAGTAATCAAAATACCTCAGGCTATTCAATAATAACGATGATGACAATTTTTAGTGTTCTGGGTGTGGAGTTGGTACATGCCTTAAATCCCAGAGAGGCAGAAGCAGGCAGATCTCTGTGAGTTCAAGGCCAGCCTGGTCTACATACAGAGTTCCAGGCTAGAGCTGCACGCAATGAGACTCTCTAAAACAAAACAAACAAACACATCAACAAAAAAGAAAACGAAAGAAAAAAAAAAACACCACCACAACAACAATTAAATGAGTTGACCAGAGGCTTAGTGTGCCAGCAACTCCTTCAGTAATCAATATTCATTTTCCAGTAGCACAAATAATAAAAACCCAGAGACAGATATTGGAGTTCAAGCTGAAGATCAGAAAAGCAAAGCAGTTGGCCAGAAGAGAGCTCTTACCTCTACCAAGGCTGGGGAGATCCTATCCTCAACGTGGCTGGAGATTAACTGCCTAAGTCTGAAGTCTGAAAGACCTGCTTCTGTCTTATACACCTCTCTAGTGTTGGGATTAAAGGCATGAGCTCTGTTTCTCTTTTAAGCTGATTCACTCTCATATAGCCCTGGGTGGCCTTAAACTCTTGTCTCCTGAGTCCTGGGTTTAAAGGTGTGTGCTGCTACTGCCCAGCTTCTATGGCTGTGTATTCTGATCTCTAGGCAAGCTTTGTTAGACCATAAACAATTTATCACCACATTTTCCCATCTTGTCACCGGCTTCCATTTAGAGCGAATGGTGGAGGGAGACAGTAAAGAGGATAGAAAATTTTGAGGCACAAATTAAAATCACTCACAGCCCAACTTACCCTGTGTGGAAAAGGAAAGCTGTATGCCCTGTTCATGGCATAGCCTTTGAGCGCTTTCCCCAAACTCTCACATGGGAGGGAAGCCCTAAGATCGCCCCTTTTGGTGTCTGTTGGGATCTCTCAGGAGCGCCTGTACCAAGGGAATGACAGCAACTGCTGCACCCTGCCTCTGTTCTGATTCTAGCAGGAATTCTGGGAAACAGAAGCTAACTATCCCAGCTGTCCAGAGGGTATCCTGGAGCCCATTCCCAAAATGCAGAGGTGACAGATTGCTGCTACCTATGGAGGGAGCTCTTTCTGGTTGTCTGATCACTTCTGCATCTCAAACTCTAACCTGCTACTTTCCATACTAGGTAGCAGTAGGCATGGACCCCAAAAGTGTTCTATTGGATGACAAAAAGGGTTCCATCATTGTCATCTCAGCCTTACTTTGTACTTCTGCCCTTCCTCGGTGTCCCTCGTCTTTATGGAAATCCATTATTCCTCACCATATTTGACATCTACATTTTTGTGTGTAAGAGCCTGAACAAGATCCTCTAAGTTGAAGTCCAAGCTCTCAGCATTTGACCTACCCTCTGCCACACTGACCCCTTGTCATTTTCCCAGAACATTGTCCTCTTTCATGTTCTCCACCTTTGAGTACACCTGCCTGGTCCTATATGGGAGGGCTGTGCAGACCTGAGCTGATTTTCTGAGTTTCTTCATTCTGAATATGAGAGAAATAACAGTAATCTTACAGGAGCAAACAAATAAATGGATTTTTTTTAATTATTAGAGGTGCTCAGTACTTAGAAGCCCAAAGGGGGATGGTATTCCAGAAATCACTTTCAGGGGTATAGCTCAGTGGTAGAGCATTTGACTGCAGAAATCACTTTCTAGAGAGATAACTTCCATTAGTTACTATAGGTAGACTGCTGGAGTGTTGCTAAACTTTTGCTACTTCAAATTGAGCTGCAGTGAATGTCTTTGGGCATCCCTCTCCCAACACACACGTTTTTTGTTTGTTATTTGCTTTGAGACAGTATTTCTCTTTGTAATCCAATGGTCTGGAACTCAGTATAATGCCCAGGCTTCTCTTCAGCTCTCTGACCCTCTTGTCCCTGCCTCCTCAGTGTTGGAATTACAGGTGTCTACAACAAAGCCTGCTTGTTCCCTATGTCATAGGGAATTTGCCTACAGGTCTTTTCTGTTTCTGGAGTTTGAAACAAGCTTGGAAGGAGAAATGGCCCAAAGAGAGAAAATAGGCTAAAGCAATAAAATAGAGCCAATAAATACAATAGATGGTTCTCCACCCTTCAGAAGGGCTCAGAAAAAAGGGGAAGCCAAAAGGTCAGGTTCAAAGGAAACCCCGATATAACACTGTTTTGGCTCATGACTAGGTTTTCTTAAAGAAAGGTCCCCCCCCCAATTTTTGTCAGAGTTTCAGCTCTTTCTAAATTGCCTCCATCCTGTATATCACGATCACCCCAGTTAACCTGCTTTTGCTTGAAAACGTGAGGCCCACAATTGGCAGCAGTTCTTCAGATGGCTGAGTCTCAAGCAAATACAATATGCAAGCAAAATTTTATCTTCAGTTTTTACAATTAAGCAGCTGCACTTGTGACGGGATGTAGACAGTGATATTTCGTTGATGCTAGCTCATCACTTTAGAATCTACAAAGGAAATGGTTGAAACCACGAGGAGGCAGAGTTAGGGTGGAATGTGGGAGGAGAGAGGATTTGTGAAGAGGTTTTTGTTTTGTGTTTTTTGTTTTTGCCACAGTTCTCCCTCACATGGAGGAAGTATGGGAAATGGGCTGTATGATCCTCAAGCCTAATGAAAAAGAGCTCAAGGGGTCAGCCACACAAGTCTGAAATATGTCCCCTGAAGTTGAGAGGCACAGTAGGGAGTGATTCTGATTTAGGTCCTAGGATGCTGAAGTAAGGTATTGCTGTAGGACAGAAAAACCTCATTGGGAATCAGCCCACACCACGGAGCATTCTGGATCCCTGTGATCACTGCAGAGAGAAAATGCCTGTTTTGATTTTAATGCCCTGGGACAGGCACAAACATTTTGAACTTCCATCTTAATTTTTAGGGGCTGAGGGAAGATATACAAAACTAACAACTGGAAGGCAGATGCATTTGCCTTATCTAGAAAAGAAAAGTATTTACCAGAAGTAAAAATTGCCAAAACATTCACAAAAGAATCCGTAGAAACAATTGGTGTTTGCCATGTGCCAAGCTCAGAGAGCAGGAAGTCACCCATCCAAATTGAATTACAAAACCCTGCTATTCTTTTACCCATCCTCTACTTTACCTCCCTCCCTCCTCCTTTGGCCAAGGTGAGAAGCAAAGGAAATAGAGATGCAAACAGGAGGAGGAAAGATGGAGGAAATGTGTATGGGTAGGGAGGGGAGACACAGCTTCCATGTTTCCCTGAGACAGAACCTTCCCAGGGTAAAAGGACAAACAGGTATCTCTGAATAAGGGTTAGATCTGTTACCACTGGGATTCTCATTTATGTCTTGACAGTATCTGTGACTGTAGCCTAAGCTTATTACAGGGCTGTGCGCTACTGGCAGAAGCAGAAACACTGTTTACCTTTTCAACCCTTACACATGTGTCACTCTGGGCTCTTCTGCAAATAGAGGTTGTGATTCAGTGAGTGTGGGTGAAGCCTGAGAGTCTGCATGTCTTTCAAGCTCCCACTGATGCCAGTCATGCTGGGTCCTGGGCCATCTTTTGAGGAAGGTAATGTGAAAAGGGGAATACACTGAGTAATTTTAAATGGATTATGAAAGACAAAAAGCTGCATTTTCATCATGCCACGAATTATGCATACTTACAAGAACTCGTTTCCTTTATTTGAAGTGCCCCCCCCCTTTTTTTTTTAAAGACAGAGTCTCACTCTGAAACTTTGGCTGGCCTGGAATTCACTGTGTAGATCAGGTTGGCTTCAAGCTCATGGGGATCTGCCTGCCTCTGCCTCCTGAGTGCTGGGATTAAAGGGATTTGATTTTTTTTTTTTTTTAACACAGAAATCATTAATGAAGGTTTAAGGCTGTAGCTCAATTGTAAAGTGCTTGACTCCAATGCATGAAGTTCTAGGTTCAATCCTCAGTAATAATTAAAAAGAAAGTATTAATTAATACAGCCTTTGTTGTTAAAAAAAAAAGTCATGTTGTGTAGCACAAATGTTAAACTCTACTTTTAGTTACCACTTTCCCACCTACTCCCTTAGTAATTACAGACATAACCAGCATTTAACACTTCAGTGAGCACTCTTAACCCTTTTAAGGAAAAAGTAGTCTTTTCTTCTTCCTTCCTTCCTTCCTTCCTTCCTTCCTTCCTTCCTTCCTTCCTTCCTTCCTCCCTTCCTTCCTTTCTCTCTCCCTCCATCCCTCCCTCTCCCCTCCCTTCCTTCCTTCTTTTCCTCCTTCTTTCCTTCCCCTTTCTCCTCCTTCTTCTTTTCTTCTTCACAAGGAAAGCAACTTTTATTATATTAGCAACTTTTCTGTTGCAGTGATAAAATGCCACAGGCAAGGCAACTTAGGGAAGAATGAGTCTGTTTGAGCTCACTATTCCAGAGAGTTAGAGTTCAAGCTGACTGGGGCAACATAGCAGCAGGCAGCAGATATGGCAACTAGAGCCGCAAACCGAGCTCTCACACCTTGAACTTCTGGTACTAAGCAGAAAGAACAAAACACCGATGGTGGCAGTCTTTCAACAGTCAAAGCCTACATCCAAAGAGGTACTACTCCCTCCAACAAGAATGAGCTTGCCACCAGCACCACCAGCTGGACCTATGGAAGTCATTTTCATTCAAGCCTTTACACAAGGTCTCTTTCTAATCCCAGTTGGCCTAGAATTCATTACATAGCCAAGGCTATTCTGAGCCCCATAGCAAGAACCTCTCTCAAGCAAACTAGCCTCTTCTCTACAAAGAAAAGACATTTGGACAGGGCTGTGTTTCACAAGCAATTTACTGGTTGATTACCGTTGAACCACTTGCTTTTATATACAATCGCTTCCTGAATTAGAATTACTCCAGCTCATAGTTCTCTTTTGCCCCTGTCCACAGAACTGTTGAAAAGCACAGGGAAGCAGCCGGTGTGAGAGCATTCCTCTACTGTACCTATCTAGAAACTTAAAAAACAAGCCAAAACCAAACAAAAAAACTAGGCAGTCAAGGCAGGAGCAATATAAGCGAGCTGATGCTGGCACCTAGTGGACACTGTTTTGTTCTTGTTACTACAGTTGGTTTTTAGTTAGACAACAAAATAGCGGATTTTATTGTAGCATTTTCATACTTGTTCATCATTGCCCTTTGTTCATATTCACACCCCATTATTCTCCCTTGACCTTTCTACCTTCCCTCTGGCTCTCTACAAATAGCGCCTTTTCTGTTTCCATGATTTCGTGTGTACACACACACACACACACACACACACACACACACACACACACACACACACAAGTGCACATATACTCATATGTGTATGTGTATATGTATGCATATATGTATGCTTTTCTCATTACAATGACAAAATACCTTACAGAAACAACTTAAGAGGGGAAGAATTTTTTATTTTCTGAGATAGAGTCTCACTATGCAGCCCCGACTGGCCTAGAACTTGCTAGTAGATCAGGCTGATCTCAAATTTCAGAGATCTATTTGCCTTTGCCTCCAGAGGCATGCAGGCATACCCCACCATGTCCCACAGGAGGAAGGATTTTAATACCCATGATTTCAGAGAGTATAGTCCATTGTGTTTGATGGCAGGAGCAGCTCTGTAGAGGCAGCAACGTATGTCATAGAGCCTCAGTTGGAAACAGAACTCAGGTCAAAACTAGAGGTGGTTATAACCTTCAAGACCCATCTCCACTGACCCACTGGTACCGTTTGAGTTTAACCTCCAAAGACTCCACAACCTTCAAAAGTAATACCACCAGCCAGCCCTGTGCTCAAACAAACCGTAATGAATGAGTACATATACATTCATAGGTTGTTAACCTAGATTCTGCACATGAAAGAAAACATGTAATATTCTCTCCTCATTACCTTTTCTTGTTCCCTCTCCATCACCCGTTAGAACTTTCATTTCCACACATAGTCCTGTCTCTGCTCTCATGTCATATATATATGCATATATATATATGTGTGTGTATGTGTGTTCATATATGTAATATAGGACACATATATGTATTTGTTCATACATCACATGCATATGTATGTATAATGTATTTAAATCTAAGTTCTGCATATGAGGAAAATACGTGATATTTGTCATTCATAGACTAGCTTGTTTTGCTTAACACATTATCTCCACTTCTATTTTTTTATTCACTTTCCTAAAAAATGACATAATTCCTTTTTTGCTTTGTTTTGTTTTTGTTTTTGCTTTTCAAGGCAGAGTTTCTCTGTGTAACAGCTCTGGCTGTCCTGGAACTTGCTTTGTAGATCAGGCTGGCCTATAACTCACTGAGATCTGCCTGCCTCTGCCTTTCAAGTACAGGGATCATGCCTGGCTGACATAATTCCTTTTTTGTTTCTATAACTGAATAAAACTCTAATATATATTTTATATATTATATAATATATATATGTATATATATGCTGTGCTTGGAAACCTTTTAGCAGTTTATGAAGAATGAAATACAAAAGGGTTTGGAACCCATCAAAAGATGGACCTATAGTTTTCAGAATTTCTGTTTTTATCATTTAAAAATCCTCCAAGAATGGTAGTATAGGCATAACCAGCCTTGTTTCTTTGAATGGGGACACTGAAGTTCACAAGACTTAGTTGGTTTAATTGTAGTCATTCAAGCAATAGGTGACAGAATCAAACTAAAGTTTAGGACACGACAGTGGGAAAGGGCCATGGCCATTCCCCTGCATTCTGCTTGTCTGTGAAAAGTTTAGAAGGGAGTGGCTATGCAAAACACATTCAGCAAACTAAGACATGGAACAGAAAGCATCTCTCGTGTCCCTTGTCCTTCCTGCTCATCTCATACTGTTTACCAGTTCCTCCCATAACCAGAACAGGAAGTGAGAGAGTGACCTAAGTGTCTCTAGTCAAGTTTCTGCCCCAGTACTTCTCAGAAGGACAGCAACACTATGTGCCAAATTTGCAAATATTGAGTGGTGGTGGAAATAGATGGCTATTTGGTCAAATATTCAAGTTGTCCCTATACAATGAGGTGCTCAGTCAGGAGGTGGTGGCGCATGCCTTCAATCCCAGGACTTGGGAGGCAGTGGTAGGTGCATCTCTAAAGGCTTTCTTTGGGCCACCAGCCAAATCATGACACGGAGACTTATTATTAGTTATGAATGCTCAGCCTACTTTATTCTTGTCCCACTAGCTCATAACTTAATTTAACCTCTTTCTCTTCATCTACCTTTTGTCTCAGGGCTTTTTACCTTTCTTTCTACCTTTCTTTCTTTCTTTCTTTCTTCCTTTCTTCCTTCCTTTCTTCCTTCCTTCCTTTCTTTCTTTCTTTCTTTCTTTTTTCTTTCTTTCTCTTTCTTTCTTTCTTTCTTTCTTTCTTTCTTTCTTTCTTTCTTTCTTTCTTTCTTTCTGTCCTACTCTGTGTCTGTCTGACTGGCCCAGGGCATCTCTCTCTGTTATTCCCTCTCCTTCGCCCTTATTCTCTCCTCTCTGTCATCTTCTTGGCAATTATTCTCTCTGCTCACCAGCTTCACCTATCCCTCTGCTGCCTAGCTATTGGCTGTTCAGCTTTCTATTAGACCAATCAAGTGCCTTAAACAGGCAAGGTGAAAGAGCAGCACATTTTTACATAATTAAACAAATATAGCATAATCAAATGTAATGCACCCTTACATCATTATAAAGTAATATTCCACAATAGATCTCTGTGAGTTTGAAGTCAGCCTGGTCTACAGAGGGAATTCCAGGACAACCAGGGCTATACAAAGAAACCCTGTCTTAAAAACACACACACACACACACACACACACACACACACACACACACACACACTCACACACACCAATGAGGTGCTCATCAGTTACTTCTAGACCTAGGGTTATGTAGAGTTAAGTATTTCCTCAGAATATTGACAATAAATAAACTTCAGGGCAAAGGTTGAACTACCTTTCTGGGAAAAAAATCTCTAAAACAAAACAAACAAACTAAAATCCCAACCTTTTTTTTGAGACAGGTCTTTCTATGTATGTAGTCCAGTCTGACCTTGAACCTGAAATACTTCTCTCAGCATCCTAATTCTGTGATTTCAGTAACATGACACCATCAGACTTTGGGTGTGGTTGCAGCAGGGTGGATGGTTTAGATCCATTTACCTGAATATTTGGATTGGTTGGGCATAATGATTCATCTCGTTCAGCAGCTTCATTACCATGTAGCTGGCAGTCCTTTCTCCTAGCCACACCTTCACATTGTCCCCAGCCTCTCCTGGTCTGGAAGCCCTGCTACATAGCATAGCTTGCGATTCTTTCTCTTACTAACAAGACACAAATGGATAAGTTAACTCTTATCACAGCCTGCTATGGAGTCATACTTATTCAGAAGGAAAAGCTGGGTGCCTCTCTGAGTGCAATCCATCACACATTGGTAAGTAGCAGGGGCAGACACAGCCCAAGATCCAGGCTGAGCTTTCCACCAGGTTCAGACCATGCTCTTCAAGGACAACATTAAATGTGAGCCCAGCACTTCCCAGGCACCTGTCTTCTTGCAAACACAGGCAAAGTAACAGAAGTGCTGGGCGGTGGCGACACACACCTGTAATCCCAGCACTCGGAAGGAAGAGGCAGGAGGATCTCTGTGATTTCAAAGTGAATCTGGTGTACAGAGTGAATTCCAGAGCAGCTAAAGTTACACAGAGAAACCATGTCTCAATAAGTGAAAAAATAGAAGCAAAAGAAATAGAGTAATAGAAAAGGCACGTAAAAATGGAAAATACACAGAGAGTCTGGATCCTGTATGCTATTGTGTTGTCTTTGAATTGCTCAATTGCTAAGGAAGGAACAACCACTACTAAAACACACTTGATTATCAATGCTGCTGAATTAATCCAGTTTATATATTTTAAAAATGCCTTGACTTCAAAATGTAAGTCTAAGGACAGGTTACTGGGGAAAAGGATTTCTATTTTTGTTTCCACAGAAAATGAAAAGATATGGATTCCTTCTAGTCTAACATGGTTTGATCAAGCAAGACCCCCTTGAAACAGTGTCCCAGGTGATAGAACATTCAAAACAGCTGGGACAAAGTAACCTTGCAGACCGCTATAGCCAGGATTTCTGTGTCTCCTAAGGATCCCCAAGATAGCGCCCCCTACCAGCAGGAAGCAGTTTGGAAAGAACAACACCAAAATTACCAAATATTGTCTATAAATATTTGTTTTCATTTAAATGGGGTTGGTCATAAATGGTTAATGATCACAACCAATCTATTTTTAAAGGTAAAAAGGAGATTATGGTATAGAAATGAATGCTTTGTTTTGGAATGGATTTTCACTTATTGATACAAATTTAAGATCAATTTTGTGAAATATATATATTTCTTCTATTATTTAGGTATTGTTTATATAGCTCATTTAAAAAGGTGATACATAAGTTAGTAAAAATTATAGATAGCTACCTATAATAGTCAAAACTTATAGTTAGGTGAGTTAGGTTTTCTAGATGAATTTGAGATAGGTAGATATTCTTCAAACCTTTCAAAGACCAATAGAATATGGCATTTAAAATTGTTTAGGTTTTTCTTAACAGTGAGGCACAACTGCTCCTGGCAATACCACCTGTGTCAGAAAGGAAAACGAACATCAAAGAAACTCATTATGGAGTTTGTTTCCAATATGGCAAGACTAACCATTTGGGCAAGAAACTGCTCTTGTCTGGACCATTTGACTTTATTCTGTGTAAACTGGACATGCAGGACCCACAGGAAAGTGACTGCTAAAACCAGATGGACATGGCTACAGGGTTCCTGCTTCATGGAAGAGCCTGCCAGACATTCTTCAGGACACAGAGAAAAGTGACTGACAAACTGCCAACACAGGAGGTACTGTTTGAAATTCCCTGCTTTTCTGATAAGTCTGCCAGTTACACTATGTTCTATAAGCTGAAGATGGATGCCTCAACATTACAGAGGGACTTCGGGTGACTAATCAGGCAGCAAGTTGTCTCTGTCATTTCTAGAGTTTATATACTATCCTTCTGTGGTCTTTGAGGGAGTTGAAGACAGATAGCTATGGTTATATTTTTCCTTAGGATTAAAGATAAGGTACATGTTAAGACTTTAGACTCACAAAGATAGGACAGAGGATGGAATATTTTCTTTAAATCTTGCTAAATTTTAATGAACTAAATATTGTTAACTATAGTTCTTATTTGATAACTGTTTGCTATACATTTTACTATGTTAAAGTTAAAACCTTTTTTATTTATTTACACAGAAAAGAGGTGTTTGGAAATGTCATTCTGTAAATATGTTTCTCTTATTGGTTAATGTTGGCAAATAGGAAGGCAAGATAGGCAGGATTAGGAGTTAAGGACGATTCTGGGAGAGGAGAGTCAAGACGTAGGGACTTGAGAGAAGAGGTCCAGACCCTCTCTCTGGTAAGATAAGACCACGTGGAAACAGATAGATAGAAATGGGTGAATATTTAAGACAGAACTAGCCAATAAGAAATATAAAGCCAACAGCTTTATATCTAATACAGCTTCTCTGTGTGTTATATTGTGGGCTGACGAGTCTCTGGGACCAGGCTGGCGGGAAAACTGCTTATAACAGAGCCCAGCACTTCCCAGCACTTTGCCTATGTTTCTTACAAACATAGGCAAAGTAACAGAAATGCCAGGTGGGCGGGCGGTGGAGGCACACACCTTAATCCCAGCACTCGGAAGACAGAGGCAGGTGGATCTCTGTGAGTTTGGATCTCTGTGAGTTTGAGAACAGCCTGGTCTACAAGAGCTAGTTCCAGGACAGCCCCCAAAGCCACAGTGAAGCCTCGTCTTGGAAAACAAAAACAAAACCAAATCCAACAAAAAGTAACTGAAGTGTGGCATCAACACCCACTTGTGTTTTTGGTCCAGATTCTTATCTGGGATCTTTAGAGTATATTTCATGTCTTTATGTCTGTCCTAGATCTTTTTTTTTTTTTTTTAAAGATTTATCTTTACTTCTGTGTATGTGTGTGTGTCTGTCTGTCTGTCTGTCTGTCTGTCTGTCTGTCTCTCTCTCTCTCTCTCTGTGTGTGTGTGTGTGTGTGTGTGTGTGTGTGTGTGTATGTAGGTGCCTTCAGAAGTCAGAAGAAGGCATTGGATCCCTTGGAGCTAGAATATGAGCAGCTATTGGCTACCCAATGTAGCTGCTGTAAACCAAACTGTAGTTCTCTGGAAAAGCAGCCAGTATTCTGAACTGCTCAGCCACCTCCCCAGGCCCTACCCTGGATCAGAAGGCTCACAAAGAATATAACTGCAGGCAGACAGATTGGCTTACACATGTAATCCAGCGCTTGGGAAGTCTCAGGCAGAAGAATTGCCACAAGTTTGAGGCCAGCAGGCTGCATAGTGAGTTCTGAGGTAACAGAATGAACTGTGTCCAAAAAAAAAAAAAAAAAAAAAACCACACACAAAACAGATAAAACGGAAAGAGAAGAGAGCAAGAACAGAACAAAATAGCAGAACTTGACACTTACTGGTATTGCACTGGAGGCCAGAGCATTGACAATTTGCTGACAATAGAAAGAGGAACTTCCTGTTGGACCATGATGGGGAGGTGAAGGGTCAAAAGAGGGAAAATTTCTTTGCTAATTGTTCAGCAGAGAGGTACAGTTACAGCAAATACTATTAAAGATGAAAATGAAGTTTTTTTTTTTTTTTGAAAGAAAGAACCCAAAAGTGAGAGTGTTGTATACATATAATTGGCCATATTGTATAAAATGCGGACTTTTGAAAAATTCAAGCCACCCCATACTTGATGACTCGATCTCTTAGCATAATTGTTCTTGTTGAGTGCTTATCAGCTGCTAGGTGTAGTGTTTCCACCCTGTAACTCTAGCACTCGGGAGACTGGGACGGCAACCTCCTGACTTGGAGGCAAGTTTGATCTGATTTATACAGTGCATTCCCAGATAGCTGATCAAGACCCCTAGCACGACTCTGTCACAAGCTAAACAAAGTGAGGGAGAGAGAGAGGAAGGAAGAAAGGGGAACATTTATTAAGAATGCTGACTTGCCAATGATGCAGTAAACCAATAAACAGTCTCTCTCTCTCTCTCCTCTGTATGTGTGTGAGAGAGACAGAGACAGAGAGAGACAGAGAGAGACAGAGAGAGAGAGAGAGAGAGAGAGAGAGAGAGAGAGAGAGAGAGAGAGAGAGAGAGGAGAGAACATGTAAGATCAGTTCCAAGAAGAAAACCTCTCCTTTCTTTGGCTGGTAGTGACTGAGACCTCTCTCTAAAGCCAGTGTTTTCTCTCTGAACTCAGTACACTGGTAATCCTTTCTTCTTCTTCCTTTCTTCCTTCCTTTCTTTCTCTCTCCTCCTTTTTTTTGGGAAATTAGTTGACATTTTAATGGAAGAATATTACACAAAAGCAATCATTAAAGTTGGATAAAAGAGAGGTTTCAGTTCATTATTCCATTCTGCATCATTAGATGTGCTGCCACAACATAACTGAGAAAGCATATTATGAAGACCCATCATGTATTGACAGTTGTTATTAGGGCTTTATTTTCAAATACATCTTTTAATTACCTATCAATGAAATAGAATAAGATTGTCTTCTTTTTTTATATTTTTATTATTTAAAACAAAGATTTAAATATATTTTGATCATACTCTTTCCCCCAAGTCCTTTCAGATTCTCTCCCCCTCCCAACCACCTAACCTTTAAAAATTCTTTCTCAAAAATACAAAAATATCAATGTAACAACAATATCCCACAAAACCAAGAAAACAAAACACCACCGGAAAAGAAGAAAACAAAAAACCCAAACTGTAACTAAATAAAAGCACACACACACACACACACACACACTGTGCAGTCCATTATTTGTTAAACCCGAACATGAGGCCTGCCCTAAAGTATCACTGTGTTGGAAAAAACTGATTTTTTTCCTCTCCCAGAAGGTATAAGTGACAGTTAAATTCTTAACCTTTATCCTAGTAGGTAGTTTTTTCATTAATTCATTCATTTAAAAGGCTAACAAAATAAAGTATAATAAGATAAAACAAAAACTATCCCATCAAAGGTGTAGAAAAATGATTTCTTACATATAGGCAAATGGCGCCATCTCGTGTCTAAAAGCACAAATAGAGAATTATTAAAAATAAGCTTCAGAAATGGATGCTAGGCTCTGTGAGTATTCAACCTGAATATGTCTCCTATTTCTATTCTTGAAGGACCTTATGTTAGGTCTCTAAGGCAGTCCAAATGTTCATAAATGAGCTCAAACTAGACTTTAGGAGGATTTCTGGAGGTTAGATAAACACCAGCATTTCTCAGGAACTTGTCCAACTCATCTGCCAAAAGGAGCCATTTCCCTTACCTCATATCAAAGCCCATGCTGGACTCCAGGGTCCCTCAGTCCCACACACAAGTACTTGGGACACATGCCAAAATCCAGGCAGCAGTACCCCCGCCCTGCTCACCTCAGATCTCTGTTCTTTTTATACCTTTTTTTTTTTTTTTTTTAAATACCTTTTTTGTCTCTGTCTCTCTTTCTCTCTGTGTGTTTTTATTTAGTTACAGTTTGGGGTTTTCTTCTTTTTGGATGGTGTTCTATTTTGTTTTCTTGCTGTATTGATAATTTTGTTTGTCTTTGAGAAAGAACTCAAAGGTGTGTTGTTACAGCAGGTCTCCCCGCCGGCCTCCTGGTCCCGCCGCCACGTGGGCCCACAGCCGCGCCAGCCCCAAATAACACTCAGAGACTCTGTATTTGATACAATCCCGTCGGCCAGTTACCATTACACATCTCCCATCATCTCCTCTTTTCTGTCTAAAGTAAAAGAAGGGGTTTAACCTTAACATAGCAAAATATACCATACAACAGTTATCAAATAAGAATCACAGTTAACAATATTTAGTCCATTAACATTTTGTAAGACTTAAAGAAAATATCATCTATCCTATCTTTGTCAGTCTAAAGACCTATATGTAACTTATTTTTAATCCTAACTAAGAAAAACTATAATCATAATTATCTGTCTTCAACTCCTTCAAAGACCACAGAAGGATAATATATAAACTCTAGAAATGACAGAGACAATGCATTGCCTGGTAAGTCATCCGAAGTTCTTCTGTAATGTTCCATCTTCAGCCCATAGGCCATAATGTGTGTCCAGACTCCTCAATAAGGCAGGAAACTTTTCTCTGTGTCCTGTAGACTGTCTGGCTGTCTGGCAGCCTCTTCCATGAAGCAGGAATCCTGTAGCAATGTCCATCTTGTTTCAGCAGTCACCTTTTTGTGGGTCCTGCATGTCCAGTTTCTACAACATAAAGTCAAACCGTCTAGACAAGAGAAGTACCTTGCTCAAATGGCTAGTCTTGCCATATTAGAAGCAAACTCCATAATGTGTTTCTTCGATGTCCATCTTCCTTTCTTCTGTAGGTGGTGTTACCAGGAGCAGTTGTGCCTCATTGTCAAGAAAATCCCTAAACCATTTTAAATGCCATATTCTATAGGTCTTTGAAAGATTTGAAGAATGTCTATCCATCTCAAATACATTTCTATATATCTAGAAATCCTAACTAACTTAACTCCAAGTTTTAACTATCATGGGTAACTCTCTATAATCTGTACTAAATTATACATTACATTTTTAAATGAGCTATATAAACACAATACCTAAACAAGAGGAGAAATATACATATCATAAAATTGACCTTAAATTGTATCAATAAAAGAAAATCCATTCCAAAGCAAAGTATTCATATCTATACCTTAATTCCCTTTTTTACCTTTACAAGGATTGCTTGTGTCATTAACCATTTATAACCAAGCCCATATAAATGAAAACAAACATTTATAAACAATATTTGGGGATTTGGGCGTCGTTCTTTCCAAACTACTTCCTGCTGGTATAGGGCGCTGTCATGGGGTTCCAAAGAAGACACAGAAATCTTGGCAGTAGTCTGCAAGGCTTTGTCTCAACTGCTTTGAATGTTGGATCACCTGGGGAGCTGTTTCAGGGGGTCTGGCTTGATCAAACCATATAAGTCTGTAAAGAATCTGTAGCTTTTCATTTTCTGTGGAAACAAAAATAGAAATCCTTTTCCCCAGTAACTTGTCCTTATGCTTAAATTTTGGAGTCAAAGCATTTTTAAAATATATAAATTGAATTAATCCAGCAGTATTTCTTTTATCAGCAGTTGTTATTTTCTCAGCAATCAAATAATTTAAAGACAACAGAAGCGCGTATAATATCCAAAATATCTCTGTGTTTCCCATCTTTACGTGGCTTTTTTATTACTCTATTTATTCTACTTCTATTTTTACATATTTTGAGACAGGGTTTCTCTGTGTAACTTTTATCTGTCCTGGAATTCACTGCATACCAGGTTTACTTTGAAATCACAGAGATCTGCTTGCCTCTGTCTGCCGAGTGCTGGGATTAATGGCGTGTGCCATTACATCCATCCATTTAATTCCTTTTTTCTTTGCTTCAGTGTTATTGCTATTATAGTCAATGTTGGCTGTATATCGAATCCATTCATCCAAAGGTGCTGATTGAATTTTTAATGGCCAAAGCACTTGTTTGCATTGAGGATTTGCATTCTCATAGGCTAATGATTCTATGAGTATTCGCCTAGATTCTATGTCAGCTACCTGTAATTGTACTGCTCTAGACAGCCTTTCTAGAAACACACTAAAGCGTTCTCTTGGTCCTTGCCTTATTTTGGTATAAGATTCTATCCTCTCCCCTAGTTCATGAACCTTATCCCAAGCATTCAGAGCTGCCGTACTGCATAGAGACAAGATATGTTCATCATAGGCAGCTTGGGTTTCTGGGTCAGCATAAATACCCTCACCAAGAATTTTATCTTTGGGAGCTTCATAACCTTTCTTTAAGCCCTGAAGTTCAAGAGCCTTTGCTTCTTCTCTCCATAAAGCCCTCCATTCTAATTGAGAGGAGTTTTCAAGGACAGCTGATATTAATTGTTCCCAATCCTTAGGGGTTACCTTGTTATTCATTGCCCATGATTCTATTAATTGCTTCACATATGGTGAGTGCATGCCATAAGAGACTACTGCTTCCTTTATACTTTTTAAGTCTTTCATACATATTGGTTCCCATTGATAAGCAACAACACCTTTTGGGTGTTTTTTCATTGCTGATTTTCCATTAACAGATACAGGGAAAGCTCCTCTGACCCTAAATGGTGTGGAAAATTTTAAGTTTTTTTCATGCCCTATTACCTGGAGCTCTTCTTCTGATGTATCAGATTGAAGGTCTTCTAAAGCCTGAAGTCTATTAATTATTGCTTCTTTTTAAACCATTGTATCCCGTTTCTTTTTCTCTCCCAAGCCAGCGTATTTTTTAAAACACAGTGTAAACCTTCATTGCAGCTCTTGTACACACCAATGAATTGTTAGCAGAGCTCTTTAAAAGCAAGGCGGTTTTTGCCGCTTATGCTAATTTTGGAAACCTCTCTTAAAGGAGCCGCACAAAACTCTGTCTACAGCAAAACAAATCCAACCGAGACAATGCTGCTACTAAGAAGTCTTGCTAGTCTCTGTTCCCTTGTTTCTAAAAACTATTTTTTAAGCTTTTGTTAAGTTTTAAGCGAAAGTTCTCAATCCCGCTTCTGACACCATTATGTTACAGCAGGTCTCCCCGCCGGCCTCCCGGTCCCGCCGCCACGTGGGCCCACAGCCGCGCCAGCCCCAAATAACACTCAGAGACTCTGTATTTGATACAATCCCGTCGGCCAGTTACCATTACTGTTTATGGGCTAGCTCTGTCTTAATTATTAACCCATTTCTACTTATCTAAGTATTTCCACGTGGTCGTCTTATGGGGAGCCGCGCGGCAGGCTTCCTGCTCCTTCCCTTGGCTACATCTCGACCCCACCTACTACTTCCTCTTCCTCCTCCTAGTCTCCTAGCCCCACCTATCTAGTTTTCTATTGGCCACAGGGCTTTATTAACAGTATGAGAAACATATATACAGAATCACATCTCCCATCAGTGTGTGTGTGTGTGTGTGTGTGTGTGTGTGTGTGTGTGTGTGTGCATGCGTGAGAGAGACAGAGAGAGAGAGAGAGAGAGAGAGAGAGAGAGAGAGAGAGAGACAGAGAGACAGAGAGAGAGAGACAGAGAGAGACAGAGAGAGAGAGATTTCTGGATTGGATCCCCATTTTATTTTTAATTTTATAAGGATCTTTTATTCTGTTTTCCACAGAGGCTTATTATTTGACACTTCCAGCAGTAATGCACAGGAGTAATTTCTTCACATCCTTAATATGTATTGTAGTTTATAGTAACTGATCTCATATATGAGATAACATCTCAGCACAGTCTGAGTTTTTCCTGATGATTAGCAATGCCAAGCATCTTCCACAGATTGTACTGCCATTTAGTGTATTCACTTTGGAGAAACATCTATTCAGGTCACTTGATTTAAACTGGGTTACTCATTTCTCTGCTGTTGAACCATAGGAATTCTGCACATAGCCTGTTAGGAATCCTCATCAGACACACACTTTGAAGTTACTTTCCTGTGTCCCATTGCTTCATTTTCACTCTTGCTTCCTTTAATGTGAAGATTTAGTTTAAAATAGTTTATTTTGCCAGGTGTTGGTGGCACCCACCTTTAGTTCCAGCACTCGGGAGACAGAGGTAGGCTGATCTCTGTGAGTTTGAGGCCAGCCTGGTCTACATAGCTAGTTCCAGGACAGACTCCAAAGCAATATAGAGAAACCCTATCTCAAAAAACAAAAAACAAAAATAGTTTATTTTATGTGTTTATTTATTTTTGATGGAGTTTCAATTGTTCGGTTTTTGTCTATCACACCAGTACTGTATCTGTTACATTTTACCCAATTTCAGACTTAGTTCTGTAGCTTGCCTCCCCCTAGGTAAACTTTATTAAGATAGCTTGCTGTAGAACCATCTCCTACTTCCCAACAGCATCCAATCAAGAACAAGATCTCTTCAAAGCAGCGGAATAAAAGCCCCAATCCTGTAATAACCTCCACTTCATGTCTTTTACTGTGATGCTCTAAAATTCTTCATAGATCTCAACTGGGTAACTTTAGCTGGAGGATAAGCCCATGCAAATATACACAACTAATATTGTTAGAAGATCCAAAACAGAAGTACAACAAGAATAGAATTTACCTGCCTGCCTCCGTGTGTGTGTGTGTGTGTGTGTGTGTGTGTGTGTGTGTGTGTGTGTGTGTGTGTGTGTGTTTCGGAGATGGGAATATTAACTGCTACAGGTATCCCACCAGTAGGCTAGGACTGCACCTAGGCATTTGGGGACCCAGAGTGTCCAGAACATGGAGTTTTTAAAGGAAGAAACCATGTCTTGGCATCTTGCTCAGCAGCTGTGCAGGGATTCACAGAAGTAAGCAGTTTGGAGCAAGCAGTTTTAACAGAAGCTGAGAGAAGCAGTTAGCTGGGGTGGGGGTGTGCTCCCCACAAACAGGCAATTTAACAGAAGCTGACATAAGTTAGTTAGGACATGCTGACCTTTGGTTCCTAGAATAGAGTTGGGTAACTTCCCACAGATTCTCCATGAAGGAGATCACATTCTAGTTAAACTTCAATACAGTGCAACTTAACTCAGCAAGAATACAAGATGGAGGAGCCTGGTCTGGCCTGTCACGGTGACAGGGGAGAAATGGGAACGAAGTGTTACTGTGGGGCCTGACATGATACAGCTGATGGAGTTGGTGGGAACTACATTTCAAACCTGTGTTCAGTTGCTCCTACTGTCTCTGTCCTGAAGGCTTTAAGGACACTAGTAGAGGGAAACACATCACAGGGAGGGGGGGCTCCAGTGCAGGATGAGGAACTCTAGGAGATTCTGGGGCCTCTACTGGAGGTACCCAGGCCTTTGGCATGTGCTACAGAAAAGAATTTCAGAATGAGTCAGAGTGAACGGAGTTGGTGAATTTAGTAAGTAGAAAGATGAGGATCTCTTGAAGAGAGTGAGAGTGTGGGCATTTGGAGGGAAAGGGATGCTCTGATGAGTCCCATGAGTAGCTCTACGTGTCATTTTTGTACTTTGAGATAATTAATTTGCAGCCAAATTTAAATACTGAGGGGAGTTTGTGTTGGTAAATTTTGTTTTCTTTTCTACAGAATTCTGTTCTTAAAGAGGGAGCTTTTTTTCTTATTATTTGTTTGTTTTTTTAAGACAGAGTTTCTCTTTGTAGTTCTGGCTGTCCTGGGACTAGCTCATAGACCAGGCTGGCCTCAAGGAGACAGCTTTTTAAGGTACATTGTCTAGGCTTGCTGCTGGAGAAGGGGCACTACAGATTGATCCAAGAAATCTTTACTCATAGAGCACAAGAAAGTTGGACTGAAGCATAGTTCATTAGCCATTTTTAACATCCTTGTTTGTGCTATCTTTTTCTAAAAGGGGAGTACAGTTTTTGTTTTGTTTTGTTTTGTTTTTCTGCAGATGTTCCAGTCTGAGAGTCATCCAGCTAGACAAACCCAGACTGAGGGATAGGAAAGGCTTTTCTCAAGTTCCCTCTATTTCTTAACTAGCTATTCTGTTAGAACCAGCCTGCCTCCATCTTAGGTTTAAAAGCCATCTTAAAGTAAAGACAAACTAGGTTCATTCCTGTTTCTGATTAAACCTCTGCTTCTCAAAGATTGCACTATGTCCCACTGTAGGCAGATTTTTTTTTCTTTTTTTTCTTTTTTTTTTCTTTTTTTTCTTTTTTTTTCTTTTTTATCCCATCTGCCGGCTCCCAAACAACCACACAGAGACTTGTTATTAATTACAAATAAGCTTGGTCAATAGCTTAGGCTTGTTCCTAACTAGTGTTTTTTATTTTATTTTATGGAGACAGGGTTTCTCTGTGTAGCTTTGGAGCCTGTCCTGGAACTCACTCTGTAGAACAGGCTGGCTTGGCTTTGAAAGATCTCCTGGCAACCGGGAGCCAAGGAATACCAAAGTCACATGGCATGACAAACCTCAGGAAAGAGATTTATTGGGAGGGAAAAAACCAGGAGAGTGGGTGCCTTGGCTCATGGGAGGAGTAGCAAAAAAACTGAACAGAAGACAGAGTTTATATAGAGAGTTTGGGGCGGGGAGGGGGGTGCTTTCCAGGGTGGCCTGGAATTGGTGGGAATTTTGTGGTCAGATCTTGGGGAGAGCTTAAAGATTGGTGGGATTCTATTGTCAGACTCTGGGGCAAGCTCGGGATTGGATGGGATTTTGTTGCTTGTCCCTTGTCTTTGGCTCAGGGTCAAGTCAAGGTCAGAGTGCTCTTTCATTTTCCTGGCCTCAGGGTCAAGTTGGGGTCAGGGTGGTTTTCTTTTGGCTCTGGTCTTGGGGTTATCAGAGCCTTTGGGGTCAAGTCAGAGTATTTCTCCTTTGCTCTGGTCTTAGGGTCAGGTCAGGGTCAGGGTGTAGTTCCCTTGTCCCTTTTACTCTACAGCTGGGAACTTTTCTTTTTCCCCTTTTATTGAAAATAGATTTTTTTTTTCTCTCTCACATGGTATCTCTAGATTATGGTTTCCCCTCTCTCTGCACCTCCAAGCCCCTCCCCATTTCCCCTCCCATCTGGGCCTATCCCCTTCCTGTTTCTCTTTAGAAAATAAACAGGCTTCTAAGAAATAATAATAAAATAAAACAAAAACTAACACATTGAAATAGGACAAAGCAAACAGAATGGGGAGACCCAAGAAAAGGCATAAGAAACAGATATGGTCACACAGGCTCACTGGTTTGCGCACTCATCAATCCCATAAAAACGCTAAACTAGAAGCCATAATATACACACAAAGGGCCTGTAGAGTAAAAAGAGAGAGAAAAGTGTAGATAAAATAAAATAAAAAGTAAGATTAAAAAACAAACAAAACAAAAATAAGAACACAAAGGAAAAGCCCTGACATGACATTATAAGGCAAGGAACCTCCAAAGATGCCAGTGAGGACTTTTTCTGTTGGCTTTCTACTGCTGGGCACGCAGCCCGCCTTTGTGAGTGGTTTGTCTCCTCAGTGAGACTCCCTTGAAGAAAACTAAATTTTCATTTGCAAGTGGTTACTGTATAAACTGATGACATGGCCACTTCTTTTCTGTTCTTTTTTTTTCCTTCTTTTTTCTTCTACATATGAGAAAGAGAAGATCCAGAGGCATCTGGAAGAGTTCAGGGCAGAGAGAGAAGAGTCAAGTGAGCATGGGTAGTAGACTGAACCTAGCCATGACAGAATCAGAGCATGTATGTGGTGAGGGGGATGGCAGGGAGACACACACACACACGGGGGGGGGGGGGGAGACAGACAGACAGACAGACACACACACACACACACACACACACACACACAAACACGAGAGAGAGAGAGAGAGAGAGAGAGAGAGAGAGAGAGAGAGAGAGAGAGAGAGAGAGAGAATAGTCAAAATAGCAGGGATATAAGGAGAATGAGTAGCTGTGGGGAGGGAACCTGTAAGCTGGAGAAGTTTAGGGTAGGGAGGAAGTGAGAAGAGCTAAGATACTAGCATGGGTTCTGAAATGTGTAACGGGTACTTCTGACACTGAGGGAACCTGGAGACCAGCATGTCCTAAGGTATACTAGTAGGACCACCATACTAATTTGTCCCTTTTGCCTTTGGAATCGGGAAATGGAATTTCCTTTGGAGCTGACAGTTGTCAGTTTGAGATCACCTCTAGGATAGGGACAGGGCATGTTTCTGCTTCTCCTTTCAGCTCTAGGACCCAGATGGCGCAGCCCTGTGCAGACCCTGTGCATCCTGCCTCAGCCTCTGTGAGTTCCTATGCACATCGATTCTATTGTCGGTGTGCTCCATCCCCTCTGGCACTTACACTCTTTCTGCCTCCTCTTCTGGAGGGTTCCCTGAGTCCCAAGGGAAGGGATTCAATGGAGACATCCCATTTAGGTCTGAGTGTTCCAAGATCTCTTACTCTCTACATAATGCCTGGTTGTGGGTCTCTGTATTTGTTCCCATCTGTAGCAAGAGGAAGATTCTCTGATGATGGCTGAATAAGGCACTGATCTATGAATATAGCAGAATGTCATTACAGTACTGCATTTATTTATTTACTTATTTTTATAGTAGTAGTATTTGGTTTTACACAAGATCCCTGGGCTATCTAATTTAAGGTTCTTGGTCACCCAAGCAGTATTGGATATGGGTTGCCTCTCCTATAGTGGTCCTTAAGTCAAATAAGATGTTGGTTGGTTACTTCCATAAGTTTGTGTCACCATTGCTCTAGGATATCTTTGTAGGCAGGACACCACTGTAGATCAAAGGGTTTGTGGCTGGATTGGGATATACATATCCCTTCTGGTAGCATGTGGAGTACTTTCCTGTACCAAAGATGCAAACTTAGGGGCAGAGGCTCTACGTAGGCAGATCAAGTTCTCCATGTCCAATGAGTTATGCAGGTGTTGCCTTTAGCAATAGAGCCTTGCTATCAGATGGTGGAGGGAAACCTATATATATAGTCTTGGCAACAGCCTGAGTTGTTTGGGGTTCCTATGGGACCCTTTTGACCAACAACTCAATTAGATGTAATCCAACCCTGGTACTGGAAGCTTCATTTCATGACAAGGGATGTCCAGTTGTGGCTCTGTCTCCTCCATTATTTTGTGATATAATTTAGATAGCATATATATGTACACACACACACACACACACCTCTGTAGATTAGGAAGCTTCTACTGCATTGGGTTTTCATACCACCCCTCAAATGGCCCTTGATTTTAGTTCCCCTTCTTGCCCTCCCCTTTTCCATTTGATGGAAAATACATCCTGTATTTGTCTTTCTGGGTTGGGGTTACCTCACTTGGGATGACTTTTTTTCTAGTTCCATCCATTTACCTGCATCTATCTATCTTTCTCCCTCCCTCCCTCCCTCCCTCCCTCCCTCCCTCCCTCCCTCCCTCCCTCCCTTCTTCCCTCCCTCCCTCACTTCCCCCCTCCCTCCCTGCCTCCTCCTCCTTCTATCTCCTCTATCTATCTATCTATCTATCTATCTATCTATCTATCTATCTATCTATCTATCTATCTACCTATCTCTCCCTCTCCCTCTCCCCCCTCTCTCTCCTTTCTTCCTCTTTCTTTCAACCTGAGTAATACTTCATTATGTAAATTACCACATTTTCATTATCCATTCTTCTGTTGCGGCACATCTAGGTTGTTTCCAATTTCTGGCTATTATGAATAGAGTATCAATGAACATGGTTGGGCAAAGAGTCCTTTGGGTGTATGCCCAAGAGAGGTATTGTTGGACCTGGAGGTGGATCTCCATTTTCACAGACTTCTCTAGTGGCTGTACAAGTTTGCAGTTCATCCAGCAAAGGATGAACGGAGACTTTATTTTCTTTGTTGAACTTTGGAGGGTTGTGTGGAAAGCTGCTCAGACAGAGATGACTCACTCAGCACAGCTTCAGCAAACCTAACATCACCTTCTGCAGAACCCGTCATTTCCCCCATTGCCGTGGTCCTCCCAGGGCGCTGTGAGGGGCTGGAGTTAGCCAGCGGCCGCTCTAGCCGGCGACTCTGTGGCCGGGCAGCGGCCGCCTGCCTTCCAGGCGCCGCCATGTTGGAAGCGCAGGACTTGAACCATGGCGGCGAGAGCCAAACTGCGGTTACCAGCTCGGTTGGGCGCACCGTGGAAGTGCGGCCAGGACTGTATCTGGGTGGGGCCGCGGCGGTGGCGGAACCAGAGCACTTGATGGAGGCCGGCATCACCGCCGTGCTGACAGTGGACTCAGAACCGGGTTTCCAGGCTGGGGCTGGGTTTGAAGGTCTTCGGAGTCTCTTCGTGCCTGCGCGGGACGAACCCGAGACCGACTTGCTCAGCCACCTGGATCGCTGCGTGGCCTTCATCGGCCAGTCCCGAGCCGAGGGACGTGCGGTGTTGGTGCACTGGTGAGTGCAGGGTCAGGGTCAGGGGACACTCGTACCCAGTGTCGTTCTTCTGCAGGAGTGGAGGAACCGGCTGCCACTGCTGAGATCCTCGCTCCTCATCCTCATCCATTTGTCCTTTGGCACTGAAGTCTCTTGGCCCACTTTCTTCTGGCAACGAGCAGCCTCTGATATGACGCAGATTTCTCCTAGCGCTCTCTCCCTTCAGTGTCAGATCATGCCTCTGGGTGGTCTCCAGGCTTTCTCCCCTAACAAAGCTCATCTGAAGGGCAATTTTGTGTTGTTCCTTTCTACAAACCTGCAGTAAGTCAAAACACAACCTGATTCAGAATTATATATCCCTTTTCATTAGAAGAAGGGGGCAGTGGGGAATTCCAGCAGATTTTTAGAGGTGTAGTAAATGGGTTTTCCGTGAACGTGGAGAAACATGCAAAATCTGTTGAGCCCGTGGGACAGTGAATCATAAATGATTCTTTTTGGGATATTGAGTCGGACCAAAACAGAACATAGCTGTGTGTGACAGTCTACTTTGGTGTGTTGACAGACTTGTCTTTTTCTCCTGCCATTTGAGTATAATTAATGAAAACTCAGGGAAGGGACCTGAAGTAATTTTCTTCCTTGGTGCCTCTGGACTTTTGCAAGCAGGAAGATAAAGCCACCATCTGCTGCTAAATTGAAACAATTTGTATCCTATGATGTCTGTTTTGAGCAATAATCCATGCATTCATTCCTTCAGTGGTAGGAGAGCTTCTCAAGACTGCAGAGTAAGACCAGATTATTTCTTTTTCTTTTTTTTTTTGGAAGCGGTGCTGGGATTAAATCTAGGGTTTCACACTTGCAAGTGCTCTACTATTGAGCTGGACCCTCAGCTCCAAGGTTTTGTTTTTTTTAAATGCTGTGTTTGGGATGAGGGAATCTGATTGATAAATGGGAGAATTAGGATACGAAGGATTCCTGGGCCTTCTCCAGGAAATTGACAGGGTATATTGCAGCAAAAATAAAAGGCTAGGAATTCTTACTAGGTGTCTGGGGATTCCTGAGTAGTCCTGCTGGGTTGGTTTGAACTGCTTTGTTAGACATTTCCTATGTGCCAGTAGTTCTAAAGATGTGCATCAGGACAGAAGGTAGTGATACAAGAAGCATGGGACCAGATCTGGAACAACTTGAAGTTAGAGCAAAGGAGCCATGACAACATCTAAAAATTCTAAGGTAGTTATTTTTGAATAGTTAATGCATAATATTGTTCAGAACTAAAAAGGCTAGGAAATAAATGACTACTTTTGTATGTTGGCAGTATTTAAGAGGTGATGGGTTAATTTGAGTGGAAGTAGAAATAAGCTGGGCACAGTCATGCACACCTGTAACTCCATCACTCAGAAGGCCGAGACAGGAAGATTGCCATAGCTATGAGAAAGGAGAAGAAAGAAGTGCGGTGGGCCTAAATTTTACCATCAGTAGGGGGCTGGGCTTCGTCTTGAGTTTTAATTGCTGCTATTTGCTATTTTATTTTGAAGGTCTCTTTTTCAGTCATGCAGGAGTGAGTCGAAGTGTTGCTGTAGTTACTGCCTTTATAATGAAGACAGAACAGCTTCCCTTTGAAAAAGCCTATGAAAACCTCCAGACTGTCAAGCCAGAAGCAAAGTGAGTCCCCTGTCCCCCGTCAAAATAACACTACTTTACTTGACTTTTCCTTTAAAGTAGTCTGTGTGTATTTGTGTATGGCGAGAGTGTGTGTGTGTGTGTGTGTGTGTGTGTGTGTGTGTGTGCGTGCGCGCATGTGTGGGGTAGGTGCATTTTCCTTTGCTTGCATGGGCCAAAGGCAAACTTGGGGTCTTCTTTGTCTGCTGTTACTAGTTCTCCTTTCGTCCTGAGGTTTTATTGAAAGAAAGCCCTGCTTCACACTTGATTTTCATTGCAGGATGAATGAGGGATTTGAATGGCAACTGAAGTTATATGAGGCAATGGGATACGAAGTGGATATCTCTAGTGCAATTTACAAGCAGTACCGTTTACAGAAGGTGACTGAGAAGTATCCAGGTGAGTAAATACTGATGACTAGTGGAATTTGGACTCTGCTGAGGTGTCATTTATTTGGACACTAAATGCATTATATTACTTTTCAAGAAATCCAAGCAGCAGAGACTGTTGTTTCCTTTGTTTAGCAGAGAGTCATGTGGTTTAAAAATGGCTGGGATTGCAATCTGGCAGTCCCATTAAGGGTGAAGGCTTGCTCTCTTTGTTTTCCTACCTGATTTCTCAACATGGAGATTTTTGTTTTTAGTTTCTGAGTTTAGCATGTATTGCCTCAGTTTGGCATTGGGATTTTATCTGAAAATCTAGAAGGTTGATATTGACAATTGGATGCATTTAAATTACCTTTTAGAGCTTCGCAATTTACCTCAAGAACTCTTTGCTGTTGACCCTACTACCATCTCACAAGGATTAAAAGATGACATTCTCTACAAATGCAGAAAGTGCAGGTAAAATATTTTGTATCCTCTGGAATTTTTATTGTCTTGGTAATTGAAAAAGCACTTCAAGTTTTATTTTCTTATCTCTGAGGAAGGATTTTTTTAATTGAATATTATGGAAATTTGAAAATCAAACCTGCCTCAGAAAGAATGTAGTTTAGTATTCAATAGGGGCTATTGAAATTTTAAGTAGCATTCTCAATGTTGTATTATCTTGGCTTGTAAGAAATATTGTACATTTCATCTTTGTTTTCATCCTTTGGAATTCATTAATGTTTTTGTCTTTGATGGTTTTGCAGGCGATCTTTATTTAGAAGTTCTAGTATTTTGGATCATAATGAAGGAAGTGGACCAATAGCCTTTGCTCACAAGAGAATGTCACCATCTTTGGTACTTACCCCAGGGAGTCTGGCTCAGTGTACATCCTACTTCATTGAACCTGTGCAGTGGATGGAATCTACTTTGTTGGGAGTAATAGATGGACAGGTGAGAACACTATTTCTTTGTACAGTTTCATTGTATCATCTAGATGCTGTTCCTTTTTACACGTTTAAACTGTGTTTTAGAGCTGGGGGTGTGGCTCAGTTGGTAGTGTGCTTGTCTAGTGTGCATGAAGCCCTGGGCTCCATCTCCAGCATCACATAAGCCAGCTGTGAAATCCCAGCACTGGAGGTTTAGGCAGGAGGATCAGAAGTTAAGGTCACCTCAGGCACACAGTGAGTTTGAGAGTATCCTGACATTCATGAGACACTGTCTTAAGACAACAACACACGTTTGATTTATTTTTAATATCTGCATTACATTTTCTTTATTTTGTATGTGTGTATATGTACCTGTGGGGGCTTTGGGGTGTCACACACTCACATGGAAAATAACTAGTGGGAGTTGGTTTCCTCTGTTCACCATGTAGATCTCAGGCTTGGCCAAAGGGTCCTTACCTATTGTGCCATTTTACTGTCTGGAAGAACAAAACAAAATGTTTTAATCAACATTTTCTTTCTGAAGATTCTCACAATTATATCTTTTTAGTATATGAGTAAGGTCATCAAAAATTAAACTTAAGGTCTTATCCATATAACAGTGCGGTCTACCATAAAACTGTGCCCCCCTCCCCCAGTATTTAAGTAAAATGTTTTTAAAAATTAGCTGATTTAAGTTCATTAACCACATTTGATGGAGAACTACTTATCCAAATTAGATTTATTTTAAGACTATTGTTTATGTTTTCAAACATAAGACTAATATCTTAAAAATAATTGGACATATATATCACAAAATTAAGTGAGATAAATCATGGAAAAATTATGTTTAAAATTTATTTTCCTCATTTAGCTTTCTATGTTTCTGACCTTTGAATTTAATGTATTTGCTATGGGCTGCTTTTCATCCCCTATTAGAAAATGGAGCTCAGAAACATAGCCTGTGGCCCTCACATTTGCCTTCATGTACACTTGATTCCTATCTGAAGGTATTCTATAGCAATTTTTTTTTTAATGCAGAGGATTTAATCCAGGGCCCTTATGTGTCCTATACATTCTACATGAGCTACAATTCAATCCCCTGAAATAACTGTTTTAATGAATTTGAAAGATTATATGGGTATATAAAAGTCTGTACAGTAGATATTTTATGACACCTTTTATCCTATTTCATTTGAGAATATAGTAGCTACAAATGTACTTGCAATCTGTTAATGAGGAAACTTAGTTTACATTAGTTATTATTTTGTCTGGAAAGTGGTATCCACATGTTCAGATTGAGCTGCTTTAAACCTGCTTCATTTATATATAATTCTCCCATTTTATAATCTTCAGTATTTTTTTAAATATAGTTACAAGGGAGGATTTTTTTTTTTTTAAATCACACTGAAAATAATGTACTCATTGGGAGTCATTCTACATTTTATTGTTGTTTGTTTCATTTTGTCTTTTTGAGACAGGGTTTTGCGATGTAGTCTGGGTTGGTCTTGAAGTCATGATCCTCCTTCCTCAGCCGCTTGAGTGTTAGGATTTTAGGTGTGTATTATCCCCAGGTCCCTATTCAGTTTTGATTTTTGAGACAGGATCTCATGTAGCCCAGTGTAGCAGGCTTAATCTTTGGGCCACCAACCAGCTCCCAAATAAAGATACCGAAACTTATTATTAGTTATGAATGCTCCACCTTATCTTATGCTTGTCTCATTAGCTCTTATAATTTAATTTAACCCATTTCTTTTCATCTGTGTTTTGCCTCAGGGTTTTTCACCTCCACTCATTCTGTATGTCCTACTTTCCTGCTGTCAGCCAGCCAGCTACCCGTCTCCCTCTCTTTCTCTCTCATTCTCTCTTAGATTCCTCCTCCTACTTATTCTCTCTGCCTACCAGCCCTGCCTATCCCTCTGCTGCCTGGCTATTGGCCTTTCAGCTTTGTATTAGGCCAATCAGATGCCTTAGGCAGGCAAGTTAAAACAAATGCAACATATCTTTACACAGTTAAACAAATACAGCATAAACAAATGTGACACATCTTTGCTTAGTTAAACAAATATTCCACAACAGCCCTGGTCCTCCAGGGATCTCATGTAGCTTAGACTGGCCTCCAACTGCTTGTCCAGATTTAAAAAAAAAAAAAAAAAAAAAATGAGGACATGGCTGCTTCTAGGTATGGTGAAGGAGTGTTGTAGCTATGAAGGGGAGCACAGCCAGAAAGAAGCATGTGGAGGGTCCAGACGGAACCAGGCCCGAGACTGATCTGGGCGGTAAGAGAAGTGGGGGTTGCAGGAAGAGTGAGAGACAGAAAGGGAAGCAAGAGATAGAGTATCCAGGGACCAGGAGGCCAAGAAATTGGATTATATAGGAATCAGAGAAGTTGGAAGGTGAAGCTCAGGGGCTGGAGAGGGTCAGGGTAGGGGGCTGGGTATGCCAGCCAGGATGACTCTGTAACAGGAACTTGTGAGTAGGGACTGAGGAAGGCTTGTGGCTAGGGTCTGCTTTTTAGTAATTCTAGTTTGTGTCAAAGTGGAAAACTGGCTCACCAGTCATTTGTAGTTTGTTTTTCTGTAAAGTGTTATATATCTTTATTTTATTCTTGATGTGTAGGAGCTCTTTAAATATTATAGATAAGCTTCATCTAGTAGTTTTTTTTTCATCTCAAACTTATAGTATTTGTCACATTAAGGTTTAAGACACTAGAAAAACGTATGTGTGTATGTGTGGTGGGGAGGGAGGGAGCAGAAACAGAGAGAGATCTAGAGCTATGTAGCCTAGGCTGGCTTTGTATGTGCTATGTAGCTGATGTTATCTTCAGACTCCTCATGGTCCAACTATTTAGGATGACAGACATCTATAATGCCTGGTTGTATTTTTTTTTCCTTTTCACTAATGTTTCTGCATTTATGTCCAGGCTTAAATAAAACTTTATTTATGTATTTAGGAAAGGAGTACATGTGCCATGGTCTGTGTGTGGAGGTCAGGACAGTTTTGTGCCATCAGTTCTTTCTTTCTACCTTTACATGGGTTCTGGGACTTGAACTCAGGTCATTAGGCACGCTTGGCAAATGCTTTTACACACTGGTCGATCTTTTTGGCTCTATGTCCAGACTTCTGTAGCTCAATTTAAAGTAAAATTCCTACTCAGACCATGTATAGTAAACATAAATGATAATGCTGTTGTTAACATTAGAGAAAGTGCAGTTGACTTGGTGAATTCTTTTGGATTTCTCTCTTACTGGAATATCAGTGTATCTGATATCATTTAGAAATAGATGGTGAGAATCTGAATATGTATTTCCATCCTTTACCATGATATTCTAATTTGGGATCCCATTATAAATGGACTAGAAGCCAAGTGTTTGTTACCTTGATACAAACATTCTTAGTTGTTTTGAGCTTTGCTTTTCCCCTTTAGCCTGAGGTTGCTGTTCCCCCTCTTCAGTCCAGAGAGCCTCCTCTGTATCAGTTGTGGTTTATGGTTAAGTGTATCCTCCCAGATTACAAATACCTTGACGAGCCAGGTGGTGGCATCACACGCCTTTAATCCTAGCACTTGGGAGGCAGAGACAGGTGGATCTCAGAATCTATAGAGGGAGTTCCAGGACAGCCATGGCTACATGGAGAAACGCTGTCTTGAAAAACCAAAAGCAACCAACCAATCAAAGTAACCATTTTTTCTTTTTTTGGACAAGAACCATGACTTAGCTATTTTATATTTTGTACTGTCAAAGGTAGTTGCTGAATGTATATAAAAAGGATATAATGACACGTTTGCTTTTTTCAGCTTCTTTGCCCAAAATGCAGTGCCAAGTTGGGTTCCTTCAACTGGTATGGTGAACAGTGCTCGTGTGGACGATGGATAACCCCTGCGTTTCAAATACACAAGAATAGAGTGGATGAAATGAAAACATTGCCAGCACTGGGATCACAAACAAGGAAACTATGAACTCAGGACACAGCTTGGAATAAAAGCCAATGAAACATGCTTCTCTTGATTATTATCTTTCATAGTGGAGATCAAATTTTCATTTGGAGTGTCCAAAGATCAATATTGTAGTAGATATGTGTTGGTAGCTTATACATGGTATATGATGTATATGCAATACTTCACTGGGCAATCCAGGCTTTTAATCATGTAAATTTGATTTGATATTAAAATCTCTTATAACCAGATGCTGTTACATCTTTTAAAGCTTTTGTGCTCTTTGGATCTAGCCCATGCTTTAAGCATGCAAGATAAGTGTTCTACCTCCGAGCTACATCTGGAACCTCTTAATATTTGTAAAAGTTTTGCTTTGTAGTATGTTGGTCATGTGACACTAAAGTCTAGATGGAAAAAATTGTGCACAAAAACTTGAAACTCTCAGGGTCCAGGTAGACATTCTTTGGTTTTCAGAAATATAAAGCAGATTAATGTGTTGTATTTTGAAAAATTATTTCTGTGTCTTATTTAAGGGACCAGTAAACCTACAAATGTCTTTTGGTGATTCCTTCTGGGGAGATGTAAACAAACATCTATTCATCCTATATTGGGCATTGACCACAGAACAAAGAGATCGTTCCACCGAAGTCCGGCTTGGTAAATTGGTGAATTTATTGGGGTTACCTCAGGAGCACGAGCAACACAAAGCAGTTGCATTTCTGGAAAGTGGGCATGGGCAACCTCTCAAAATCTGTATTCCTACAGCTTTCTGCTCAATTTGCAGGCAACTTACTGCAGGAGAGTCTCTTCTCCCAGTGACCATCACAGTTTACTATATTACTTTTGGGAAGGACATTGTGAACCTTGTAACTGCCTTGAGCCTTGTAAATTGTGTTAATCACTCTCCACTTCTGGGGGTGGGAGGGGAGAGAGAGAGAGTGTTAGAGACAGGGTCTCTTTGTAGCCCTGGTGTGTTGTTGTATATGTGTGTAGCGCCCACGCTACAATCTGTTCCACGAATCGGGCGAAGGTCTAGAGATTGAAATAAAGACAAGACAGTGGGTCATTCATTCAGTGGCAATGTCGAATGCCAAATGCTGTTTATTGAGGGGAAAGAACGGGCTTAAATACTGACTCACGGCACAGTGGAAAATTACAGGAATTTTAGGCTTAGCTCTTCCCCACAAGGTGTGTTGTCACGAGGTGTGTGTTATCAAAACAGGAGGAGTACCAACAACAATAGCCTTGGAGCAAGGAGTTCCAGCCAACAGCTTCAGGCTTGCTCAAGGTGCCTCGGGGGTCCATGCAGGGACCTCTGTGTGTGTGTGTGGTGTGTGTGTGTGTGTGTGTGTGTGTGTGTGTGTGTGTGAGAGACAGGTTGTCTGTACTATATAGCTCTGGCTGTTCTGGAACTCACTCAGTAGACCAGGCAGGCCTGAGAGAGATCCGCCTGCCTCTGCCTCCTGAGAGTGCTGGGCTTAAAGGTGTATTTGTCACCATGTATGGCCAGATAAGCTTTTTAGTTTTACCCCCAGTAACTAGAATTTATTTTACTTGTTTAGTATTAGAATTAGGCTTAATTAGATATTTAAACTTTTACATAAAGGCAGGATTAGCTAAAAGGGATAGTCTATGGCTTTAAGACATTTTTACCTATCTGTGTTTATGTATGAGACACTAACATGGAGGTATGCAGTGGTGGCACACGTCTTTAATCCCAGCACTGGGTAGACAGAGGCAGGTGGATCTCTGAGATTGAGGCCTGTAGTTTGACTTTCCTTTGTGGGATGGCCAGCCTACAAATAATGACACAGAGACTTACTAATTATTAAAACTTGGCCTCTGGTTTAGGCTTTTTCCCAACTAGCTCTTATAACTTGAATTAACCTGTTTCTATTACTCTACATTTTGCCACAATGCTTTTACCTCTCTCTTCCTGTACATCTGACTTGTTCTGTGTCTTGCTGGTGTCAATGCCTCTCTTCTTCCCAGAGTCCTCTTTCCCAAGAGGTCCCGCCTATTCTTTTCTGCCTGTCTATTGGCCAGCTCTTTATAAACCAATCAGAGGTCCTTAGTCAGAGACACGTCATTACAAAAATAATAATAATCCACAAATAGAGGCCAGCCTGGTCTGCAGAGCAAGTTCCAGGACAGACAGAGAAACTGTCTCAAAAAACCAAAAACAGTAAAAAAAAAGACACTGAAATGGAAATAATTTTTAAATAACTTGAACAACAATCCTCTTTAAACATGTCTAGTTAGTTTGGGAGGGGTTTACTAAGGATTCTTGAGAAAGACCCCTACATATGATCTGAAGCCTCTGGAAGCTTGTATATAATATTTCTTAAATTCTTTCTGTCTTTCATAAATTTCTTTACCCCTTTCTCCTTCAATGTCTTCTCAAAGCATTTCAAAACTTGGTCAATCCATAAGAGTGCCTCTTTGTAAGTGAAAAATGGTTGAATAGCCACAATCTCATATGGCTCAATTTAGCATCTAGCTACCTATACCATACAGCAGAGAGTAGCCTATTTCTTTTAAATTTACATTTTCAGTATAATGTGTAATGCACACTGAGAACATGTGTGTACTATTGTAGGTGATAAAGTGAACGAACCAGACAAGCCCCTGCTTTCTGGCTACATTCATTCCAGCTGGAAAGGGCAATACCTTTTTGAAAGCTAATTGTACTTGGCAATAAGGAATGGCTGGGAAACCTAACTATGTAAAGTTCAGCCAGGGTAGTGGTACACACCGTAATTCCAGTACTCTGGAGGTGAAGGCAGGAGAATCAGGAGTTAAAGGTCTTGAACTTTGTAGGGAGTTGGAACAGAGGCCAGTCTGGCTACAGGAATCTCAAGCAAAACAACAGAAAAACAAAACAAGGTGCATGCACACGTCTTCAGGACCATTGGACAGCATGGCCCCAAGTGGGTCAGGTTGGTGCTAGCAGGAACCAGCCAAGATGGTGGTTCTTCGTGTTGTTGTTAGGCTTGGTGAGGCTGATGTGGGCAACTACCTGGTGACTGATCCTGGAGTAAATGCCCTACAACAAATGACAGGCTCTCCAGTGATTATTCATTCCACTTATTATTATTATTATTTTTACGATGTCTTTGTTTCTCCTGTGACCCACTAAATTTAACTAATACTATCCATGAGCATGGATGTGGTTGAATTCAAGTTAGAATTAAGACTGACATCAAAATCTTTAATCTCTATATTTGGTTTCACTTTTCAATCTCTATATCTGGTTTCACTTTTCAGGGTAATATATATCTTTTTTTTTTTTTTTTTTTTTTTTTGCTTTTTCAGACAGGGTTTCTTTGTGTAGCTTTGGAGCCTGTCCTGGAACTAGCTCTGTAGACCAGGCTGGCCTCAAACTCAGAGATCTGCCTGCTTCTGCCTCCTGAGTGCTGGGGCTAAAGGTGTGCACTACCAAAACCAGGTGGTAATATATACCTTAAAGACGTCATACCGAAGTGCTGATCTGCCTAAAATCCAATACTACTGATGAGACATAATATTAACAGGGTCTGATTTCACCAGTCAGGGTTTTTGCTTGTGTGTGTGTGTGTGTGTGTGTGTGTGAGTGAATAAAAGGTGATTACATTTGCTGTCTATTTTTATTTTTTATATAATTTTTTAATTTAAATTAGAAACAAGCTTGTTTTACATATCAATCCCACACTCTCCCATTCCATCTTCCTCCTACCAACTCCCAACCCATCCCCTTTCTGCTCCTCAGGGAGGGTGAGGCCTTCCATGGGGAGTCTTCAAAGTCTGCCATATCATTTGGAGCAGGGCCCAAGCCCTCCCCCTTGAGTCTAGCCTGAGAGAGTATCCCTTTATGTGGAATGGGCTCCCAAAGTCCATGTGTATACTAGGGATAAATACTGATCCACTACCAAAGGCCCCATAGACTGCCCAGTCCTCCCAACTAAAACCACATTCAGGGGGCTGGGTCAGTCCTATGCTGGTTTCCCAGCTATCAGACTGGAGTCCATGAGCTCACCTTGTTCAGGTCAGCAGTTTCTATGGGTTTCTCCAGCCTGGTCTTAACCCCTTTGCTCATCACTCCTCCCTCTCAGCAACTGGATTCCAGGAGTTCATCTCAGTGTTTAGCTGTAGGTATCTGCTTCTACTTCCATCAGCAACTAGATGAAGGCTCTAGGATGGCATATAAGGTAGTCACCAAACTCATTATTGGGGAAGGGCATTTAAGGTAGCCAGCCTCTCTAGTATTGCTTAGATTGCTAGTTGGGGTCATCCTTATAGATTTCTGGACATTTCCCTAGTGCCAGATTTCTCTTAAAACCTATAATGGCTCCCTCTATTATGGTATCTCTTTTCTTGCTTTCCTCTATTCTTTCCCTGACTCAATCTTCCTGCTCCCTCATGCCCACCTCTCCCCTCTTCTTCTCCCTAACCCCCCTCCCCCATGCTCTCAGTTTGCTTGGGAGCTCTTGTCCCTTCCCCTTCTCCAGGGGACCATGTACATCTCTCTGAGGATCTTCCTTGTTTCCTAGCTCTTCTGGTAGTGTGGGTTGTAGGCTGGTAATCCTTTGCTGTATGTCTAAAAGCCATACGTGACGGAGTACATACTGTGTTTGTCTTTTCGACCAGTCAGGGTTTCTTTCTTTTTTTCTTTTTCTTTTTCTTTTTTTTTACTAGTATTAATTGGTAGATGGCCACTAGAGTACAAATCAAAGTCTACTAACATCTCCAAGTTACACATCCATGGTTTTATTCTCTTAATGAGCATACTTTCATAGTGAAAGTGAATTTAGAGGCCAGGTATGAACTTAGAAGTGTGAACTATTCTTGCAAAAATAAAAGTAAACCTCCCCGTCTAGCCTCTGTGTAAAACTGGCAGCTTTAGAACAGGTTAAATTTAACTGTGAAGATAAAGTTACCAGACTCACAAAGTAGGCAGTTCTCCAGGACGACTCATTTCTTCAACATATGGTGCCCAGCGGAGTGGGGAAGAGTGTTGTGGAATATTTGTTTCCACTATGTGAACATGTATCACTGTGACTGGTTTAATGAAGAGTTGAATGGCCAATAGCTAGGCAGGAGAGATAAGTGGAATTTTGGGGAGAGAGAAGAGGAGGATGTGGATTATGCCAGGTAGACTCTGAAGAAGTCTGACATCTGATACAGAGCAGAGGTAACTGAGTCACATGGCAGAACATAGATTAATAGAAACAGGCTAATTTGAGTTATGAGAGCTAGTTGGGGATAAGCGAAAGGCCGAACTTTCATAATTAGCAAGATTCCATGTTGTTATTTGGGGGCTAGCCATCCAAAGATAGTCCAACAAGAAAGCTTGCTACAGAAAAGGGATTGCCATGTGAACAAACACAGTGTTAATCTTATTTGTATCTTCATTTTCATAAGCCAACCCCAGGTGGACATTTTAATATATTCTTAGTATTTATGTGAATGTGTGTGCACTTATTTATGTGTACCACATGTGTGCAGGATTCCTTGAAGCAGAAGAGAGCTTCTGATTCCCTGGAACTGGAATTTTATACAGATGCTTGTGAGCTGCCATGAGGGTTCTGGGAATTGAACCCTGGTCCTCTGGAGAGCAAATGCTTTTAATTGCTGGGCCATCTCTAGTTCCTAGACAGGCATTTTTAAGATTGAAAATTGAATGTGGAACAGATAGATATTAGATGTTATTAAGGAATTACTGCCTTTGCTAGGTATATATTTTCAAAATAGAATTTGTTTACATAGATGAATCAATTTGTCTGAGATTTGCTGTAAAACATTCCTGTGAAAAATGAAAAAGGTATTGGGAGGGAGGACAGATGGAACATGCGTGACAAATGGTTGAAGCTGGGGTGGTAGTAACAAGGGATTCACCATATTGCCTCTTACATTTGTTAAAATAAATGTTAAAGTGTTACTGTGTGCATTCCTGTACTGTCAGAGAAATGTAAATTATAGTCACAAATATGCATAGTGACACAGATTGTAAAGATCTAGTGTTGGTGACTTTGTTGGTGAGGATGTAAACTGCTCATTTTGCAAGTGACCCAGAAACCACGTGGAAGATGTATTAGTAAACAATAGTAAACAATTCAAAGACCTAAGTGTCTATCTTAGGTAAACAAAAAATAGTGATCACATCTATTCAAGGAAATACAGCAGTTAAAACTTGGAGAGCACTCAAAGGGTAATGCTGGTGAAAGTGATTTGTAGAACATTACAGTTATACACGTATGTGAATTGCCCTACAGCACTCAACATATGTGTTTATAAACATTTAAACATGGTGAAAGTAAAAATGGACTAAAAAGATTTCTGTAACATTCATGGTAGGAATTGTCTATTTGAACAGAGGGAAATTAAGTTGGTTATGTAGTGATATAGTGGGGAGACAGTTCAATTTTCCTGTATATAAAATTAAAAACGTCATATACTGTGAGAAAATTTAGATTTAAGTGAAAAATGTTAACATTTGTTTGCTTAATGATAGGTATTCAAACGTTTGTATCACAATAGCCCACTTTTTGAATAAGGGAACTTTATAAAAATTAAATTTTACAAAATTAAAAACTGAAAAGTTGAAATTTAAGCACGATTTTTCTTAAAGACCAGGGGTTTTGGTAGGTAGAGAAACTCGATTTTATTTGAATGAACTTGAAGTGCCAGCATTTTGAAAGAGTTATAAATTTCACCGTAAATAAAAATGTTATCATTCCAAATTTATTTTATTTTATTTGTGTGTGTGTGTGTGTGTGTGTGTGTGTGTGTGTGTGTGTGTGTGTGTGTGTGTGTGTGTGTGTGTGTGTGTGTGTGTGTGTGTCTGTGTGCGCGCGCGCACTGTGGCTCACTGCACGTGTCTACGCGGGTGCGCTCCCAGCCGGACTTGATGAACTCTGAGCGGGCTTTCCTCCCAGCTTCCCTGCATGCCGCAAACGGTAGTAACATCAGCCACGAGGAGCTCGGAGGATTCTGGGAAGCATTTCTGTTTTGTTTGTAACCATGGGAAAAATTCCAGTCGGTCCTAGAGGGATCCGCATTCAGTCACCGTTTCGTGTTGAACAGTCATCGGCCACTGAAATAGAGTAAAACTGAAAAAGAAACAATACTAACTAAGGTCTTGAAACTATTTTTCAAGCCCAGTTTACAGTTTCAGTTGGAATTCATGATGTGTATGGTTTTTGTTCTAAAAATATTTAGAATCTTGACGTTTTAGTATTAAGAGATTGACCACTTATTGCGAGTTTTAGAAATTCTTTAGGAGGCAAGTGTGGACGTGGAGAGTTTATCTTACATATTTTCTTTGTTTAAATTTATTTGAAAGTGGGCTTTCTACAAGTATGATTTGTGAGAACGTTTTCCTCCGATTGTGTACCAGTAAAGAATCAATTCTAACAAATGAGGAAAATTCTTCGTGTTTGTTTTATTTTCTGTGTACGCGGAAAATTGTTACAGCGATAGTATTCACAAATACCGAATCAGATTTGCTGTCGATTTCTAATTTTGTTCTGAGATATCTACATCGTAGTAATAAGCACAATCAAAGTACAAACCACTATGTTCAGGAGACTTAATATTTTTAATTTGATAAACAAATTTCAATTTTTAATATTATCAGCACATTTTAACTGAAGCAGTTAAATCTGCGTGCTCGCCGCCCATCTAAAAAAATAAAAGAAACAAGAATAACAAAAACCTCACAGCGGGACAGAAAGTGCTGAAATCACCCACAGGGAAATATTTACTCACAGGTCCACACTTGGCTCACCCACTGACGTCTCTTTAGCTTTTGCTCCAAGTGCGGTGAGCTAGTTTGCCTCCGCTCGGCCACCGTCCGTCATCGTTCACATATTTTGTCCGCCGGCCGCCGCCGTTTTGGATTACTCACCGATCCGAGTTGTGAGGCAGAGGTGTCTGTTTCACGGAAGCCGGCTGGTGTGGCCGGCACCATGGAGTCGCCTTTCAGTCCGGGGTTTCCTCACGGACAGGAGGAAGACTGGGGTGAGTGGATCTGCGAATGTACCCTGGCGAGCTCCGGCCGCGTCCGCGGGGTTTTCCTCCCGGTTTCCGCCCCGTGACGGTGACAGGTGTGGACGAACCTTGCCAAGGGAGCGAGGCTCGGGTTGCGGGGCGTGGAAGGGACTGGCAGGACCACTGGGCTTCTGTCCTGGCCGCAGCGATGGTGGAGTGATGTTCCAATTGAAATTGCTGTAGTTTTTCAGCCAGTGCTCCTGGTGGAAATACCAGGTGATCTTGAGGAACCAGAACTCAGTAGGATGACTGTAGTTGCCCCAAGGCTCCAAGCTATTTTCTCAGACTGTGGGCTGTGGGTGGGGAGCGAAGGTGTGTGTGTGTGTGTGTGTGTGTGTGTGTGTGTGTGTGTGTGTGCGTGCACTGCACGTGCGCGTGGCATGTGTGAGAAAATTGTTGAAATACACACGCAGAAGAAAATCCTTATCTCTCAGCTTTCGTTATTGGTTTAAGGCATATATCCAAATTGGCAAAGAAGCAAAGGTCCCAAGCACATGACCCATGTTTCTGATTACTAGATCTAACATAAGCTGATGTAATCCTGACTGCTGTCCGAACACATTTCTGACATCTCTTGTTAAGTCTGTCTTGCTTGGTTTTGGTGTTCAGGAAGGATGGAATGGAGAATGACAATGGACAAGTGTTGTCATCTAAATCCTCAGAGAGGAAGCTGATACTCCTCTCGTGATAACAAGACCGAATATTAACGGGATCCATTATGAGTTCGGAATTCTGTAGGTACTTGAGTGGATCCTGTAGTGAGACCACACCGTTCTTCAGTGTTACACTTTTGGGCAATTATTTTCCTTGGACAAGAGACCAACATTTCACCATAATACGAGTGCACTCTCACTTAGAATGTATTGCACATTCTAGTTTGTTTTCCGATGGCAGATGTGCTCTACAGTCTATGAGAATCCTCGGGTAGATTTTCAAAGACTTTATGGAAAGAACTGTAGATGTCCATTTTCCAGTGTGTTTTTCCAGCTAAATATTTTGGTATAATAACATTAGCCACTTGCTTAGGATTTTTTAGTCAGCCATTCTGCAAAGCACATTCCACGTGTTATTTATGTCAGCAACAGTCCCAGTGAGGTCTTGCCCTCCTTTGGATGCTGAAACTGGGGCTGATGAAATTTGTGCCCAGAGTCTTAGAGGTGTTGAATGGTAAAAGTAGGATTAGAACCAAGGCTTGTCTAACTTTGAAGTCTGTGCCCCCGGTTATTCTACTTTGTAACACTTTTCTACTCATTTTCCAAAGGTGGATTCTTCCTAATGCTTCTGTTTTTAACAAGTCTACTTCAGTATGTTGGGTAGTTAGGATTTGTGTTCTCAACCATTTGACCCTTATATTTTCATGGTATTTCTTAAACTATCATGAAGCACATTCTGATAGCACTATTTTGTCATGTTTTCTGATTCTCAGCTGCATTTTCCTAACTCATAGGCTTGATTCTTCAACAAAACATTCAGTTCTTTGTAGTCAGTGGACTGACTCCATTCTCAGGTACCCTGCCCCATTTATTCCTGAATATGCCCTTCTCCTGTTGCTCCCTTAGGTTTCTTTTTTCAGACTGTTAACAATCAACTCTTGGTTCAATACTTTCATCCCTTAGGTGTTTAGTAAGTAGGATACATTTTGCAGGCATTAGACACTACTGTCTACTAGGGTTTCTCAATAAAATAATGGATTCTTTGGGAGTTGCTGTTTTGGATGTTTGATTCTTTTACTGAAGTATTGATGTTTTAAAAATAATTTTTATCAATTGCCCTGTTAAAATAGAAAAAATTAGATTTTATAATTGGCATTGCTTATGATTAATGACCTGAACAATTTGAAGGATGTTATCTCAGAGCAGGGTATAATGGGATGTGCTGCCATTTATTTTCTAAAATGAAATTTAGAGCTGGCATCTGCAAATGTTTTTTTTTTTGAAAAGAGCCACATAGCAGCTGTTTTGGGCATCACTATCATGTGGCCCCTGTTGCAGCTGCTTTGTTATAGTGAAAAAGCACCATAGGCAGAGTAGATAAGTGAGAATGGCTGTGTTCCCATAAAAGCTTATGGAGACTGAAATTTGAATTTCACATAGGTGTATTTTGTTATTTCTTTTCCTTAGTTATTTACTTTTAAAGACAGTGTTTTGCTGTGTATCTCAGGTTGGACTCAAACTTCTTATATTTCTGTCTTAGCTTTCTGAATGCTGGGATTGTAGGCACACAGTGCCATACGTGGATCCCATTATTGTTATTGTTGTTAGGTCTTTTGAGACAAGGTCTTGCCTAAAACTTTCATAAGTTGCCTTCCTCTGGCTCCCAAATTATATTTAGTGTATTACTTATATTTAGTGTATTACTTAATACTCTTTTTAAAAGTGCAGCTTTAGATTTTTACAGTAATTGTACTGATAGTACATGTAATTCTATATATGTCCCCTCTACTCTCTACAGCTTCCTCTATTGGTAACATATTACTGTGCTGATTAGTTGGTTGTTTTTGTTTGTTAATTTGACACAAGATAGAATCATCCAGGAAGAGATAACCTCTGTTGAGACAATTCCTCCATCAGATTGTCATGTAGGCAAGTCTGTGGGGCCTATTTTGATTAGTGATTGATGTGGGAGAACCTAGCCCTTTGTGGATGGCGCCAACCCTGGACAGGTGGTTTTGGGGTGTATAAGAAGGCAGGCTGAGCAAGCCATGGGGAACAGCATTCATCTGTGGCTTCTGCTTCAGTTCCTGTTTCTAGGTTCCTGCCTTGAGTTCCTTCCCTGACTTCCCTTTATGTAGACAGTGATCGAGATATGTAAGCCAAATAAATCCTTTTCTCCCCAAGTTGCTTTTATCACAGCAATGGAAGGCAAATTAAAGCAATTAGTGTGATGCCTTTAAGAAGATGGATGAACTAGTGTTGATCAATTTTCTTCATTTTTTTTTTTTTTTTTTTTTAAAGACAAGTTCACCAATATGTCCTGGAACATTTGATGTAACCCAGACTTGTCTTGAATTCTTAATGCTCTTGTCTCAGTTTCCTAAATACTGGAATTACGGGCATGAGCCACCATGCCTGGCTTGATAGATTAGTATTATATGAAGGATGAATCTTAATATAGGGGCTTTGACAAGTGTAATGCCATGGGTACATCATTACCATGTACAAAGTAGGGTGAGAGTGTTTCTCTCTTATACATTCCCTGTGCTCCATCCATTCATCCCTCCTTCCTTCCACTGATAGTCCCATACCCCGTAATACATCTTCTCACTGTCTCCACAGTTTTGCTTTTGTTGTAAAGTTGGAACCACACAGTATGTAACCTTTTCAAATTGGCCTCTTTGTAGCATGCATTTGAAGTTCCTCTGTGTCTTTTTGTGGCTTGGTGGCATATTTCTTTCTAACATCAAATAATGCTAAATATAAGGGTTTTGACAAATGTTTAATGACAATGATTTGTCATTACAGTGTCCTACAGGGTGTGGAGGATACTAACTAGTATGCTCAGGTTTTGATGCTAGCCCTCTTCTTGGCTTGTAGATGACTGCCTTCTTGCTGTGTCCTCACATGGTGTAGAAGGAAAGAGAGCTATCCTCTTCTTTAGCCTTAGTAATCTCCTCAAGACCCTGTGGTGTTGGATATAGCCATCTTGGAGATAAGGGCTTCAATATAAATTTTTGGAGGACGTGATTCTGTTTAGAACACATGGTTTGTATATCTATTTACGTGTTTATATATTAGTTGCTTCCAATTTTTGGCAGTTAGACATGAAGCTGCTCTAAACATCTGTGTGCAAGGTTTGTGTTGATGTAAGTTTTGTATCATTTCGAAAACAAGGAGCTCAATTACTGGAGCATATAGTAATTTGGTTTATAAGAAACTGCCAAGCTTGTATCATTTTGTGTCTCCACCAGCAGTGAGTGGATGCTCCTGTTTGCCGGCATTTATTGTTGCCAGTACTTTGGAGTTTAGCCATTTTAACAGGTGTGTGGTGGTGTCTTGTTTTAGTTTACAATTTTCTAATGTTACATGGTGGTGAACATCTTTCCATGGCTAGTTTGCAGTCTTAAACTTGCCCTTCTCTTCTCTCTCTCTTGCTTGAATTGTGCAAAAGCCATTTTCTTCCTTCCTTCCTTCCTTCCTTCCTTCCTTCCTTCCTTTCTTTCTTTCTTTCTTCCTTTCTTCCTTTCTTTTTTTTTTTTTAAGCCACTTAAGAAATGTATGTCAAGATAAGCAGCTTCCTGCTGCTGTGGTTTCTCTCATGTCTTTAGTGTCTTCTTTGAAGCTTTGTTTCCTTTTCTTGTACTTTCCAAAGTGTGACACTTAAGTGTGACACTTCCCCAATGACGCAGCTTTTCCCAAAGACCTGGTGAAAGCCTTCTGCACCCTGAATCTCAGAATACAGTAGGTGTCTTTCTCATCCTACTCTGCCATTTCCAGAACATGCTCCTTCCCTCCACTGTCAGTATTGGGGTGTCACTCTTACCTTGTCACAGTATACATTCTTCCACCTCTTTCTGTTACAGAGATCTGCTGATTCTTGCATCACTTTCGCTTACTTCTTGGAAAATGTGGCTCCTAGCTTACTGTTGCTTTCTCCACATTACGGGTTAGTATTCTTGGACATTTTAGTAGGCTCAGCCAGTGTGTCCTCTGTCTTGCCACTGATGATTGTTCCCTAAAGCTTCTCACTGCAGCCTTGGACACCTCCTCTTTCTCACTCTGAATCAGAACTCCCAGTCCCTCTCTGCCTCCTTTCCCCCCACAGCACACTTGCCTTCCCTCCATGCAGATGCTGAAGGTGGCCTCTTGTTCCTAGAGAGAATTCAGCTTTCTGTGTGGGTTTCAGATCTCTCTCTCTCATGCTTTATTAAAAGTGTTGTTCAAGGTATTTTTCCTGGTGCTTATAGCATTTCTTCCATCTCTGTTAGAAAACAAACATGTAGTTAATTAACTTCTTCTATTTAGAGGGGGACAAAAGAAATTCCAGACTCTCCTTTCTTGCTATTACCACATTTCTCCTCCACCTCTTCCCCATCTCCTTTTTTTTTTTGGGTAAATAGAGAAATTTCTTAAAAGTCCATGTTCAATAGTGACCCAATTTTTTAGTTCACATATTTATTTATGTAATTATTTATGCATGTATGAAGGGTAGTGGTGGCCTGCATACCAAGGCACATGTGTGGAAGTCAGAATATTACCTTTGGGAGTTGGTTCGTCTATCATGTCGGTCCTGGGGACCAAACTCAGAACATCAGGCTTGGCAGTAAGCACCTTTACTTACTGCCGTCTTGTGGCCCCATTTTCCATCTTATTGAAAATAATAAGACTTTGATCAGGCTTAGATAAAGTAAAAAGCAAGATCATTGTGGAGGAGTAAACAAATACGTGGTCAGGGTAGAGGGAAGTGAGGTGGAAAATCTTGTTAAAAAGGGTAAAAATCACAGCTGTCATTGTTGAGGGAAGTCTCAATATTGGTAGTGTGAAATTGGTGAAAAGGACAGAGGAATAGGCAGTAGATTTTCATACTCTAGAGTGAGTTGTGCCTTTAGTTTCTCATGGATTCTTCTGAAATTGTCTGTAAGTATAGAAGTGTATTTGTCTACTTTCAGTTTTTTTGTTTTTTTTTTTAATTATAGAAGTTGAAAGATGAGTACGCTGACATCTGTATTTCTCTTATGCACCAACTGTTAAAATCTGGCCCCAATTATTTGTGTCTCATTAGTGCCCACACTTCCTCTCTTTCACCACCTGAAACACAGACATGTAGAATGGAACTCGTAAATACTTTACCAGATATTTCTTAAGAACAAGGGATGTTTATTTGAAAAACAAAACAAAACAAAACATGAATGCATAACGATTTTTATAGTTCTAAGTCAGACCACACGGTTCCTTCTTACCTTGCTTCAACTCTGGTCATCCATCATTTACAAGAGGAACACATTTTAAGAGTGCTGTGTGACCATCATCGTGTGGCATGTGCTTATGAAGCCTGGATTGTAATGTCACTTTACATATGATACATATGTGTTTATATAATATATAATAATATATTTATATAATACATGTATAATATATATTATACACATAAATGCTATAGCCTATGGCTCTTATGGCCACAGTGAACAAAACAATCTGAGATTAAATAAAATACAAGAGAAAATGATGCAATTAAGGCACAGTAGATGTAAGATGTTGATATGTCTGCCAGTGTAACATGGCCCATTTTACTGTAAAACTTTTTTCTCAAAAAGTAGAGGGAACATATTAAAATAAGGATAAGAACTATACTGTAGCAAATTCTAAACTAATAACATAGTGTTGGTCATCATTATTAAGAATTATGTGTATACTATATAATTGTATGCTTTTATGAGCATCACAATGCTTGTTTACACATCACTACCACAAATACTTGAGCATGCATCATTATAAGACACTGTTATAGCCCTGATTTCTCTAGGTGACAGGGAATTTTCAATTTTGTTATAGTTTTTTGGGATTACCTTTATATCCTTTATATATTGCTGACCATATTTGTTTTCAACATCCCTTTTAAAAGTTTTCTTTTTTTTTTTTTTTTTTTTTTTTAAACAGAATCTTATAGCATATGTAGCTAAGGATGGAGGATGACCTTGAACTTATATCGTCTTACCTCTACCTCCCAGGTGCTGGGTTATAGGACTTGTGCACGTTTCACTCTACTGATGGAACTGCATCTCTAACCCTTCAACAGGCTCAGCAAGGTCTTTCTTTGTTTTTTATTTTTATATTTTAAATTCTTTCAAACAGGATCTCATTGGCCACTGTCCTCTTGATATGTTTTGTCTTTGCTGAGGATTTCCTTTCTTTTCCTTCCTTCCTTCCTTCTTTTCTTCCTTCCTTCTTTTCCTTTTCTTTTTTTTTTTTTTTTTTAACACATTAAGATTTCCCAGGCTTATTTTGTAAGCCATTTCTCCAAAGAGCCCCCTAGTGATTTCCATCTTGTGGAGAATGGTATTTAATATCCAGTACCTAAGCACAATATTTTCATTCTGTTGGGGTGTCATTGTCCTGTTCTGTCAGCAGACTGAGCTAGGAAATGAATGCATGTCTCTGTGTATACATACACACAAACATCTTTAATGATCTCTTTCTCTCTGCTTCATATTTATTTTGAGACAATTGTCATTCTGTAGCCCAGGCTTGCCTGGAACTAGGATTGTAGTACAGGATGGTCAGGAACTTGCAGATTCTCCTATCACTGCCTCACAAGGGCTGAAATTATAGTTATGTGCCACCATTCCTTTCTGTATATGAATTTATTTAAAATTAGGTCACTTACTAATTATTTCAATTCAACACCTTATAGTTCTTGTAGCCTTCCCCTCTCCATGTTTCAAAATCCTCCCTCAGTCAGTAAGATATCTCGTTCAGGTTCTTTTAGCTATGCTTATCCGTCTACTTCATCAGTTAGCAGATTGTTAACTGTAATCACTCCTAACTACTCAGGCTGTCTCTTCCATCTGTCATGCTGTTCTCCCTCCCATCAGTTCCCTTTCATTGGCGGCTAGGGAATATTACCACCTATGTCAGGCAAGCTGCTCTTCCCCACCATACCATTTCTTTGGATACCAAGTATTTTGCTGTAGATGAGTATGCACAAACCCCAGCAGCCTCTTTGCTTGGCTGTCTTAGAAGCTGGCTTCTTTGTATGGGGGAGGCTAGGAAAGAAAGGAAGATTGGGATGAAAGGTAAGGACCATATTATGGATGTGTATGTTTTGAATAGGAAGCTCATAGGCTTTGGAAGTAGATCTAATACAGAGAGTATGGGAAAGGAGTAAACAGGGATTCTAGGGTTTTTGGCTTGAGCCACTAGGAGAACTGAATGCCATTAAGTGACAATTAGAAACAATAAAAGGTTTGGTAGAAATAATGAGAGCTCATTTTGGAGTGTGCTAAGTTGGAGGTATCTTTTAAATAATCACAAGGGAATGTAAGCACAGTGTGTTACCCATGCTTCTTGACATTATCAGCTGGAGATATATATTTGGCAATGCCTAGCATAGAGATGCTATTTAAAGGTATGAGTTCTTTGGAGTTTCAAAGAGAGAATGTTTGATAGAAAAATTTATGCTGAGCCCAGGGGCAGTTTCTAGTTAGAGAGATGGGGGAAACCATTAAGTTAGGGTCAACCAGTGAGGTGGGAGGAAGATCAGGGGAATGCAGTGCTTCGGAAGCTAAGTGAAGAAAATGTTTCAATTAATGGGAAAGGATTAAACTGTCAGATGCCTCGTGGTTGGTCAGGAGAGGCAAAGACTGAATTTACCATTGAATTTAGTGGTATGGAGGTCACTGGTGACATAGGTGTATGGAGTGGGGTGCTTGACTGGATTAGGTTTAAGAAGGAATGGGAAAACACAAGAGACAGCAAATGCAGAAAACTTGGAGGAGTTTTGGCTTAAGACACATCCTCACAGCCTTCTATGTGCATGGTTTTGAGCACTGGAGCCGAGTTTAAAGTAGCCTTTTCTGACATCTGTGTGGATAGCCTGGCATTATTACTATCTATCTATACACTATTGCTTGCTCTGTTTAGTTGGTGAGAGATTTTTGTCATTGATCAGTGTCTTCGTTACTGTTGTGTTGTTCTGTTACACCATGACCAAGACAGCTTCTAAAAGGAAGCATTTAACTGGGGGAGGGGGGCTTGCTTACAGTTTCAGAGGGTTAGTCCATGACTGTCATGACTGAGGCTTGGCACTGGAGCAATGGTTAAGAGCTTATATCCTGATCTCCAGGCAGCAGAGAGAGAGACAGAGACAGAGAGAGAGAGAGAGAGAGAGAGAGAGAGAGAGAGAGAGAGAGAGAGAGAGAGAGAGAGAGAGAGAGAGAGGGGCAGGCTGGTCTGGCATGGGCTTTTGAAACCTCAAACCCGACCCCAGTGACACACTCCCAACAAGGCCACATCTCTTTCCTTCCTAAACAGTTCACTAGTTGGGGACTAAGCTTATGGGTGCCATTCTAATTCAGATCTTCACAAACAGGTAAGTGGACTGGCAGTAGAGTTTTAGTTCAAAGGAGGACCTGCAGCTGGGGAACTCTTTAAGAGTTGTGAAGTGTTAGGGAAGGGAAACTTTATAGATTGTATGAAAGTATCGGGCCTTGTCAGCATCCTGACTGTCTTCTAATTTTTTTTTTTAAATGTTGACAATTGAAGAATCTTTTCATATTTTTCTTGGCTTATAAATAAACCTCACTAGAAATTAGAATATACTTCAATTTATTAAAATTTAGGCAGGTCTTTTATTATATACATAGACATTTTTCTGTGTACTTACTCCTGTGTGTGTGCATGAACACGTGTGTGCGCGCGCGCGCGCGTGTGTGTGTGTGTGTGTGTGTGTGTGTGTGTGTGTGTGTGTGTGTGTGTTTATGTGTTGGGTGTCTTCCTTGGTCATTTCCACCTTATTTTTTTTTCAATTAAATTTTATTGTGTGTGTGTTGGGGTGAGGGTGGCATACCACAGTGTATGTGCAGAGGTCAGAGGACAACCCTGTGGAGTTAGTTCTTCTACCCTTACATGGCTTATGGGGATAGAATGCAGGTCATCAGGCTTGTACAACAAATGCCTTTACTGCTGAGCCATCTTGTCATGCTTCCACTTTTTGCTTTTTTGTTTTTTGAGACAGAATCTCTTATTGAGACTGGAGTTCACTGATTTGACTGGCAAGCTTTAGGGATCCACCTTTGTCTGCCCTCCTGTGCCCCCCCCCCAGTGCTGGGATCGTAGATATGTACAGGTGTACCCAGCTTTTTTGCATATGTTATGGGCAGCCAAGCCCATGTCCTCATGAAGTACACGTTGATTGAGCTTGTCTTTGCCTAATGGAAAGCTAACAGGTCTGCCACAGGTGCAGAGCTTGCTTCATTGTTAGTGTCCTGAGTGACAGTTACTTTTCTTTTTCCTTCTTTATTCAAGAGTCTACGTTGTTTGCTGAACTTGGCTATTTCACAGATACTGATGAGGTACAGTTTGATGCAGCAAATGAAACTTACGTAAGTATTTACTTACTAGAGGAGAAATAGTGAATAACTTGATGTTTCATCTGGACTGTTATTAATGCATGAGGTTTCCAGGACAGTAGGTTTAGGCTAGTAGCTAAGTGACATCATTAATCAAGAATGTTAGTAGCTCTTTTGAAGTCAGTAAATACAGAGCATAAAGTTGCCGGGGTGTTGATTTGAGAAGACTTGTTTCCTTAGCATATATTTGGTCTTATGGGTGGGTGACCTTGGGAATGTCATTTTTTTTCTTTTTTTTGGAGAAAGGCTTCACTCTGTGAAGATGGAGTTTCTGTCCAGCATAGTTCTGCAGCTGTTTAGTCCCAAATAAACACACAAACTTATATTAATTATAAACTGTCTGATAGATCAGACTTCTTTTTGGCTAGCTCTCTGTTAATCATTAACCCATTTCATAAATCTAAGTATTTCCATGTGGTCTTGGCTTATGGGAGAATGACCAACTTCCTATTTTCCTGGCAGCTGCATGGCATCTCTCTGGCAGTTCCTCTCTGTTCCTCTTCCCAGAGTTCTCCTAATCTGGTAGCCCCACCTATACTCTCTGCCTGGCTATTGGCCAATCAGAGTTTATTCACCAACCAATATGAGAAACATATATTCACAGCACACAGAAGGAGCTCCCCCATCAGCTCTGTAGTCTTGGCTGGTCTGGAACTTACTATGTAGTTCAGCTGGCTTGCAGTTCCTTGCCTCAGCCTTCTGAGTGCTAGGATTCTAGGCCAGAACCATCACTCCAAGTTCTGTTTCTTGATTTTTTACAGATGCTTTGTGGCTTGTGGGGATAGCAGTATTAAGAGGCATGTGTGAGTCATGGTTCCAGCCAAGCTTATCAACTTCCCTTTTAAGAGCTCTGAAAATTAGTCATATCCCTACCTTTGTTTTTGATTGGTCAGAGAACTATATAAAAACTGTTATTTTAGGTTCTTTCAGAGGACTCTGGTTCAATTCCAAGCACCCACATGGCTGCTAACAACTGCCTTTAATTCTGGTTCCAGAGGTTTTGGACTCCACAGACACTGCACACACATGCTGCACAGACATATATGCAGGCAAAACACATCTACATAAATTAAAAATAAGCTAATTAAAAAAACTTACTGTAGTACTTTGAGTCATCAAAATGGCTTAGTTTTTTTTTCTTTTCTTTTTTGATTAGTACATGTATAGCTGGTTGCTTATAGAAGTCTGAATTTAGTCTCTTTCTTAAATGCCTTTACTTGCTGAGCTGTCTTATTGGCTTTAAAAATGATTTTTGGGTTTTTTTTTTTGTTGAATTAATGAAGATTTTAGAAGTTTGAGAACTACAGAGTGGCAGGGGAAAAAGAACATTATCTTATAGTATTTACCTCCTTAATGACGCCTGCCCTGGCTTTGGTTATGCGTGTATTCTTTCTTTTTCAGGGAGATGATATGAATAGCTGTCTGTTTAGATTTCTTTTTCTAAATAGCAAAGGGGAAAAAAAAATATCTCTCTTGTTGGATCTGGATCTTTCTATGGCAAAAGATTCATTTTGTAAATCTTAAATGGTCTGTTTCCACAGAAAAGAATAAATGTCACTAGTCTTTTAGTTATTGAGTTTGTTTTTTCTAATATTTAGCTATTATTGTCCTTCAGTGAGCCAGATTTGCTATATCTTTGGGTTCTCTAAAACATATTTGCAGTATTAAGTGGTTGGCTTAAATTCTTTTTATTAGGTTTTATTAGGTTGGTAGTATGGTAAACTGTGCCTGGCAGTTTTATTCCAAGATGTGTGTATTTCATTCTAATCATTTCTGATTTGACACCTACAGGAAAATAATTTTGATCATCTTAACTTTGATTTGGATTTGATGCCTTGGGAGTCAGACATCTGGAGCTCTAACAGCCACTTCTGCTCAGGTAACCATGTTCTACACTTAAATGCCTAGCCAGACTCTTGGTATAGTTTGGTAATACTCTGAATTAAATGGGTCAGAAAATCCTGGCCAACAGGGTTTATGAAATGAAAAGGATGAGGCTAGGGTTACCAGCAGTTAGGAGCTTGATAGTGGGGTCCCCTGCATTTGATGTATATCCTTCTGAGGAGGGGGCACAACTTGGCTAATGCTATATTTTTTAGGTGATCAAAATATTGTAATGACAACAGAGAGAACAGGAAATTGGCTAAAACATTGATTTATCTCTTATATTGGTTACCTAGTGTGTAATAATAAACCTTTCACAGTCTGTAATTCAGAGCAAATCAATACACCATAAGATCCTTGTTATTTGAACAGACTGTAACAGTAGTTTTACAAGAGTTTACTTTGGAATTCAACGTTCAATTTGATTTAAAAATTTTAAATTTAAAATTTATGTGTGTGAGTGTTTTGCCTTCATATGTGTTTGTGTCTGGTGCCCAAAGAGAGCAGAAGAAGTTGTCTAATCACCTGGGACTGGGGTTATGTGGGTGCTGGGAATTGAACCAGGGCCTTTTAGAGAATCAGTCAGTTTTTGGTTTTGTTTTGATTAGTCAATTCTAAACTGCTACTCCATGTCTCTAGCCCTAATGCTTAGTTTTGTCTTTTTGTTTTTTGTTTTGTTTTTTTTTTGAATGAAACTTAGAATTCCCTTTAGCCTTAGATAGTGTGATTACATGTGACAGCCTTTTCCAAAGTTTCGTTTTTCATAACTTCATGCAGCATTTTAGCCACTCAGGTTTTGTTTTATAGTTTTGTTATTTAAGGCCTATGCACCACCCTACCAAGGGAAAAAATATTAGACTTGTTTTTCTTTGAAAGAAAATAACATTCACCCAATTTATAGGTTTTTCTTACTAATACATATTACCTTCTTTGTAATATGTTATTCCCTTGAATCTCTATTAAATTTTTTCCTGGTGTGTGTGTGACTCTGGCGTGCGTGTGTAGTATATACATGTGTGTAGAGACTAGAGGAATTGGGTCCCCTCTCACTTAGAAACTTTATTTTTGTTTTATTTATTTTATTTTTTAATTTTGTGTATGAATGTTTTGTTTACATGTATGTTTGTGCACCATGTGAATGCCTGGTGCCTTTGGAGGTCAAAAGAGGACATCAGTTCCCCTGGAACTGAAGTTATGGACAGTTGTGAGCTGCCGTGTGGGTGCTGGGAATCAAACCCAGGTCCTCTGTTAGAACAGCAAGTGTTCTTAACTGTCATCTCTCTAGTTCCCTGTTACTTTCTGAGTTATTTTGTTGAGACAGGGATTTTCCCTGAACCCAGAGCTCTTTTTTTTTTTTGGCAAGAAATTGTTCTTTTTTGTTGTTTGTTTTTATTTTTTGTTTTTTTGAGACAGGGTTTCTCTGTATAACAGCCCTGGCTGTTCTGGAACTTGCTCTGTAGATCAGACTGGCCTTGAACTCACAGACATCTACCTGTGCTTTCAAGCATTGGAATTAAAGGCATGCACACTGATATTTTAAGGGTTTGAGTTTGCTGAAAGAACCTGAAACAGGTTGTTACTGATAAGAAAGAGCTGATAAGAGAAATTGAAAAATGTTTTTTCCTGTCATATGTCCCATCTGTACTGTCTAAAAGGAAGCTGGCTTAGAAATATATTAGTAATTAGCTCCACAGATTATAGGAATTGAGATAAAGATATTAAGATATTAAGAATATTTTCCTTGTAGATAGAGTGTATATATATATATATATATATATATGTATATATATAACCAGAATATTTTCCTTGTTAAATCCCTTCCTATCTTTACCCTTCATATTCTCCTTCATTTTATATTCTTATTTTGGTCAATTCCTGTCTTCTCTCATAGAATATGGGTTGCAGGGGTGTTCTCCAGTCCAGATTCCTGATCCATAGATTCTGGGGACCTAATAAGATGGTTCGTAGATTTACTTACACAGGAGTAATTAGAAAACTGAATTGGGGTGTAGCTCAGTGGTAAAGTGTTTGCCTAGCATGCACAGAGCACAGAGCCGGGAGTTTGACATTCAGCACTCCAAAACAACAGCAACATCAATAACTAACCAACCAGCCAACCAGACGAACAAAAGCTAAAAAATGTAACAAAAAGCCAAAACTGTAGAGAGAATATTGACCTTGTATTTTCCATATTCTGATAGGAGACAGGAATTTAGCAAAATTAGCAAGTACATAAAATGAAGGGGAATAGATAGGTAGGGTTTAGATGGGAGAATGCTGGTTATTCATGTTTCTTTTCTCTTTCAGGGTAATTGGCTTTTCATATATGGTATGATATTGAAAACAGAAAAGTTTATAGAATAGAAGAATATTTCACCAATCTTGTTCCTCAGCCAAGGAAGGAAGTAACAGCTTTGTAACCGGTCTTTTCTTTTTGGCTCTCCTGAGAGTTAGTGCAGATGCAGCTTCCTACAGGAGTAGAAGTGTTCACTGCTTTCTGACCCAGAGGTTTTCATTCAAGTGACATAGCCTTCTAACCTCCTCACTACTAATTGAATTCTATCTTCTTTTTTACTCATTGTTCTGAATTTTTGGATTTGTGTGTAAAGCGTTTTCTCCATGTCTTTCAGTTAAAGATATTAAGGCAGAATCCCAGCCTCTTTCTCCAGCTTCCTCAAGTTGTTCAATATCATCTCCTCGGTCCGTAGACTCTTGCTCTTCAACTCAGCATGTTCCTGTAAGTGGCTAGTCTTTGGTAATGAATTGGGTTATAATGCTGTCTGGAAAATGTGTGTTCGGGAGGCAGTTGACATTCATGAATTATTTTGAGGAACCTTATTCTTCTGAGGAAAATGGGACTTGTGGGAATGAGAAGGCTGTTAACTTCAGAGGTTTGGCCCACGCCCCTTTGTTCTTGCTTCCTTAATGTCCAATAAGGACATTATCAGTGTTTCTTTTCTTCCTGCACTTCACTTTCCTCTCTATTAGAGTATACATTCTTTAAGAGTGTGGAAGAATGTAAGATCTATAATTCCTGGCTCAGAGAATCTGGGATATGATCTGTTTAGTTTAGGAACTCCTACCATTGTCTCTCAAATGAGTTAAAATTTTTACAAAAGTCTGGTAGCTCCTTTGAGTGTGTCTGTCTCAGCTTTGAGGTCAAGAAAATGAAGTACCTGATTAAATAACGGGGAAGGTAAAACACAAGAACAAAAGTCAAACTAATATTTCATATGTTTTATTCTTTAAATTGAGGCATCTTCATTCTGGCAGGTTCTATATTTAGCCAACTACTAAATCTTGGCAATTCTATTCAGTGTACGTAGGTGACAACCTTCAGGAACTGGTTCTTTCCATCTCCCATGTTGGAGATCAGACTGAATTTTTTGGGCCTGCACGGCAAACATTTTTACCTGCTGAATCATCTCTCCTGCCCTCTTTTCACTTAATATTTTTAAGATTAGTATTTTTTTTTAACCTTTTCTAGGCCATCATCATCTGTCCTTAGGATGAAAGCCACTAGGATTTTAACTGGCAGTCTGCCTACCAACTCTCCAAACCTTTCCCAGTAAAATCATCTTCAAAGAAGAATCTTTTAAAATTACAAAATTGAGTATGTTTTTTCCTTTAGAACTTTTTAATAACTTCAGATATTTAAAGTATGAAATTCAAATTCTCTGTGTGCTGAGTCCTGCCCATGTTGACCTTTCTAGCTGTTTCAATCTTGCGTTGCATTGTACCTCCCATCTTCACACTCCGCTTGAACCCAGTGAGTTTTTCTGAGAACTGCACTCAGCTCATGCAGCCCTGTGCTAGGCACTTTGCAATACTGGTCTGTGCTCTTACAGTTTTGGGGAGTTAAAAAAAAAAAAATGGAGCTATATTAGTTACTTTTCTTGTTGCTGTGACAAAACACTTAACCTAAACAACTTAGGGAAGTAAAGGTTTATTTTGTTTCTCAGTCTTATCTGGAAGGGAAGGCTTGCAGCAGGAGAGTGAGGCCGCTGGTCAGAAAGAAGACATGAATGTTCTGTTCTGCTTGCATTCTCTGTGTTTGAAGCCTGGTACCTCAGCCCATGGAAGTGTGCTACCCACCTTTAGTGTGGGTCTTCCCACCTCATTCTAATCAAAAGTCCCTCACAGACATGCCTGCAGATTTGTTTTCAAGTTAATCATCAACATAAACCACCACAATAGTTGGAGGTAGCTTCAAACTTGTGATCCTGCTGCCTCAGCATCCCAACTTTCAGGGTTACAGGGTTCTTTTGTAGGGAGAGTCTTAGTGTGTTGCCCACGCTGGATTCAGTGTAAGAACGTGACACAATGTCTGGCCTGCATTCTTTTTTTGTTTTTTTTGAGGCAGAGTTTCACTATCTAGCCCTGACTGGCCTGGAACTCATTTGGGAGAACGGGCTGTTCTTGAACTTGTAGAGATCCTTCTACCTCAGCCTCTTGAATGCTAAGATGATTAAAAATATGTGCTTGGCTTTCTATTGATTATTATTTTTATTTCTATATTTATATAAAAATTTTAATAAAAATATATTTTAGAAATTAGAAATAATTATGAAGTATAAATTATGTAAATAAGTATATATGATTATATAAATATATAAACTAACACATAAATATATTATAAATAAAAATATTTATTATTGTAGTTACTACTAGTACTGCTATTATTATTTATATTGTTTCTCATCCTTTTTTCTGCCTTCTACTTCTCTTCCTTCTTTCCTTCCATTGTTCCTCCTCCTGCTTCTCAAAAGATTTTTTATTACTCATAAAGATGAATATTCTCTAATGTTTATTTATTATTGTTACTATTATTATTATTATTATTATTATTATTATTATTATTATTATTATTATTATTTATTTATTTATTTTTTGAGACAGAGTTTCTCTGTGTTGCCCTGGCTGTCCTGGAACTCACACATCTACCTGCCTTTGCCTCCCTATTGGCATTAAAGATGTGTACCACCACCTCCTGGCTGTTTTCATTCTTTTTCTTTTGCTTACATTGTCTTTTCATTTGGAGTAACCTTAAAATTGAAAGTATAGTGTGGAGACTTTTGTCTGAGCCATTTGAGAGGCAGTGCCCCCTGGTGGACTGAACTCCAAATACTATAATGTCTATCTCCTATGAACAAGAATATTTTTTATTTAACAGTGCAGCCATCAAAAGAAGGAACTCAACATTGATACATATTAATAATTTCATATGTAGCCTCCATTTAGATTGTGTCAGATGCCCCAGTATCATCAAAAGCACCCACTTATATTGTATGTGGTTGCCTTAATATTTTGATTTTCTTTATTCTGGAACAGTTCTTCCTTTTTGACCTTTGTACTTTAATGACCTGTCACTTGGATTGCCAGATATTCCCTCAGGCTTGGATTCAGATCTTGTCTATGGCAGGAATGTCACAGAAGTGATTATGTGTTTGCCTTTTGTTTGCTTTTGTTTTATCTTCTGATATAGGATCTTACCTAGTTTAAGCTGGCTTTAAAGTGGCTATGTAATAGAAGATGACCTTCCACTCCTGATTCTCCTGCCTCTACCTTCCAAGAACTGAGGTTATAGGTATAAGCCACCCTCATCTACCTTCTCTTTTATTTTTGATGATAAAACTTCAGTTTGGTGATACCATTTCAGCTTGTTCTGTTATTGCTGATGTTTGCCTCAGTCAGCTGACAGCACCTGCTAGACTCAAATCCATGAAGTTAGCCTTTCTCCCTTTGCTAGTTGCCAGGATTTTATGAAAAAGGTATTTTAAAAACATGAAAAAGTACTGTTCTTAAAAAATGAACATTTACATTTTTATTTATTTATTTGTATGTGTGTGTGTGTGTGTGTGTGTGTGTGTGTGTGTGTGTCGCGCGTGTGTGTGAGATGTAGGTGTCTATTCACGGATGGGTCACAGGAAATGTGTGGAAGTCAGACTCTGTCATGTGGGTTCTGGGAATTGAACTCAGTGCCCTTTCTTTATATATTACTCATTTGTCTGTTAATATTAGTGTGGACTCTTCCTATTGCTCCTGTTGCTCCTGTGATATTTTGCTATTTCCACTGGGCTCAGACATCCAGTGTCAAGATTTTCTCCTATGCCATTGCCTCACCCTTGCCCTGACTTCTCAGTTCACAGGGCTCCCCTTGTGAATGTTTCCCAACCCTTCTGGTACTCTGACAAGGCCCCTAAGTATGGATGGTGGTCTTGCAGCCCCATCTAGTGGCAAGTGGTTGCATTATTCAGGAAGGAATATTTCCTTTGTGTTAATACAAATTTATCATAAGGTTTTATTTTTAATATATAGATCTCAGATTAATTTGAAATTGCCTTAGTATGTGCTGTAAGATACAGGTTCAATTTTATGTTTCTCCAAATTGTTGTCAAAAGGTTTATTCTAGTTTGATGTATTAAAAGTTTGTTTTCCCCTTATTGATTTAAGTTACAAGCATACCTTTTAAATTTATACAAGTGGTATTATATTAGATCTTCTATTTAAATATTTATTATTGTTGGTTTATATTTTGAGTTTTGAGACAGAATCTTGCTTTGCAGTTCAGGTTAGCCTTGAACTCAACAATCCTCTGCTTCAGCCATTTGAGCGATGAGGTTATAAGGATATGCCTCAATTTTAGCTTCCGTTTATTTTTAATGGTTAATTCACAAATCTGTTGCATATAACTGCAATTTTCGATAAATATTCACAGTATTTTGTCCACATTATGAAGAATATTGTAAAAATAATCTCTTGTGGACCCTTTGGGAGGGATGTCCAAGAGTAGAAAAAATAGGTGCTTGGTGACAGACTCTCAATTTGACATTTTTTTCAGCTTTTCTGGAGTTTCTCTAGGCACTCTGTAGGCTCACTAGAGTGTTTGGGGGCCTTGGAGCTTTTCTGCTAATGATTGACATTATCTGGTGTTCTGGCTTTTGACAGATGGCAAATCTTTTTGTTATTGTTTAATTTTCATTTCTTTGATTACTGGTTGCTTTCAAATAGTCTCTACATTTTCATTATGTAGTTTTTATCTTCTATAAATGGTTTATTCTTGTCTTTTGATAGTTTTTCTATGGATTTGCTGTCATTTTGTGTTATTTTCAGGAATCAGATGCATGGTTAAGGTATTAAATGCTGTGTTCTGTGGTTCCTGCATGTGTGTTGGTGTATAAGAAGGCTGGTTCCTCAGGAATACCTCACCTATGTGAGACAGCCACAGTCATCTTAGGACCTAACTGATCAAGCAGCTGGCCAGAGAGCCCCAGGGATTCTCCTGTCTGCACCTTCCTAGCACTGGGATTAGAGATGTGAGAGAGCAAGCACTTTAGTGAGCCATCTCCCCAGCTCTGAGGTTTCAAAACTCTTGCTGAGTTTGGGCATTGCTGATCTCATTTCTTATTAACTACCAACTTTGTAGTCTTTAATAAATAGAAATTCTTAATTTTTAATTAACCCCCATTTCCTTCTTGGTTTAATTTTTAAGTTTTTTTTAAAAAGATTTTGTTTTAGATTATTTTATTTTATATGTATATAAAGTATTTTGCCTACATACATGTATGTATGCCATGTGTATGCCTAGTATAGCATGAATTCTAATTGGTATTAATAATAAAAACCCAGAGACAGATATTGGGGTTAAAGCTGAAGATCAGAGAAGCAAAGCTGCCAGCCACTAGAGAGTTCTCACCTCTTACCAATGCTTAGACTGGAGGGGCAATTCTGTCCTCAGACTGTATCCTCAGACTGCAATGCTCCTGTCTCCTCCCCCTTATATTCCTTTCTAGTGCTGGGATTAAAGGCATGGGATCCCAAGTGCTGAGATCACCTTTGTGTGAGCTCTGTTTCTCTTTTAGACTGGATGGATTTCATATAGCTCAGGGTGGCCTTGAATTAACAGAGATCTGTCTGCTTCTGTTTTCCAAGTGCTGGGATTAAAGGTGTGTGCCACTACTGCCTGGCCTCAGTGCTAACTAGTGTGGCAAGCTTTGCACCCTTATTGTCAGACAAGCTTTATTTGTTAGATCATAAATAAAATGTCACCACTCCTCGTGTCTGCAGAGATCAGAAGAGGGTGTCAGATACCCTAGAACTGGAGTTTCAGATGGTTGTGAGTCACCCTGTGAATGCTGGGAACTGAACATGGGTTCTCTGCAAGAAGAACACATGGATAAAAGAAATGGGAAGGTACATTAATCATAGCTCTAGTCTTATGATGATAAGTAAATGTTTGTATGATCCAAAGTCTGGGAAGAAGTACTACATGAGTGCAGCATGCAGATGCTGCATTTTGAGTTATACCCTTGAGGTTGATGAGTATCGGTTTATCAGTAGTCACTAGACTTTATCTTTGCAGCACTTTTCTGTTTACATATAATCTTGTTCTCTTTCTAAGACTTTGTTGCTCAAAGATTGTACTCTTGGACATTAATTTGTTTGTGTTTTGCTGCAGGAGGAGTTGGATTTGTCTTCCAGCTCCCAGTCTCCTCTTTCCTTATATGGTGAAAGCTGTAATAGCCCCTCCTCAGTAGAGCCACCAAAGGAAGACAAGCCTGTCATTGGTCCTGGAATCAAAACTGGTATCTATCTGTCTCCCAATTTCTATTATTTCTATTTTAGATAATTTAGACAAATTATTGTCTAATAATTTGTTTTTAAAAGACAAATATTGGATTAAGAATATATATATTTTAAATTAATGTATCATTTTATTTTATGCATATGGGTGTTTTATCTGCATTTATGTCTGTGAACCAACCATGTGCCTCCTGACTCCAGAGGCAAAAAGAGGGCTTCAAATGCCCTGGAACTGGAATTTATAGTTAGTTGTAAGCTGTTCCTGAATTCAGGTCTTCTTGAAGAGCAACCGATACTTTTAAGTGTTGAGCCAGCGCTCTAGCCCCTAAATTGGTATGTTATTTTGTTGTGGTGAATGATTACTGTGAAGAGGACAAGGGGGGGCGTCTTTTTGTGATGGTCCTTGTCTTTATAGGTGAAAAATACTTAAAATTGATATAGATTCTGTCTTCTTTAGGAGAGGTTGTAAAGGTCCAGGTAAAGACATCAAATGTGCAAGGTGATGACCCTTACCTCCTTAAAGTCTAGACTTTATTCAGTAATTTTAACATGATCCTTACCAATTTTTGGTCCCCCTTCCCAAAACTGCAGAGAGGACAATCCCAGACTGAATGGACTTTGCATCAGTCCATTCATTTAAAGAGTAGCTGGGTTTACACTCACTGATGGTTGTTACTAGAAGTCAAGGTAATACATATAGGAAAGTATGTAATATTATATGTTTTCTTAATTTTCTTCAGATTGATTTAAAGTTTTTTTTTCCCCCTCCAGAACATGTGCTGACTCCAAAGAAAAAAAACCAGATGAGTTCAAAACCTTCAGTTCAGCCCAAGCCTTTATTACTCCCAGCAGCTCCCAAGACTCAAACAAATGCCGGTGTTCCAGCAAAAACAATCATTATTCAGACACTACCAGCCCTTATGCCACTAGCGAAGCAGCAATCGATTATCAGTATACAGCCTGCACCCACTAAAGGTACCTATGTAGACTACGGTGCTCTGTGTTTGAAGGAAAGCAATTGAAGGCTTATATCACATGATTTATTTTAATTTGGGTTATAGTTTTTGCACTTGCTTCATTGTGTCAGGAAATTTCCTTGTTCTGAGGATTTTGCAGAGATGACTAATGAAGTTCCTGTCCTTGTAGAAACAGAGTTTTACAGATCAATGATATCTGTTGCCTCTTGTTTTCTTACAGCTTTTATATTGTGATAATACCTGTCTTTAAGGCACCATTTTTATTTTTTTATTTTATTTTATTTTTGTAGATTTCTTTTTTTCTTTCATTTTATGGAGACAGAGTTTCATTACATATACTGTAACTGGCCTGGAACTCTATTATAAGTAGACCAGGCTGCCCTCAAATCAACAGAGCTCTACCTGCTTCAGCTCTACCTGAGTGCTGGAACTAAAGCTGTGCACCACACTTGACTGAGGCTTTTGATATAATGAAACCACTTACAATGAAGAAGAAAACTGGGGGGGACTTTTTGTGTTGCCATTTTGTTCTGATTTACTGTCGCTAAGGATCTTTTTGTATTGTTTTGTTTTTAAGGTGTGGTTAGGATTTAAAATAATAAGAACAATTTCAAGTCAAGTATGTGTTGAGCAATAAATCTGACTCTTAATTTCTGAGGAGACTGGTTTGGTCTGCAAGGCATTGAAGTAGGTTTTAGAAGGCCTGACTGCTGCCAACTAGCTCAGAATTGGTGTTTTTCTGCATTTTCCCCACCAGATGGCCTCATGTACTATGAGTCTACAAGAAAGTTCACTATTGAAAGAAGTGCAGGTCTAAGGGTTTGGTAATATTGAGGTATGGGACATCTCTTAGGAAGCTTAGCTGTCACCGTTCTGACATTGATCTCTGTACATATGGCTATGAGAAAATTTATGCAGTATTTACTTCCCAGGATTGAATTTATTGGCACCAATTAGCACTATGAGTTAATAGGGCATGTATAAGTAAACATCAGTGTTACATTTATTTTTATGGCTGTATTTGGAGCATGGTTTCAATGGGGGAGGCTTCATAAATTTGATCTTGTATATATATTAACCTTGTCTATGAAATGATCATGGGCAATAGAACATTAATAAAAAGAACTAAACAAGAAGAATCCCCAATAAAAGAACAAAACTAATAGACAAAATAGCTTGAAATGCCTTCCTCCATTTAGGATCAACACTCCTCTTTTTTTCTTTCTTTTTAATAGGAAAAATAGCAAACCTATTTCTTGTAGTTCTTGGAATTTGTAAGTGGATGTTAAGGGTTCATAAACTCTTTGAAATAAGGCACAAGATTTAGTGTATATTCATACATGGAGTTTTGGAATAGTATTTAAAACTTTTATCAGGACCTCAAAATGATTTGTATCTTTCCAAAGGCTAAGAATTTAAGTTCTTTGTAGTGCCCACAGCTATTAAAACACATGACGTTAACATGGCAGTGTGTGAAGGAGGGAATATCCTCAAGAGTTTTCTTTAAACTGTTGGCTGTGTTTAAGTGGTAGGAGATCTCTTTTTGTTTGTTTGTTTTTCAAGACAGGATTTCTCTGTGTAGCCCTGGTTGTCCTGGAACTCCCAATGTAGACAAGGCTGGCCTTAAACCCAGAGATCCCCCTGCCCCTGCCTCCCAAGAGCTAGGATTAAAGGCGTGTACCTCCACCACTGGCTGAGATCTTTACTCATAGCAAAAGACAGATTATTCTTTCCCAAGCATTTTATTAGTTCCAGAGATTAAAATCAAACATTCTGAACATCAATGATTTCACATGATCTGAAGCCTAGATTTTGATGAGCATGTGCCAGTAAATTGTTTTTATAATATAATCTGTGGATTTTAGTATTAATATTATAACTGCAGATTAAATGTGTATCTTTCATACATTTTTATTATTATTATTATTATTATTATTATTATTATTATTATTATTATTTTAATTTGAGAGTGGAATGAGAGGAAGAAAGGACTGGGGTGATTGCTCCGATAGTAAAATGCTTTCCACATAAACACCAGGACCTGAGTTCAGATGTCTAGCACCCACATAAAAAGCCAGGTACTCTTACTGCTTATATGGGGATAGGCACGTCCCTTAGAGGTCACTGAATAGCCTGCCTATATATTGGATAAGCTCCGGTTTCAGGGAGAGAGCTGTCTCTGAAAGTAAGGTGGAGAGGTATTGAAGAAGACATTTAGCATTAGCCTCTGGCCTCAACACACATATGCACACACACAAACATACATGTATATACCACATGGACAAAAAAGAAAATTTTTTTTTATTACATCTATTACAAAGATGGTAATAATTAACAGGTGTAAGTTCAAATTCTCTAATGTGGGGTTAAAGTGCTTCACAATTTAGTTCTGATTTAGTTTTCTAACTTTTCAGTGTAACAGCATTATTTTCTGTAGAACTCTGTGCTAGTCTAATAACCTGGCGTTGTCTATTGCATTCTGCCAACCTGAATTATTTTCTACATATTTTTGTTTCTAAGTCTTCTGTGCCCTGTAAGAATGTTATAAGTAGTGCAGTTGAAAGATGATTAAAGTCTAGAATATCTGAAAATGGAGAACCATTTCAGCAAGTAGAATTGTTACAAAGCCTAGCATTGTAAGGGAGGGAGGTCAGGAAGGATAGAGAGGAAACTCTCTTGGATAACTTCTATGTTCTGTCTTAGACTTTTTTGTTGATACTACCAATCACTGAAATTAGGGAATACAAAGAGAGTAACATCTAATAAGAGGGAATGCCAGAGTTAAGCCAAGTTGTCTGGCTGGTCAAGTCTTAGTAATTAATTATAATATTTCTTCTAAAAAATGATGAAATGTAATCAGTTTTTTCCTCAGGATTCTACCTTTAATTTGAGATTTAAATTTGTATAAATAGTTACATAACAAATATCAAAACTAATGAGTTGATTACATAGCAGCTACTATTAAACAGAAAATATGTCAATAATGAATGTATGCTAAGCTGTTATTATGTACCAGACATTCTTCTAAGTGCTTAAATACATTATCTTATTTAATAGTTACATGTCTCTCAGGATAAATATCAATATTTTCATTTTATAGTTGAGAAAACTTGGCACAAAGAAATACTTGACCAAGTTGACATAGTATGTTATTTAAAACAAAGTAGGTATTCCATAAATGTTTGATATGTAGATTGAAATCTTTGAAGAAAGTTAAAAAGAAAGAACTATTAGCATTGAATCCAGCTGTCTCCCATTAAGGGGATTTGAAAGTAATGCTAAAGAGGATTTTGAGCACGCCAAAATGGATAAACAACCCTTTTGGATTTTTTTTTTTTTTTTTTTTTTTGTGTGTGTGTGTGTGTGTGTTTGTGTTTCCACACCAGGAACCATAGTCACTATGTACCCTGCTAACTACTTAAGGCCCCAAACAGTCCTAGGCATTGTCCTCAGTGACCTGGTCAGAACTTAGCAAGTAATGATGAGAGTCTTTTGTTTTTGAACATACTGTAATAGAAATTTAGTATTTCTATAATTTTTAACATGCCTAAAATATTTAGAGGATCCTTGATTTAGATAAGGTGAAGATAGTTGGGAACTTTACAGTCTAAGAGCTTAAAATGCATCATGGAATAAGGGAGGCATCAGTGGCCTGGTAGGATGTAAAACATATTTGGTGTACAGACTGCCTTGGTAATTCTCCATCTCCCCAAGGTGTAATTCTCTTGGCTGGGAAATAGGGACAGTAAGACAGTGGACCATGAGATTGGATTATCCTCCCTTCCTCCCTTCCTCCCTTCCTCCCTTCCTCTCTCCCTCCCTCCCTCCCTCTCTTCCTTCCTCTCTCCCTCCCTCTCTCCCTTTCTTCCCTCCCTCCCTTCCTCTCTCTCTCCCTCCCTCCCTCCCTCCCTCCTTCCTTCTCTCCCTCCCCCTCTTCCCTCTCTCCCCCTCCCTCCTGTACTTCCCTGCCCCTCCTTCCTTCCCTCCCTGTCAGTGGTTCTGTAGACCATGGACTTTAGTGTCTGTGTGGTAGGGTGATGGGATTTGATAGGAGAACAGTGGCCTTATGGTAATTGCAAGGTATCCTCAAATCTCTAATTGTTGCAAACTATCATTGTAGATCAAATAATTTGTTTAATTTATTTTTGTACAGTTATTTAAAAAAATATGGCTGCATTTTTTTTTTGTTAATGAACTACAAATTCATTTTATTTGTTTTTATATTATTTTGTTTTTGAGATGGTGTCTTAATACATAGTCCAGTCCCTGATGCATGAGCTGGCTTTTTGGAACCTATTCTCCATGCAGGGATGCCTTGCCCAGCCTTGATGAAGGGGTAGGGGCTTGGTCCTGCCTTCATGTGATATGCCATGCTTTGGTGACTCCCATGGGAGGTCTGCCCACTTCTGAATGGAATGGAGGAGGATGGGAGGGGGATAGACAGGAGGTAGGGAGAGGGAACAGGAAGAGAGGAGGGAGGGGGAACCGTGTGGGTGCCATTAACATAAATGAAAACATTTAATAAAAAAGAAAAAAGAAAAAAATACATAGTTCAAAACTGGCCTTGAACCAAAAATCTTTCTGTCTCCTAAGTGCTTGGGTTTATAGCTATATACTATTATGACCAATACAAACTCATAGCTAAATTCTTAATAGCCTTTTCTCATAGGAGCTGATAGACACCAGAATTATCTTGTATGGCTGAGCTGTCTCTTTGTTGTTAAAGAAGGTATTTTTGGACATGGTGGTGTGGACCTGTAATTCAAACACTTGGGAGGTTGAAGCTAGAGGATTGTGGAGTGAGGTTAGCCTGGGCTTCATAGCAGGTTGCAGGCTGGCTTTGAGCTACATAGTGAGATCCTATCTCAAAAACTACAGGGCTTAGTGGTAGAAGGTCTGCCTTTGCTTGTGCAAGACCCTGGGTTCAAACTCTAGTGCCCCAAGAAGTAAGTATATTCAATTAGAAATCCTTGGCTTCCGTTTTACATTATAGTAAGTATATCTTTTAAATGCCAAGTCTTATTCAGTGTTGTTAAGAACATAATTTTTCTTTTATTATTTATATATTACTTTTATTTGTATTTCTGGCCTAAGCATATACTTATATAACTGCCTTTAACCTATTTCTCCAGTTATGTGAATTTATTTTGTAACAGAAGTCAGTTTAGGAGAGAACGAGAAGATAAATATATTTGGCAATGTTATTCCCCAGCAAATTGTATGTATTTCAAATTTATGAATTTAATTTTAATTTTTCTTATAAACTTACCATTTATAAGTTCTAATAACTGAATTGGGAAAAAATGGTAACATTTAAATTCTACTTCTGGTCTGCTTTTTGAGGTTCCTGAAACAAAGGATTTTATTTTATAAATGAGATCTTTTTTTAGCCATGACAGATGTTCTCAACAAACAGGTGTTCTGAAAGTATTTTGATTTTCAGTTTTTCCCAACCCTTTGAAATATGAAGCTGAGTTTTATAAGTCATCTTAAATTGCCTGAACATAAAATGTCTTGTTTTGCCCTGAAGAAAATTTATAAATTTATATTGAATTATAGTTTCTGGTTATAGTAGTACCTTTACTTAGCTAGATAAAGCCAAACTACAGGGGTATTGGACAAGGCTTTCAAAACTTTATAAAATTGTAAAGGGAAGGAAGCAGTTTCCATAGACCAGTGTTGTGAGTTGCACGTGTTTTCCTGAGGTTAGTGGGGTGAGTTCTCCTCAGTGGGTGCAGGTTTAAGAGGGTGGCAACTGCAAAGACTAGGAAAAGATTTGACAGAGATCAGAAAGGTTGGCATTATTTATAGACAGTCATTGTGCTCCTAACTAAAATTTCATCTCATTTTGTTTTCTATTTTCTTGGCATTTGTAGTCGTTTGACTCTTACATATTTGTATGTGTCTATATTTGTAAATTTTAAAGGATTTGTTTTTTTACATAAGAAAAATCCATATAGAACTAATACACTTCAGAGGCTAATACTTGGAAAATGTAGATAAAACAGTGAATTTGTTATTATATTGAAAAAGATAAAAATGAACTACTGCCTGGTTTGTTCATGTCTCTAGGGAGTACTTTTGTTTCTTCCCCCCAGTACTGGGAATTGGCACGCCCTCTGCCATTGAGCTATATTCCTAGCGCTCTTTGTTTACTTGAATGAATCTCTGATTCTCCTGCTTTAGTCTGCATAGTGGCTGTAATTACAGACCTGCGTCATCAGGCTTGGATTTAAAAAGTTTCTTTGTAGCTTGGGAGCCTGTCCTGGAACTCACTCTGTGGACCAGGCTGGCCTCTAACTCATATCTGCCTGCTTCTGCCTCCCAAGTGCTGGGATTAAAGGTGTGTGCTACCACTGCCCAGCTAAAAAGTTTTTAAATTTAGGTGTGTGTGTGTGTGTGTGTGTGTGTGTGTGTGTGTGTGTGTGTGTGTGTGTGTGTGTATACACGTGTGTACTTGAAGAGGCCAGAAGATGGTGTCAAAACTCCTGGCGTTGGAGTTGTAAGTTGAAGTTGTAAGCTACTCAACATGGATACTGGGAATCAAATCTCTTGAAGAACAGTGAGCACTCTTAACCACTCAGCCATCTCTCCTGGTCTTTTTACTTGTATCAATTGAGTCTTGCTGTACTGTCCAAACTGTCTGCAGGTTTCTGGGCTGAGTGCTTCCCCTGCCTCAACCTTTTAGCTACTTGTACTATAGGTATGTACCACTATATCTGACTTGAAAATAGATTATTCATGACAACTCAAAGAGGATGAACTTAATTAGCCCCATTAAAAAGGCAGCATCAAAGTCCCCTTTAGTGTGTGTTGCTATTGGCAACATCTTATTTAATGGTGTGAAGTTCTTCAGGATTAATCTGTCTGTTTGTAGAAGAGACCTGAATGTTAGACTGCTCCCTGATGCAATAGCTATGCCCAACTTGATTCCCTTTCTTTTCCTTAACCCAGGTCAGACTGTTCTGCTCTCTCAGCCTACTGTGGTTCAGCTTCAGGCCCCTGGAGTGCTGCCTTCTGCTCAGCCAGTTCTTGCTGTCGCTGGAGGGGCCACACAGCTACCTAATCATGTGGTGAATGTGGTGCCAGCCCCTGTGGTGAATAGTCCAGTGAATGGCAAACTTTCCATGACTAAACCAGTCCTACAAAGTACCACAAGAAGTGTGGGTTCAGATGTAAGTACTTTCTAAGTGCCCGATTTTAAAGACAAACAGACAGTTCCCTTTACTTTTGTTGTTTTGAAGTTTGTTTTATTGAATGAAAGAAAACAGTACCAAAATGCACATTTGGTGTTTGGTGGGAAAGATTTTGATGAAGAGTGAAGTATGCATACCTCTGTATTCTTTGTCTTTAGGACCTTTTCATCCTGTTCCTCAAGTCCCAACTGAATCACCCACTAATATTTTTTGGGTTCTTTCATAATTCCTAAGTAGAAACTATTTTTAGTAATTTCTGTGATGAGAGTCTATAGATTTCTTTTTAGGCAGGTTTTATATTTAGCTCTTTTTGACTTGTTTTTTACATTTATTTATTTTTATTTTATTTGTACGTGTGTGATGGCATGTATGTGAAAGTCAGAGACCAGCTTGGCTGGAGTAAGTTCTCCCTTCTACCGTATGAGTCCCAGGAATTGAAGCCATGTTTCTAGGCTTGGTGGGAAGGACCGTAACAAAGAGAAGGTGTTATCTTGTTCATCCATCTCTTGATTCTCTAAAATGCATTTCTAAAAATGCATTTTTAGCATTTCATGACTCTTAAGAATTCAGTTTCTTTGTGGTTATTTGAAACTTTACCATTTTTGTAAACCTTAAAAGTTTCTGATATTGTAGGAACTTATTTTAAATAATACTTTCCTATGATGTCACTTCCTAAAGCTAGTTATAGCACCTGCCAGCTAACTATGCTCTCTTTCAGTGTCACTATCAAGGTTTGTTTGTTTTTTGTTTTTTGTTTTGGGTCTGTCTATATAGCTCTGGCTGTTCTATAACTCAATATATAGACTAGGTTGGCCTTTAACTCACAGAGAGCCATGTGCCTCTTCCTCCTTCCTGAGTGCTGAGATTAAAGGCACATGCTACCATGTGTAAGAATAAGTGTAATCTCAGCTGACAATACTGTGAATATTTGTAGCAAAATATAGCTAGTGAGTAGAGAATCCATAGTTTAGAGTAAGAGTCCCTTGGTTTATACCATTATGAAGAAGAGTGCATATCAAAATATGGAACAGGAAAATTAGTTTTGGGGAGAAAGAGAGAGAGAGAGAGAGAGAGAGAGAGAGAGAGAGAGAGAGAGAGAGAGAGAGAGAGAGAGAGAGAGAGAACATAGTTCTTTTTCTGGCATCTCTTGGTGGTTGACTGTGTCAAGGTGAAGCTGAATATGTCCTTCCTGGCTACCAGCTGTTAGAAACTCATTGAAGTGAAAGGTAACACAAACTTGTCACTTTCCATGAGAAGTGAATGGCCACAGAAGTAGCTGCTGATGTTCTTGGTAAAGTGTGGAAGGGTTATGTGGATGTTTTGACACAGCAGAGTGCATTGCTGTAGAGTAAGGGGCATCTTATCAAAGACCAAGAAGAAATGGAGAGAGGAAATGCAAGTCTGTTCACAGATGCACTGTGGATGCCAATCTGAGTGTTCTGAACATGGGTATTGTGAAAAAGGAGAGAAGGAATATTCCTGGACTGACACACATAACTGTGCTTTGGTGGTTGGGGCCCAAGAGAGTTAGCTGGGTCTGTAAACATTTTCATCTCTCTAAGGAAGATGATGTTTGCCAGTATGTTGTTGGAAAGCCCCTAAACAAGGAAGATAAGAATGACAGGACCAAAGCACCCAATATTCAGTGTGTTACAACACAAACACTGATGTGTAGCTCTAAAGAAACAATGCACTAAGAAAAACAAGAAGGAGGCCACAAACAATGTGGCCAAAATTGCAGGAAGCCAAAGCAAAGCTCCAGGAACAGATTGCTAAGATACTTCTCACTGACAAAGTTTACTTCTAAGTCTGAGTTCAGTCAAAAAATTAGTCTTTAAGAGTAGCAAATAAGTGATCAGACCTTGAGTAAAGTAAAAAGGCACCTGGTGACTACAGAATATAGGAAACAATGTTGGAAAGATAACTATAGAAGCTTATTTTCTTTCCTTTTAGTATATGGGGAACTTTCTACAGTAAGAAAAAGAATGACAATTGCAAAAATTGAAAAAAGTTCTGTGATTATTTTTTCTTTTCTTTTTTTTTTTTTAAATGTTCAAACTCCTTTAATGAAGCAAGTATTATCATAGTATAAAAACAGATGAAGATACAATAACAAACAAAAAACTACAGGCCAATATCATAGTGATTATTTTTTCATTTAAAAAGTTTAACTAGTAAGTAAAGAATATGCTTTCCAAGAAGACCAAGAAGGTTTAAAATGATAGACTTTTTCTTTTTTCTTTTAGACATGGATATATTTTATTATCATTGAGACTAACAAAACAGATACATATATATGATGCAGGCCCCCCTCCCCCCTGTCCAAGGGCATGTCTGAGTATCCCTCAAATTGCTTAGGGCCTCCAGCCTTGGGAGATGTGGTTAAATTTATACCAAGCCAGTCTTGCCACATGGGGCAGGGGACAGCAGCTGGTTTTAACAATAAAACTTTTCAGTTCCACCCCTCCTGGGAAGGTCCCTTAGGAGATGTGGAAGAACCATCTTGGCCAGAGCTGAAGGGTAGGGTATATGACTGTGGGGTTAATAGTGACAAGGGCTCTGGGATCTGCTCCCTTGTAAAGTAGAGTTTTAACTTTCTGACTCTCTTTCTGGAATCCTCAAAGTAGGTAAGGAAGGGGTGTGGGTGGCTGCTGTGTACAGAGGGCTTGGGTTTAGGGCCTAAGAAAGGAAGGGAGGTTAACAGGGAGGTTACACAGGGTTTAAGTCATCCTAGACCTAAAACCTGACTCTGGGAAATGGGACTTATTCCTATAACATGGGTTCCTTGTCCCAGGCTTCCAGATGTGGGCTTGGTTCTCCCACATCATGGGGATGTTTTTCAAAAGTTCAAAGATCACTTGAAATTTTCTTTGAATACTTTTGAAGTTAGGAGCTTGACATTTTCTTGTGTCATATTCTCAAATGAAACTAACACTAGAAAACATTTGACATTATCTTAGAACAATTGAGAGATAGTATGCTATGCTTATTTAAATATTAACATAATTTAAATAATTTTTACAGTTATAAAATCCCAAGTGTTATGAATTCCAGAGGAATAAAAGATGGGAAAGGTGTCCTAAAACTGAGAGCTGGAGATACGACTTGTGACATAGTGTTTGCTCTGCTTACAAAGGGCCCTAGGTCCAATCCTTAGTACCCACTCTACATGCCACCCCCCTACTCCACCCCCCACTTCCCCTAACCCCCATTCCCCGCTGCCTCTGCCCTACCGCAAGAAACCATGTTCTAGAAGAGTGTTTAAGGCTTGTAGTGATTCAGTACACTAAAAGAGAAGACTGAAAGTAGACATAGGAACCATCTTTTAGGAAAGGCAGGATGTCATGTGGATAACAGAATTATTGAGTTATTCCAGTGGGTTATCTGGAACAGGTATAGGTAAGTGATGGAAAGGCATCTGCTAATCCCAAGCTTCTGTATACAGCTGGAGGCCATTGCTTTCTTTTTAGACCATGTGTGATTAACAGGCATTTGAATGTTGACAATCATCGTGGATTCACTGACCCATATGTGATGTCCAAATATATTCAGTCAATTATGTGTTGATCAGTTAGACATCTTTCATTTGTTGTTTGATGTGAAAGAACATCACATGTTCGGCTTTTGTAGAGAACTCTTGGAAGTTTTGAGTAACTTGCTGATAGAATCTCAGTTAACACTCAGGAACTGGAGGAAGTTTGAGATGAGAATGTATTGTACTGATGAGTGTTATTTTTTATTGTTAGCAGTATTTATTGGCTGGTCAGCTTTCAGAATTTAGAATTGATAGAATTACAAAAGAAAGATTAATGTAAGAAACCTAAAGATTATTAGAATGATTTTCTAGTCAACCTGCATTCGATTTTTTTGTGCTATTTTTACCTAGTTATCATATCAGGATGTCTTAGGCACTGTTCTATTGCTGCGAAGCGACACTAAGGCAGCTCTTATAAGAGAAAGCATTTAATTGGGGGCTTGCTTACAGTTTCAGAGGTTTAGTCTATTATCATCAGGACGGGGAACTTGGTAGCATGCAGGTGTAGTTCTGAAAAAGTAGCTGAGAGCTATGTCCTGATCCAAAGGGAGAAAAAGGGGGCTGGGTTTAGCATGGGCTTTTGAAACCTGGAAGCTCACTCTCTGCAATAAGGCCACACCTCCAAATCCTTCTCAAATAGTGCTACTCCCTAGTGACTAAGCATTCAAATATATGGACCTATGAGGGCCATTCTTACCTAAACTGCCACACAGGAACTGAGTCAAAACTTTTCAGTATGAGTTTTCATGTTTATGTAAAATAGAAAAGCATTAGTATGTCCTATTAACTGCCTAACCCTCCCAAGGGACCTAAAGTAAACCTGTTCTAGAAGGAGCATTTTTAAAAGTCTCATTACATTTTAATTAGTGTAGATACAGCCTTTATTCAAAATGTATCCCCTTCCAGTTTTATATCATGTAATTTTTGTGCTTTTAGACCAAATGGTGAAGAAGTTGTAATTCAGGGAAAAAAAAAAATAAGTATAATCTTTTGTGGCTTTGTAATGCTGACATGGCTACTTTTCCCCTACCTGTTTTGAATTCTTCTGTTTGGCAGGCTTCTCCCTCTAGGGGCCTGCTACTGCCATAAGTAGTGTTTCTAGCATACCATATTCTGCAGACGGCAGTAAGTGCCACATTTTCTGTTTTGAAACAGTTTGCCTGGTTCAAATTATAATTTTAGTCTTCCTGCCTTTTGCTGGTAAATCTGTTATGTTTAACTCTTGGAAACTTTGCCTACATTTTCAAGAAGTACAATATTTGGTTTTGGCTTTGATCCTGATGGAAAAAAATAGACATTTCATTTTAGTGTAGACATTCTCTATTTAGTCTGTTAATAAATGCAATCATGGAATTATAAAATTGGCTTGATGGAGAGCATGCTTATCTTTCTTTGGAGGGCAGTTGAACATTGCCAGGTGTCAAGTTATGAACTTGAAAACATTCTCTTTAAGTCTGTGTTACACTTATTATTTCCGTCTCTTTTCATCACCATCTCAACAGTTTGTGAACTGTAACCACCCTGGTTTAAGATTTTAAAATTGTATTATTTGAATTATTGGGATAAAGGATCATGAAAGATGTGGTGATTATATTCTACATATTCTTTGTTTTATTTATTTATTTATTTAGTTTTGGTTTTTTGAGACAGGGATTCTCTCTATTGCTTTGGAGCCAGCTCTGGAACTTGCTCTGTAGACCAGGCTGGCCTCAAACTCACAGAGATCACTTGTCTCTGCCTCCCGAGTGCTGGAATTAAAGGCATGCACCACAAACACCCGACCTATATTCTGTAGTGGGCCAAGAGGAGGTAATGACCCATTTCTAATGTAATTTGTAGTCTGAAATGATGGAAGGAAAATGATCATGAATTAGTACAGAACTTGAAAGAACCTAAGGCGAGGTTGATTGAGAAGTATTAACTCTATTGCTAGGAGACCCCAGTTATTTTTTTTCTGCCTTCCCATCCACTCTGTGGAATATCTCTTAAATCCTTTATGTATCACCTTGCACATGTTTCCAATCTTTTCTGACAAGAGACCTCCACATCTCTATAGAACCATCATGGAAAAGTAGGATACGTGGGGGGGGGGTTCCCTCCCACATACCTGCATGTATTAGGAATGCTGAGAAGGGCATTCTTCTGACATTCCAAACTTGATTTTGCATTCTTTTTTCTAGAAATGGTGTTAAAGTGTTAGAGATTTTGGGTGTTGGACTGTTAGCATGGAAGTGATGTGGATGCTCTTGTGCACACTGTTCCTTTTCATCCAGTGGACAAATGTGAACTTGGGGACTCTTCCATTTTTTACAGCTAGCAGGAAGCAACACTTCTCTTTTTCCAGAGGGACTCTTTACCTCTTCCTTCAAAGCTGCTTGTTGGGAACCTAACCCCAAGAAATGGCCTTGATACCTCCCCCAGGGTGGTTATAACTTTGCATACTTAGCATGTCTAGTAAGACATAAAGGCATAAAACCCATGAGAGACCCCTTAGCAGGCTGTCTTTCAAAAGAATATGTTGCTATAATAATCTGCTTGTAGTGTAAAATAACGGGCACTCCACCTATGTTCTTTTTCAGAAAAAAAGCAAACTCTAGACACGTCCTCTTTTAGGACTAAATGTGAGTTGAATCTCCTCTGATCCTATGGCTCTCTTAGATGGAAGAAGACAAACTTCAACTAGATAGTTTTTAGTGACTAAATGCTTCTAACAGAAAGAGCACCAAGATCACGGAGTTTCTTTAGGCTCCAAAGTCAAGGAATCTGTCAGAACAATTTCAGTAGGAAAGATTTGGTGCTCCCAGAAGCTATCCAGATTTTAGAAGGAAAAATCACTTTGTGCTGACTAGTTTTTGACTTTGCTACTATTGGTTACTGCAAATAAAAGAGACTTATGCTTTGTTAAACTATTTGCAGTTTCTCTGAAATGGAGTTTTGAGATTTCTAAAAATTTATCTCTGATAAAGAGTTTGAAAATTAAATTTATGTTTGCAGTAGATTTGGGAAGGGCAAAACACAGTCCCCGCCCACCCCACCACCAACATACCCATGTACTGCATTGTAATGGATTCGATTCATGTTGTGTCAGCTGTAGTGTTCTAGTCTTGTCTTTTGGAGACAAGGTCTCATTGTGTGTCCCTGGCTGGCCAGGAACTTGCTATGTAGACCTGTTTGGCCTTGAACTCACGGATCTGCCTGCTTCTGTTTCCCTAGGCTGGGACTAAAGGAGTGCACCACCATGCCTGGCTAACTTTATGTCTTTCAGTTTGCCATCTTGATAAAGCCAATAAGTAATTATTTTAAAGGATGCTGGCTTGTATCCTAAATAATTGAATATTTCCCCTCTTTTCTCTGATTCCTATAGTCTTACCTTGGGGCTTACTCTAGGAAGACAGTGCTTTGCCAATCAGCTCCTCTGTTCAAAAGCAACAACCTTCCCTAATTTTGTGGCCATGATGTGGTTCTTTAATGCAATACAGACACACAGCTTTTACTGACTGACCTCTTCTCCACGGAAATAGCATACACACACACACTTGCTTTTCTTCCTTAATGTATCTTGGAGAGGGCTGGAGAGATGGCTCAGCTGTTAAAGGCTAGGCTCACAACCAAAAATATATCTTGGAGATTTCCAAGTACTTAAAGCTGAAGGGTAGGGAATGGAGAGGGCTCAGTGGTTAAGAACATTGGCTGCTCTTCCAGAAGAGCTTGATTCTACTCTCATTGCCCACATGGAGGCTGCTTGTAACTAGTTTCAGGGGATCAGTGCCCTATTCTGGCTTCCATGGGCACTGCATGCACATAGTGCACAAATCACAGCCACCCAGGAAATAAAAATAAGTAAATCTTAAAAAAATGCACTTTAAGAAAAACAGAATGGGAGTCTTATTTCATTGAGGTTCCATTATTCACAGTTTGTAGTGTTTTTATTATGGACAGTCTTCCTTTGAATATCTTGATAAATTATTTTGTTTCTATGGAAGTGCATCTGAGGAGTCCTTGAAGTTGGGATTGCAGGGTTAGAAGGTAGTTACTATCTCAGTTTTGATAGAGTTTACCAAATGGTATTCCAATGGATTGCTTCTAATTCTTTTTACCTCTCTGTTTTCTTTGCATGCTTGCCTGCCCTCCGTCCCTCCCTCCCTTCTTCCTTCTTTCCTTCCTTTCTCCAGGCTGACCAAGAACTTACTATATAGCCAAAGTTGGCTTTGAATTCCTGAATCCTGTCTTCATCTCCTGAGTTTCAGGATTTTCTCAGATAATTCTTTGTAGTCCCTTGTTGATGTGTTTGTTTAATTAAGGAGTTCATATGTTATTTTTTACACAACTCCATTGACATAATGCATATACATAAGATTTTTTTTCTCTCTGTATTAGATCAAACACAGAGCCTTATATATATACTAGTGAAGTGCTCTTCTATCTTGGAACTCTACTCTTATTTTTGTTTGTTTTGAAGTATACATTAGTATTATTATTTATAGAGCTGTAGAAGCATCAATCCAATTCCAACAACCAGTCTGGGCCAGTGAGTTGCTTAGTAGATAGAGCATTTGCACAAGCCTGGTGACTGGAGTCCTGAGTCTGATCTTCGGATCAGGAAGGTTAGAGGAGAGAACCTACTCCACAGAGCTGTCCTCTGACCAAATGTCGTTTTTGCCCTGAACTGAGCTTGTCTGGGATGTTGAAATGAGTTTGCAAGCACAGAATCATCCCACGTTCATCCTGCTTTAGTTTATAGTGTTTGCAGCTCATTTTTTAGCAGCATCTGAGACTCAAGGCTCTAAACATTATTTTGTTTGTAAGCTTTTTTTTTTTTTTGTCAGTTGGTAAAGCTTTTAAAATTAAAAAGAAAATGTGGGCAGTTTTGAAGCTTTGCCATTTAAACTGACTCAAGCCTCAAAAGGAGTTTAGGCATTTGTGAAAGTTTTTCTTTTACATAAGTCTCTCTTATATGCAAATAAGTGTTTGTTTTATAAGGAAAACACCACACTTCCTAGCATAGTGGCACTAATGGGTGAATCCTTTGCAGCTGTGGACATTTTCCATCCGTTCTTTATTCTTTTTCCAAAGCGTGGTGCTTGGTGGGAGAGATCTCTGAAGGCAGGATGATCAGAAGCAGGAGCAGGCTAGCCATTGGCCCATTTTAGTCTGTTAAACCATCTGATGTGCCTAGATGGGGGTGCGTCAGTGAACTAGTGGGCCAGGGTTTTGATTTTGATTTTGATTTTGTACATGAGGCTGACAGTGGTGAGCTAACTTCCAGACATAGGCAGTTCCATAAGTTTCTGTTTCTGGACAGCACATAATTAGAGTAGCACAACAGCACATCATCCATGCTGTGGTGCCAGAACCTTCATGTGGTCTGTGGTCCATAAAAGCCTGGTGGAGCTACTGAGTAGGTTCCAGGAGGTTTGAAGTCAGCTGACCTCAATTCATGCCTTGGTTGGTCTATTCTCTAACAAGGATTCAAATGAGGCTTATTTTATTAACTATTTTTGTTTTATTTTGTTTTTGAGAGAGTCTCATAGTGTGGCCCTGACTGGCTCGGAACCTACTTTGTAGACCAGTCTGGCCCTGAACCCAGAACTGTTCTCCTGCTTCTCAAGTGCTGAGATTTCAGACATATGTCATCATACTGGCTTGATTCTGCTTACCTTAAAGGAATCTTGGAGGCTATAGTAATTTCAACAAATAAAGATTCTGCCATTCTTCCTGTCTGGAAATGATTCTGATACATCATATATGCAAAAAGTTTATGCACCCAACAGAATTTAAATAAAATGAAAACAATTCCTCCTCAAGAACACCAAACAGTATGTGTGTGTATGCTTAGTCTGAAAGTCATTTATATGCTATTTTTGGTCTAAGAAACATAATTCAATATTATGTATTCAGATAGCTAAAGACAGCTTGCTAAGCATTAGAGTGGTAGCCCTGTACTTTTTGACTCCAGAGCATTTCATTTATTTATACAGTTTTTACTCTGTTTTTATTGGTAAGGCTGGTTATTTTCAGAATTGTTACAATGGGTCTTTTTCTATTAGAAAAACAGACTATTTGGCCACAGGTGGTTTTAATTTTTTTCTTTTTTTTCCCCTTTCTTTCTTTTTCTTTCTTTCTTTTTTTTTTTTATTTTTGATTTGAGGCATGTGAGTTGACAGCCTTTGAAATCTTCATGCTGTATGTAATGTGCAGGTGCTCTTTTTTGTTTATAGAAATGCCTAATCCTTGTTTGAAATTTATTAAATGGTGTACCATCTGTAAGCCTCCCTAAATTCCATAGATTAATTAGCCTTTAAGGTTGCCTTTTATCTAACTTTTAGCATAACTTCTTCCATCTGGGAACCGTCTCTTTTATGTGTTTGCTCAGTGTTCCATGTACTTTACCTCTCTAGGATTAAGTATTAATTATGGACACTGGCTTTCCCAGGAACAATGACACTGACTAAAACTAACATTCAGTGGAACAAAGTGGTATTGTCCTGAGAATGTTTTGAGATTGATGAGTAATAAATTTGACATGGGTTTGCTCCCTCCCTTTCTTCCTCCCCTTCCCCTTCCTCTCTCTGTCTGTGTATATTTGGTATTACTTTGATAGTCATTGTATTGAAAGCAGTTATTATGCTGCTCGGGAATAATAAAAACAATTCTAGATGTATATAGATCTGGGAACTAGTGTGATGATGGGTATGTAAGATCATCCTTCTTGTGGAGTTTCAGTTAGAAGTGAAAAGAAAGCACTCTTTTTTGACAGCTCATGTAATGCATTTCTTTGTGTGCCATGACTGGAAGATGATCGATGGCATTTGATGTTGAGAGATCATTTGGTTATAGTTTACCACTATTGCCAGGAAATACAGTATTTGGGTAGCTATAAGTTTGGTATTATAGTGTGCTGGTTAGTTTTTATGTCCTCTTGACACAGGCTAGGTTCATTTTGGAAAAGGGAACCTCAGTTGAGAAAATGCCCCCACCAGATTGGCCTGTGTGCAAGGCAAGGTATATTTTCTTAGTGATTGATGAGGAAGGACACAGCCCATTGTAGGTGGTGCCAGCCCTGGGCTGATGGTCCTGGGTGCTATAAAAAAGCAGACTGAACAACCACCATGGTCTCTGCATCATTTCCTGCCTTTAGGTTCATGCCTTGAAGTCTTTTTTTTTTTTGACCCCTAAATTCCCATCTTCTATTTGTCCACTTCGTAACTGTATGTGTATATATATATATATATACCTGTGTGCTTACAAAAATTATAAAAACATTTATTTTTTATTCTCTTGTACAATACATCCCAACCACAGCTCCCTCTTCCTCTACCCCTCCCAGTACACCCCACCCCGGCAGATCCACTTTCTCCATTTCTTCCCCCCAGAAAAGAGCAGGCCTCCTAGGGACATCAACCAAACAGGGCGCAAGAAGATACAATAAGACCAGGTACAAACCTTCAAATCAGGGCTGGTCCAGGCAACTCAGTAGAAGGAAAAGGGTCCCGAAAACTGACAGAAGAGTCAGAGACACCTTGCTTCTGCTCAAACTGTTAGGAGTCCCACAGGAACACCAAGCTACACAACCATAACATATGTGCAGAGGACCCATGCAGTCGCTGTGATTGCCGCTTCAGTCTCTGTGAGCCTGCCTTGAGTTCTTCCCTGACTTCCCTGGATGATGGACCACAAACTGTAAGATGAAATAAATCCTGTCCTCTCCAAGTGGATTTTGGTCATGGTGTTTATCATAGCAGTAGAAATTCTAACCAAGACTGTTTTCTTAAAAGAAACTGATCTGAAAATGTGTAACTGCATTTACTGATGGAGTTATAATGTACTCGGAGTAGAATGTTTTAAAAAGTGTATTGAAAAACAGATAGACATCAGTAACTCAACCATCTATCTACATAACCTAATGAAGTCTTAGGTTATGTACATAGTGGTGTAAGTAATGGTGATTTTTGTTTTTGTTTTTTTTTTTTTTTTGAGACTGCTTTGTTATTTTATACCCAAAGAAATTAGACAAATGATGTAACAGTAGAATCTGTATTAATAAAAAAAGTAACAAAAAATTGTTAAATGTGACAATGGTATTTTTGGTTATTAAGCAAAAGTAGTATCAGCTATGACTTTAGGTTTGAAGGTGTAAAATCTAAGTGAAAGCTAGTTAGCATTGCTGAAACCACTGAAGCCATTGGAGTGTTTTGGTGTATCTTCCAAATTATAAGAATATAAAATATTCAAATTAGATGAACACAACTGAAGAGGGTCTTAGGGGAAGAGACAGCATTAAGTGGGAATAAACAGCATGCATAACAATGAGAACATACTGTGGAGATTATGCAGTAGAGAAGATTGGAGTTAAGGAGAATGCATGGTTAGGTAGTGAGTGCTCACATCAAAGAAGGTGAAAGTGAAAATGGGTAGTCAGGATGGTTGACTGACTAGCTTGTTCTTACAGTAGTGTGTTTACAGTCAGTAGCTGGATGAGATAGAAGATAATCCACTTGGCTGTCTGTTGCAGTAGTCTGTGTTTAATAGTGCCTGTTTAGGAAAGTGACATTAGAAATAAAGAGAGAATAACAGAATATTTGCATTGAAATAAGCTTGGTCATTAGCATATACTCTATGCACTTTTAGTGAGTGAAGGATTGAGAGAGGCAGTAAATATAAAGAATAAAAAGATAATGATTACTTTTGCCTGTCTTTGTAGGTTTGCTGTTGTTCTTATTTGTGTGTTTATTTGAGACAGTCTCTCATATGGACTGGCTTTGAGTTAGCAATCCTCCTGTTTGTAGTCTAGGGTGCTGAGATTACAGGTGTGTTCCTCCAAGCCTAGCCTCTTGTGTATTTTGAGAGGTATGTAGTACTGAGAAAAGGTATTGAAAACAATTCTGCATGAGAAGTAATCTTCTGAGTAATTGAATCTAGGGTTTGGGAACTTAATTAAATTAAGACCAGCAATGGTGATTAAGGCAGTATGTATATTTGGCCCTTCATATCCATGGATTTTACATTTATGGATTCAACTTTCTGAGGTAGAAAATGAAAAAGAAAGTTGCACCCATACTATAAACTTTGCTACGGCATAACTGCTTACATTGTATTAGATTAAGTAATCCAGAAATAGTTTTGCAGTGGTTGTCTACCTTCCTAATGCTGCAATCCTTTCATATAGTTTCTTCCTCATGTTGTTGTGATCCCCAACCATAAAATTATTTTTGTAGGCATGTCATAACTCTAAGTTTGCTTTTGTCTGAATCATAATGTCAATATTTCTGTTTTGGAGGTAAAGGTTTGCCAAAGGGGCTGTGACCCACACGTTGGGAACCACTGGTTTATAGTATGAATGTTGGTATAAGTAGGCTGTATTCAAATACTAAGCCATTTTTGTATAAGAGTCGAGCATTTGCAGGCGTTTGTATCTGGAATTCTAGACCCAGTTCTTCATTGCATATACATGTACTTAATGGCATGCACGTGGGTGTCAGAGGACAGCTCTGCAGAGCCGATTCACTCCTCCACTCTCATAAGTACTGGGATCATACTCAGGACTTGGCCCCAGGCTTGTGCAGCAAGTAAGCCATCCCACTGGTCCAGACATTGTTTTTCTTTTTCTTGTTCTTTTTAAAAATAGGGTCAGACTGGCTTCAAACTTGCAGCAGCCCTCCTGCCATAACCTCCAAGAGTCCTGGGATTTTCAGTGTGAGCCACTCACATGGCTCCTTTGAGGCACATTCTCGGGGAGTTCCTGAAGAGACAGGTTAGATGCTCAGCACTGTGCTTCAGAATGCACCAGCAGCTAGGATTGAGAGAGCCTTTTACTCATTTAATTGAGCTTACTTCATTTGAGCAGTATAATTAAAATGTGTTTGAAAATAACCACTAATGTATATTTGACCAAAATTGTTTAGAAATAATTTGAGGAATCCCCAGGTTTTGATATTTTGGTGTGGTCACAAAACCAGCTGGATGATTTGTTGTAACTTGTAACTTTTCCTAGATTGCTGTGCTAAGGAGACAACAGCGGATGATAAAAAACCGTGAGTCTGCTTGTCAGTCACGTAAGAAGAAGAAGGAGTATATGCTAGGACTGGAGGCCAGATTGAAGGCTGCCCTCTCAGAGAACGAGCAGCTGAAGAAGGAGAATGGGTCCCTGAAGCGACAGCTGGACGAGGTAGTGTCAGAGGTGAGTGCTAGTGAGGCAGCTGGCTGAGGTGGGTATTAACTGATTTCCTTTTTCTTTTTGATAAGTAAATTGATAATTACTGTTTAAATCATATAAAATAGTAGTGCTAAGAAAATGGGGGGGTGTAGTAAGCACAAAAACATTTATTATAGGAAAAAAATTACAGCAGTGACCTTTTGAAGATATTTTTCTCCAGGAGTGGGGGTGGGGAGGTTGCGCATGGCTGAGCTTTGAGTCCAGAGCCTACAACAAGCTAAGCGAGTCTTCTAGCACAGAGCCATATCCCCAGCCTGAAAGATGACCTTTTAAATTGTCCCTCTGTTATGAGCATGTTTTTCCCCCTCCACTAGTCTGGTCCCACTTTTTGTTCCTCCCTGCTGGTCACCCGGTCCCGCTGCCACTTGAGCCCCAGTAACACGCTGAGACTCTGTATTTGATACAAGGCTGTTGGCCAGGTACCAGTTTGTTACCGGCTAGCTCTGTCTTAATGATTAACCCATTTCTACTTATCTAAGTATTTCCACGTGGTCATCTTATCCGAGCGCTGCAGCCAGCATCTTGCTTTCTCCAGGCTCTACATCTTGACTCCTCCACACTACTTCCTCTTTCCTCCTTGTCTCCTAGCTCCGCCTATGTTGCTTTCCCATTGGCCAAACAGTGCTTTATTCATTAACCAGTATGAGAAACATATTACAGAATAACATCTCCCATCATCTCCTCTTTTCTGTCTAAAATAAAAAGAAGGGTTTTAATCTTAACATAGCAAAATATATCATATAACAGTTATCAAATAAGAATCACAGTTAATAATATTTAGTTCATTAACATTTTGTAAGACTTAAAGAAAATATCACCTATCCTATCTTTGTGAGTCTAAAGTCCTATATGTAACTTATCTTTAATCCTAACTAAGGAAAACTACAACCAAAACTATCTGTCTTCAACTCCTTCAAAGACCACAGAAGAATAATATATAAACTCTAAAAATGAACTTCAGTCACCCGAAGTTCTTCTGTAATGTTCCATCTTCAGCCCATAGGCCATAGTGTGTCTCCTCTTTCTGGCAGTACGCAGAGAGAGGAGCATCCGGTTTCAACTGCTGTGTTCATCTGTCTGTGTTGTGAGTTGTTTCTCCCTGAATAAACATCTATTCGGCCTATTTGTTTATCCTGACCCTTATTAAACCGCGATATCCCTCTGCATCCACATACAAACACTATTTGCTTTTCTTAGGTTTCTTCCAACCAGTTACTTTAGTAATTTTTTTTACTTTTTCTCTTCTTAGTTTTTAAAATAAGACCCCACTGTATAGCCATGGCTGTCCTGGAGCTCACTTTGTAGACCAGGCTGGCCTTGAACTCACTGAGATTTACCTTCCTTTGCCTCCTGAGTGCTGGAATTTGAACCACATTGCCAGCTTCATATCTCTTTGGACCAGGTGAATCACATTGATGCTCCTGAAAAAATTCTGTCAAGTCTTTCTTCTTCTTGTTATTCTTACAAAGTTTTTTAAATTTAAATTTTATTTTGTAATTTTGAGGACCTCTAGTCAGCTACCACATTTAGCCCTTATAATCTTTCTGCCCCATATTCTACAATGACCCCTGAGCTCTGGGAAGAGGAGGTGTGATATGTATGTTCCCTTTAGGGTTCAACATTCTGAGTCTCATATTCTCTTCACTTTGGCTAGTTGTGGGTCTCTGTTAACCACCATCTGCCATAATTAGAAGCTTCTCTGATGATGGCTAAGGGATGCGTTAATCTATGGTATGATGATAAGTCATCAGGAGTTGGCTTAAATACTATGTCTATTTAGCAGACTAAGAGGAGTATGTTTTCCCCCAAGGGCTATGACTTATGTAGCCACAGGTTCTTGGCCAAATATTGGTATGGTTTCCCTTATGAAGTAGTACTAAAATCCAATCAGAAAGTGGTTGATGACTTTGATGATGATTGTGCCACTATTGTAAACAGTGGGCATGTTTTTCTAGGCCAGTCATCATTGTAGCTCCTAAGGTTTACAACTGGGTGAGATTGATGCTTGTTTTCTCCAACACTGTGAAAGCCTGCAAGTTGGGATGATACTTGCAGGTCAGCACCAGCTTGAGTTCTCAAATGTTGTATGTCTCAAGTATGTGGTGTCTTCAGCAACAGGGTCTTACTATAAAAGTCCAGAGAGTAAACACAATAGCCTGTAATGTTTGGGGATCTATGAGGTCTCACTGGTCAATAACTCCAAAAGTAACCCATTCCTAACACTTGGGATTTTTATTTGTTAGTCTGTGGTGTCTAGTAAGTGTATTGTTGCCTCATTGTAGGGTAACTCCACTGTGACTCTTCTTATTTTCTTCTTTAAAAAAGGAAATAACACAAAATAAAATGTGTTTTAAATCTTAGTCTGTTCACTTGACCCCTATCATGCTCCTTGGCTTTCTGTGCCATGAGGGTCTCAGAGATATTTATTTCTGCTTTGTTCGTGAAACCCACAGCATTGTATTCCTGAAGCAAAGGATGCCTGTTGCCTCTTACTCTGTCCCTTCTATCTAGGCGCTGAGTATGTGAGAATGCTCTAGTGTGTTGCTGAAGACAGCACCTTGAGAGAAGAGAGACAACTGACACAAGTGTCTCCGAATTCTTGAGTACCCACAGAAATATAAAGATAAAAGTTGTGCTGTATTTGTTTTTTTTTTTTTTTAAATTCTTTCAGCTGTTGGAAAAGAGAATGTGGGGTCTTGTTTAAAAAAACTAAGAAGAGAAAAAAAAGAAAAATTACTAAAGTAACTGGTCTTCTGCAAAGTACTCTTTCTTTACCTTGAGGTGTTTTATTTTAATTTTACTGTTTTTTATGAGAAAAGGTATTAATATACCTTGTAAAAAGGAGGACTCTTAGTTACTGCTCTGTGGAATGTTGACATGTAATTTCACCCTATTTCATTTCCTTTAGAACCAGAGGCTTAAAGTCCCGAATCCAAAACGAAGAGCTATCTGTGTGATGATTGTGCTGGCATTTATAGTGCTGAACTACGGGCCCATGAGGTGAGTACTCAAGTGTTTTAGATATGAAAACTAAAATTTAAATGCTAGTTGTTTGTTACTGTTTAGATTTACTCATAAGCAAGAGGAGAACTCATTTGTTTTGAGTAAAGATCAGCATTCCAGATATGTAAAGATAATTGGACAGGAGACAAATGCTTTCATGATTACAGGATGAAGTTGGGAAGAGAACCATGTTAAGGGATAGTTCAACATGATGAGTTTGATAGTGACAGTGTGAACATCAGAATGCTGATAGAATTTGGCTGGGAACGTGAGTTCCTTAACATGATAGCTCATGGCATATCACTCATAGTGTTGAATCACTAAGTGACAAGGAAAATCCAGGGAATAATCTGAACCTTGAATTCTGAATCTGGTTTACCATGTGGGAAGTATGGGAACAACATGCCAAGCAGAGGAAACAGCATGCTAAAAGCATGATAAAATATAGGACATGTTTTTAAAAAGTGAAAAGGTCAGTTTGTATATATTTTGTTTTTGTGTTTATACATAAATAATTTAATAAATTATGTTTATAAAAAGGGACAACATATGTATTATTCAAAGTGATTTCTCATTTTTAACTATGTTAGTATATCATTTTCTTTTAGTAACTTCATTTTTTTAAAGTATAGATACAGTATTACTTGGCATATTTCAGAAATTTTATGACTTAAGAACCAATTTATGCTGTTAAAGTTAGAAATTATTGAGAATTGCAAAGAACTTACCAATGACTTATATTCATTGATATTTATTATGTAATAGACTAAATAAAATGGATTTTAAATATTTGTTTACTTAATCATAAGTCATTACATTGTTAACATAATTACATGTCAAATCTTCAAGTATTTATTGGCACAGATGAGCATAACTAGTATTGTTTCATACTTTTTCATACAAATATTTGGTATCTGACTGACTAGAAACTACCAGGATCTCATGTCTCTTTTTTTCTGTCTGTTGTGATGTATTGCTAGGCTTGAAACTGATGAAGAAAAGTCAGATTCTTTTGTGAGGGAATCTCACTGAGGCTGCAGAGTTTGGGGATCCTTAGGGTACCTCTTAAACTGCCTCTTTAAAGTGTGTGTTATATTTAACCCTTCTCCTGTGAATAGGCATTTACATCTTTCCAGTTATTATAGGTGTGCACATGTATGTCTGCATGTTGTGTTGTAAGACCCGTGAGAGCGTGGTCCCTTGCGCTCCCACTCAGGAAAGGCGTCCCCCCCCCCCAAATCACTCATGAGAAGCGGTCTTGATACAAACACATAAGGTCCTTTATATTCCAGTATACTGGGGCCGTAAGCCATACGCCATGCAGGGTAGAGGGCTGAGGACCTCTAGCATAGAATTGAGACAGCTTTTATAGGGTTACAGCAAAGCCCGCGCATCATGAACCAATCACCTCATAGCATCCAATGCGGACCAATTACTTTAAAGTATCCAACCCCGCCCATAGCCCAGGAAGTCTGCTTTCGCACAGGCTTCTGGGTGTTCATTCACTACTGTGAACATTAAAGTAGGTGACTGTCAGCTTGGGATTTAAGACTCCCAGCTTCCTGGGTTTTCTGGGGAATTAGGCTAAATTTTTTCATCCTAACAGTGTGTGTGTGTATAAAATCATCCTGTATCATAAAGAATGCACCATTTTACTCTCCTACTGATACATGGAAGAAGTGTTCATTCTGTTACCCGTTTTTAAATTCTGGATATTAGGAATGTTTTTTGTTTGTGTGTCCATCTTCCGGGGGAAAGAAAGTCAATTATTTACTCCTGTCCTTGCCCAGCCCGAGATACACTAAGTGGGCTGTCATGTCAGGTCTTCCTGTGTGTCATTCCCCAGGCCTTCAATGCTCTGTCTTCAGAGACTTTTTGTTAGTTTCAGCCCAACTGCTGTTCCCTCCCCACCTCCACCCCTACCCCATTCGCCATCTCACCCTTAGGATTTTTCTGGCCATCTTTCTTTCCTGGCTGTGCTTACTCTCCTGTCATCTCCCTCACCCTCTTTCTTCCTTTAGTTTTCTAGTCAGCTCCTTTCCTCTTGAACATTCTGACTTGTATTAGCTTTACTTTCCTACTTTCCCTGCAAGAATTTTGTTTTGTGTTTTTTGTTTTTCAAGCCAAGTTTTCTCTGTGTAGCTCTGGCTGTCCTGGAACTCAGTCTGTAGAGGCTAGCTCTGAACTCGGAGATCCACCTGCTTCTGCCTCCTGAGTGCTGGGTATAAAGGTGTGTGCCAGCACATCCGGCTCCCTGAAAGAATTTTATCTGTTTTCTGGTGTCTTGTTGATGCCTGGCATGTAGTTGTCTCTCAATAGGTAGACACTAAAGTACTAATGAGCAAGTGCCCTCTTCTCAACTAGAAATACATGCTTCAAAACTGTTGAAAGAGGTAGCTTGATAGTAGAGTGCTTGACTCGTGTGGATGAGGTCCCCAGCACAATTCTTGATAGTAAAAAACAAGCAAACAAACAAACAAACAAAACCAAAATGCTTTAAATAGTTGTTATAGTCCCCTTTTAAAATTTATTTGCAGTCTTGATTAAAAAAATCTTTCTTCATGTATGAATTTCTGTGAACCACTTGCATGTATTAAGATATATGTCTAGTACTGATTCATAGCCTGCTTGACATATCTTTAATACATGTAGTTATTGCTGTTTTTATGCCCATATGTACCAGTCCTAGACTGAATATCTTCCTTTTGTCTTTCAGCTTACTCTGTTAGTTTATCTATGAATCTGGGGTGCTGTCCCCACTGACATTTTTAACATTGTTTGGTCAGTCACTTTTCACCAGTCACACAATTTATTGTAGGTATTTTCCTCCACTTGCGAAAGTTTTTACTTTGTGCTATTATTACATTTTCTTTAAGGTCTCAGATCCTACATAATTCACTACTTTTCTTTTGTAGAGATAATGTAGTGTTCATCCCAGAGCACAGACACAGTTATACATGCTCATTCACTGTTTCTAGGAAGCTGTATATGTTGCTTTCAGCCCCTCACATCTTGTGAGTCTGTGTGCAGTACATGTTCATCTGTTAGGCTGAACATAAACAAATATTTATAGGGAACTTAACTATTTTCAGGTACTGAGCAGGGAATGAGGAATGCATGCCTGAATGAAAGTACAGTCTAGTAAGAGAAGCATATATGTAAACAACTAGCATGGGGAAGAACTATGAAGATGCCATGTATGATAAAGGTGTTTAGAAAAGAAAATAAACACCTGCTTTTCTTTACACTCACTTCTCTCAACAATAGGTATGGATTTTCCATACATGTTATTCCTTAGTTCCCTGGCTACCAGTTGGCAGACCTATAGTTGAACTCAGTCCTCAGGCTATTAAACATTTACCCAAGCATTCTTCAGTCATCAGCCACAGTCTTGGGTTGTGACTTATAACTTATGCACACTAGCTATACATTACACATTCTCTAATAATTGTTAAAGATACTTACAAAACTCAGAGAAATGTTTTTCTAATTATTATTGGTTCATTTAAAACAATTCTCATGAATTCCATAAGGTAAGTCAAATACAAGAGATGCATAAGCTAAGATATAGTGGAGGTGTGAGAAACGGCATGGCATCTGCAGGTTGATTCTCCTCCTAGCATCTTCTTGTGCTTGCCAGCCTGGTCGTTCTCCAGATCTAATGGTTAGATAGAGTTTGTGTCATTATATTGGTGTGATGATTAAACTATTGGCCTTTGGTGATTTAACTCAATTTCAGGCTCTTTCCTATTCTTGCAGATAGGGAATAAGACCGAAAATTCCAACTCACTAATCAATGGTTAGAAATCCTGGCAAACTGGCTTCCTTCCTTCATAATTTACCTCGCATTTTCATAGGCTCAGGTATGGCTGGAAGAGTTTTTTGTTTGTTTTTTCTAAAGGTATTTCCTCATCACTGAGGAAATCCCAAGAGTTTTATGACTTTTATACCAGGAACTCAGGAAGACACTAAATTTATTTCTTCTTATAAAATCATATTCACATTCCTGAACAAACAGAAGCAAAGAATTAACCCTGGGAGACTCTGCACATGACATTCAGTGAACAAGTGAAGATTAGATTATGCTGTAGGATGCGGTTGGAGGAAGCATTTTGTGAATGTGCTTTTGAGTCAACAGAAATTTGGAACAAAAAGGCTGGAACAACAGTTTTAAATGAGTTAATGATCTTCACAGCCATAAAATGAATCTCATTTCCACAGTAGATGGTTCCATTATGAAATGAAGAGACAGACAGTGGTCCCTTTTTTTATCAAGAAGATTTGTATTCAGAAAAGAATTAAATGGTTAGGCTAACACAAAAGGGGGAATTTAAGAATGGGAGAGAGTTAAGGTGTTTGAAAATCTTGAAGTGCAACCAGCTGAGCTCTTTTCCTGTGATGCTTAGGGAACAGAATGGTAATATTAAAAACTTCAAACTTTAAAATATGTTTAAAAGCTTAAATTGAAGAAAAGTAAAAGAAAGAAGAGCTGGAAGATTTGACGAAATAGAAGCTTCTTAACACCTTGGTACTCTCCAAGTACCAGGAAGGGAAAAGACAAAACTGGCTGCAAAACTCATAAAAGCAGAGAACTATTTCTTCTAGACAAGATTGGCATGAGCAGAAAACATCAAAGCCGGGAGAACAACAGGGATTCCAAGACTGAAACCTGTTGCATAACCAGATGTTGAGAATTAAGGTTTGCATTATTTAAGAACATCTTTTGATTGGCCCCATTGTCTGCAGTCTCTTCACCTGCTGGATGGAGTCTGCCAGAGGTGAAGAAAGTTCCAAGATGACCTTTATCATCTGGGAACTTTGTTCTAGAAGACAGTTCTAGAACAATCCATTAACACGCACACACGCATCCACATACTCACTCACTCACTCACACCCTCATACCCTCTAAAACAATCAAACAGAAAAGCGACAGAGCTGGAAAGATGGCTCAGTAATTAAGAGTAATTGTTCTTATAGAGGACCTGGGTTCAAGTCCCAGCACTTACATGATCACTCACAGATATCCATAATTCTAGTTCCAGAGGCTCTTGCTCAGACATGAGGCTACACACATGATGCATAGATACACATGGGAATTAAAATTTATACATATAAAATAAATCTTTAAAAAGCTATAGAAATTTCCTTTTAAAATAGCAATAACAAGAAACTTTAAGTAATTTTTATTATATTTTAATTGGTGCAGATTATGAGCTCTATCTAAGTTTTCTTGACTACCGCTGAATTAAATTTGGCCAAACAAATGGATAGTTTAACTAGATGTTTCTAAAAATTTTAAATTTAGGAACTTAAACTCTTTTTGATAATGAAATTAATTATAGTGTTTCAGATGTACAGTGTAGATGGATGAGTCCTTTTGTGCCTCATTGTTGTGGGCCTATGTGAACATAATATAACAATTTGGCACATATACCTTAAGAAATGCCCTCTGGTTTGGCAGTGGTGGTGCACACCGTTAATCTCTGCACTTGGGAGGCAAAAGTAGTCAGATCTCTCTGAGTTTGAAGCCAACCTCTTCTACATGTGAATTCCAGGACAGAAACTGGTCTCAAAAAAAAAAAAAAAAAAAAAAAAAAAGAAAGGAAGAAAGAAAGAAAGAAAAAACTCCAACAACTTTTTGAAAGTATTGGTGATTTAATGTAAAAATACCTTATATCTAAAGTAAAAGAATTTGTGAAAGGTAATGTATAACAAAATGAACTTTGTTGAAGAGTTTTGGGTTACTATATAGTCATCACATAGAAAAAGAAAATAAATTAAACAAATTAATTGAATTAATTTTTCTAACCTTACTGATGTTTTATGAATGGTGAAGAAGGGATCTAGCTATTTTTGGCATGGGGTTCAAGGAGTTGGCCCACTCTGGGTGGTCTATAAAAATACAGACTCTGGGCAGCAGGAAATGGCTAACCTGTATGAATCAGGCCTGGTGGTGTAAGTCTGTAATCTTAGCTACTCAGGAGGGCAAGGCAGGAAGATCACAAGTCCCAGGCCTGTTTTGGCTACAGAGTGAGTTCAAGGGCAATCCTGACATCTTAGCAAGCCTGTATTTAAAAAAAAAAAAGGGGGGGGGAGCTAGGAATGTAGGAATGTAGCTCAGTTGGTAGGGGGCTTACCTAGCATGCTTAGCATGCCCAAGGCCATGCTACATAAACCAGGCATGCTGTCACACTCCTATAACCCTAGCATTTGGGAGGTAAAGGCAGGGGGATTAGAAGAAGTTCAAGGTCATTGTTGACTACATGGCAATTTAAGAGGGCAGCCTGGATTACATGAAACCCAATCACAAAAAAAATCATCTACAAAATCAGACTTTGATACTGTGGATATTTGATTTGTCATCTACAAAAGATAGAATGTATTAAATAAAAGAATAAATTTAAATATAGAAAAGTGAAAAACAGAGTTGATCAGAACATTTTGGAGAAAACTAGACATACACTAATTAGTAAGGTAAAATAAAACACCAACTAACATAGACTAACTAAATTGGCTGGAAAGATGGCTCATGGGTAGATTTCACAGCAACTACATTTGGACCTGAGTTTGGGTCCTCAACACTGTTTAACAGCCAGGGAAGGAAGTGGCCAGAGACAGGCAGATCTCAGTGGACCCCAGGGGCTTGCTGGCTAGCCAGTCTAGATTCACTGAGACATCCTGTCTAAAAAAATAAGGTGGCGATTCAATAGAGGAAGACACTTAGGTTGACCTCTGACCTTCATACACCCGTGCAAGGGTGAATCTGCATACAGATGCACACACATCGTACACATGCATAGACCATAAATACAAAGAAAAATAAGCAGTGTGTAATAAGCCAAGAAGTAGAAATCACAAGCGATATTAAAACACAGGAGGTTATACCATCATAACCAAGTGATCAGAGAGACATTACCAGTAATATGACATCTGGCATCTGATGGAATGAATACACAAAAAGAACACAATTACTGCATTTGTGAAATACTTGTCCCCAAATGCATTTCTATGAATTTAATCATTATAAATAAATAAATAAAATCAGAAAAAGCCCCAAATGAAGGACACAGTACAAATGATCTGAATTTTCAAAAGCATCAAGGTTATGGAAGTCAAGGAAAGGCAGGATCATCCTGAGAATGGGGAATGGGAAGATATGGGCAAGTAATGTAATACATGGAGCTGGAACACAAAATGGAATTAGCAGGGCAGTGTGATTACGAGGACTGCAGAGAAGGCAGTAGAGTAAGATCTGTAGCTCCAAGTCAGGGTCTTATGATTGCTTGCTATACTACCATTGCTAGAACACTGGCATTTAAGGAAGCTGGAGAAAGTATATTGATCTACGGTACTACTTGTGCAACTCTTTGTGAGTCTGAAATTACTTCAAAAAGAGAAGTGTAAAATTTGAAGTATATCATATACTTCAACCATGTACTCCCGTCTCTCCCAACTCCCACTAGTCTTCTCCCTTTCCCTTGCATCCCTTCCATTGTATGCATAGCTGAGCTTTTAATTAAAAACAAAGTGAAACCCCCAAACCAACAAAAAGCTTAGCTATAATTAAGGAGAGATGGCAACAGAGAAAAGGATAGCATAAAAAGAGAGGCTCCAGTACCCATCAAAGTGGAACCCAAAGGACTAAGGAAAAATGGGAGATATAATACGTACGCTAGGAACGCCTCAGATTTTATGCAAGACAACAATACTCAGGCTTAACAGTCTTAGGATAAATAAGTTCTTGGAAGAAAAGAATGAAGCAGATAAAATAGATATTCATGCATAGATACCGCCCAGCAAGACTGTAGAGCACCAGAAGCAAACAGAAGATCTTCTGCACACCCAAGAGACAAGATAGGTTTCTCACAAGATCATTTTTATCAGGCTGGTAGCTGACCTCTAGACAGTATCAAGGTCCTAGAAATCAGTAGGATGGTTCCTCAAAGTGTGGAGAAAAGAATTCACCCTAGTGTCTCTGCCTGACAAAGGCATCTTTCTCAAGTGTAAGAGGTACAGGGCTATCTGAAGACATACAACTGGTGGGGCTTACTGTTAGCAGACCTCATTCAAGATTGCTGAAGGATGTACTTCCAGAAAAAGGAAAATGGCCTCAACAAGGTTTAGATTCAGAAATGGTTAGCTAACAACCCAAAATACAAATTGTGATCGAAAGTTTTCAAATAGCTGGTGATATGAAATAGTAGCAATGCCCCAGTTTGTTAAATTAAAGCAAATCATGATGGAAATAATTACAGATAAATTGGGGGTGGTAGGATCAAAGTGGAAGTACTCAAAGTTTATTTTGGTTTGGGGGAGATAGAGATACCATGTTCAGACTTAGTAAGTTGAACTTTTCAAGTTTGGATTAAGTAGTAACAAACACAATTTGACTATCTCATTTCAAAAGGCATTAAAGGCAAGGAAACTAAACTAAACTAAACTAGACTATAGAAGTTCATACTGTGATGAAGCTGAAATTGGTGAAAATGGAATGATTGTGTTTATTTGATGTGTGTGTGAGTGTAGGCATTTCCGTGCCACAGCACATGTATAGTGGCCAGAAGACAGCCTTGGCTGTCGTGCTCACCTTTTTCATTGTTTGAGGCAGCAGCTCTTTGTTGTTGACTGTTGTGTGCACCAGGCAAGGCAACTCACAAGTTTAGGAGTCTCCTGTCTCTGTTCATCTTGCATTAGGAGTACTGACATTGAGGATGCATGTCACCATACCTGGCTTTACATGGATTTGAACTCATGTCCTTGCAATTGTATAGGAAGCTGTTTATCCACTAAGTCATCTTCCTTGCTCCTGACTGTACTTTTATCTTTAGAAGGCAAATTTGTTGACTAGAGTGAAGAAAAAAAAGCAAATTCAACATTATACTGTTTAAAGGAAAAATAAAGAAACTGTGAGCTGCAGAAAAGGTCACAGTTACAGGAGGGAAAAGGCTAGAAAACTCAAAAGTTGCTTTATTAATATCAGAGAAGCTTCAAGGACCAAAGCATTATTATATGTAGTAAATCTCTAGACATCTGCCTGTTTATACATTTGTCTTATGTACTCAGGAAATTCATAAGCCCCTGTTCTGTGCAGAGTCACAGCATATCCCTGGGAAAGTAGCTTCTTCCTGGCAGGTTGGGCAGCAGCTATGGATACCTGTATTGTTTCCCTTTTCATCTTAAAGGCTAGTACAGTCACCTTCTTCTGCAAGTGGTGAATTAGTATCCTAAGGACATTGTAAGTGTTGTGTTGTTTAAAAGAATTAACAAGTGTTGGGAAAAGAGGGTTCTTTTTGCTCTCTTGTTTTGGGTTAGGTGATATGCCCTCACTCCATCTGGCATCTAGAGTTTTAGACATCAGATGTGGAGGAGGGAGAATAAATCATGTCGTGAAGGATCAGCTGGCTGCTCTGTGAGTCTGCATGGGGTGACAGGTTAAGGAAGAAGGGAGCAACGACTGTATGGATGGATGACCTGTGACTCAGGAACCGGTTGGAGGCAAAATTTCTTTATTCTAGAATTCTCTAAGTAGTCAACTTTTCATTGTTTTGCAGGAAGAATTCTAGCTTCTTATTCCCAAATCTGGTTCCAATTTTCCCCCCTGGGTTGGATTGTTGAGCACATTTTGCTGTATGATGTCACCATTTGGCTGAATGTTAAAAGACACTGTGTAACTTCGATGTCAGAATTCAAACCACCAAGTATAGATGGTTGTGTTCAGCCAGATTCTTAAATGTAATCTAATTCAAGCTCTTGGCTAAAAGTATGTTCCACATTTATCAAAATGACACATAAGCATCTCCAGTACATTTAAAAATACATCTAAGTACCAGGTGTTACTGAGTCAGGATTGCAGAGCCAGCACCGGGCCCTTTTCTAGATAGACATTTAAACTGTTTTCTTTCAGCCTGGATAGATGTCAGTCTTTGGTTTAGAGGTTGGCTATCAAGTGCAGTGCTGGATTTTGAAGGCATGGAAAACCCTGCTGCTTACTTTTTTTTTTTTTTTTTTTTTTTTTATGGTCTGGGCTTCACAGGAGCTGTGTAGAGTACTCCTAAGGAACATACAGTGGCTTTATCACATGACCCAGCTACCTTCTTCTCTAGACCTCAGTTAGGCTGAAACAAAGGGTATCTGAGCTCACACACTTTATCCCTGCTAACTTCCTTCTTTTCCTGGAGTAGGTAGATCCCTGACATTCCTTATTAAGCCCAAAGTTAGTAACTTCCCTTCTGAGAGGGAATCAGTGAGAAGCTAGGCCAGGTGAGAACACTTCTGTCAGTGTGTACATTGATTATGTTGCTATATCCTCACTACTTGTATTCTTAATACATGCAGAATAAAGACCAGTGAATGGTTTGTGTGAAAAAGCTTTAACTATGGTTGCAGTACTTAGCACATGCAGGTGAGTTCATGCTTTGTCAGCTGCAGATCATACATAGTAAAGGAGTAAGGGGCTCAACTTTGTGTGGAACTGTAGAATAATGCAAAACTTAATCTGTGAACATACAAATGTAATTGTAATATTATTTAATCACTTAGGCTTCTAGAAAATTTATCATTAATGCCATTTTGTCTCCAGATTTGAGTCATTTTGTCTTTTCAATAAGCATTTTAGGGGTCATTCTGCAGACTATTCTTAATTGCTAATGTTTGCATGAATTATGGACATGTGCTACATAGGCTTTTTGATATTCATTTTCCCCAGTATAACCAGTGTTTATGTTATTTCCATAGTCAATTTATCCCAATGTGACTTCTGAATGAGGTACAGTTAGGGAATGTGTACATTGTCTACATAGTTTATGTGGTTTTCTGTATCAGTCCTTTTATCAGAATTCTCATTAAAACAGTTCTCCCTCTCTTCCTTCCTCTTTTCCTCTGCTCCCATTTCTCCCCTTTTTTCTGAATTAGAAAATAAAAAATAGAAATAAGACAAAAAGAAGAAAAAATATGTGAAGGTGAAGACGATGATCATAGAACAATCTAGGTTGACTGTATGTTGATATCATTAGTGCTTGGTTAGTAAAAGTAGCTAGTTTTGTTGTTGTTTTATTAATGCTGTCAGTTATCAAACCCAGTGCCATGAATTAATTCATTTTTCCTCCTACTGCCATAAGTTATTATGACTAGTTTTACAGATGAGGAAACTGAAAACACAGTTGGGTGCCTGAGTTGGCACTGGTCTTCAGCACTAACAGAGCAAAGGCCTTTCAGTTAGGCAAGCCCTTACAGATGGAGCAATAAATTCTCTATTCAGGAGTTCTGCCTATGCTCCAGACACTTAGAATTGGCTGCAAAGCAGAAAGTGTTTGTCTTAGGAGCTGGTTAGTTTGATATAAGTTTAACAGCAAAATGAAGATGTGAAATATCCACAAATTTATTTTGTTTTTTATTTAAAATAAACAAAACAAAATCCAGGAGTGTTTCCTATATGCCAGGCACTGGCCCATAACAACAGAGATTTTTTACAACCTTCAGCTTATGCTATATTGAGACAATACATTTAACAAGTAAATGGTCAGGCTGTAAATTCTTTGAACGGAATAAAATATGGTAGGGTAAATGGTTTTACAAGTGTGTGCGGGTTTGTTGGGAAGTAGTTTTAAATAGTGATCACTGTTTAGCAGATGTTGGAGCCAAGATTTGAAGGAGATAAAACCTAGCTGTCTAGATGTCTGGGGACAAGCATTGCAAAGGCAATAGTCATCGCAAAAGCCCTGGTGTGTGGGGAAGTGTGCCTTTCACTTTCAAGGGTGAGTAAAGAGATATGTGTGGCTAAACTTAAGTGAACAGGACAGGAGAACTAGAAGGTAATGTCACGGAGGCAAACTGGAAGGGAAGGGTCAGATAAAACAAGCCCTTGGTCAGTTTAAATATTTGGGCTTTTTATCATGCTAGCAAAAGGATCCATCTAAAGGATTTGAGCTGTAGACAGACATAATAGTCTGACCTAGATTTTTAAAAGATCGCTGCAGTTGCTATGTTGTGAACACTTGAACTGGACAAGCAGGAAGACAGCTGTGACATCTGCAGGCTTTATAAAATATGTTCACATCTGTCATCCCATGTGACTCTCAGAAGAGCACTGTGACAGATTTGCTATTTTTCATATTTTACTGTGAGGAATTGGAAGTATGAAGAACCTAAGCAACTTTCCCAGGGCAGGCATTTGAGTCACATCTTGAATCCAGATCTTCTGCTTTCAATTTTTGTACTCTTTCCACTTTTCCACATTAGACCCCAAAGGTCTCCATAATCTTTCTCAGCTGAAAATAATTCAGCTTTTCATGTGTGGGTCTCAGAAGAACAGCAGCATATGATTTGTGTGGTGTGTGTGTGTGTGTGTGTGTATTAGGAGAAACAGTATTAGTCTTGCCTGTAGAGGTGGCTTCAATTTAAAATTGATCTACTTGTACCATAAAATAGAACCATGCTTTCCAAGGGTGTACTTGGACATGTGCCATTTTATGTTCAGCCACTTGGTATGAAGATTGGCTATCTGAAGTCTTAAGGATTAAGTGGCCTCATGAATAATCTAAAACAGTTGTTGACATTTAGAATTTCATAGACAAAAGAGTAACAATTCTTGTAATGTTTCTTTCAAACTTTGGAAGAAATTGAAATCATCCATGTTTTATTAATCTATGCTTTTCAGAATCATTGACCCATAATGTGAGCAAGGTATTTTTGTGTGATGATTATTCTGTGGATTATAACAGTTATGACTCTTAGTGGGTAACATGTGTCTGATTGTAGAATCATAGATCACAAAGACTGTTGTTTTAAACTACTGGACAGAACCTGGTTTAAGTTAATTATGAAAAGTCGAGTTGGGGGCTAGAGAGTTGGCCCAGCAGTTAATGTTCTGCTCTTGCAGAGGACCTGATTCGCTTCCCAGCACCCAGTGGCAGCTAGCAGCTGTCTTTAACTCCAGTTCCAGGGAATCCAGCCCCCTCTTTTGCTTCCAAGGGAACTGCATACACATGGTGCCTAGACATACATGGAAGCAAAACTTTCAAACAGATAAAACAAAAATAAATAAAATTGTAAGGGTTAGTTAATTATTTTATCATTACTATGGGTTAGAAAGTCACTAACCTAGCTGTATATTCTTGCTGTGACAGACTCATCCTTCTCTGCTCTTGGAAATTTAATTTTTTTCACTATAACAAAAATACTCCAACCAAGAACCTAAAAGTTCATATCAACAATTATTTTCTCATACCCTTTTGTATATTTGGCTACTTCCAGAGCTGCCAAATTCCTCTTGATATTTGTAATGTGACAATTATTCTTAGACAATCCTGAAACCTGGCAGTGGAATGAAATTCTTTTAAATACCAATAGATGCAAGGAAACTATAAATATGAAGTTATTCTCATAGCTAAACTTGTTTCTTCCAGTTATTTCAGAGTTTAAGCATTTTTTTTTTTTTTTTTAGAAATTTCACATTAAACATTAAAATATGTATGGAGACCAAATAGCAACCCCTTATGGCAAAAAAGGAAAACAAAGGAAGACAATGGATTTTCTGATACACTTATTATCCAGGCCAATAGGTGGACAATAAACTCAAAGCTTAGCTTATTTAAATCCTAATTTTTGCCTCATCAGTGATTCCCTTGCTCAAAGTATTGTGTTGTCTTTGTATGATAGTGTGGTGAAATGCATTGTATGAGATTTGAGCTCTTTGGTTAAGAAATAAATGCAGAAGTTCCCAAAGTATCTGCGGGTGATTGTTATTACAGCATCAAAATCATTACCAGCATAGGCAATGCAGAAAACAGGGGTCACTTTTGCATCAATAGCACACTTGTTTTCTAATAAATGTATCTAAGTAGTTGTTCTGCAGTTTATTGTACACAAAATAGACCAAACTGCTTAAATAAGCTCAAGGTATTTGCTGGTGATAGGAGCTATTAGTAGTGAGAAATGCCAGGTCTCACAGTGGGAGTAAGATGATTGAAGAATGATGATTAGTAGAATCTTTAACTCTCCAAAGTATTAACAATGCTAGTTTACAAAAAAGAAAAAAGAAAAAAAAAATCAATAAACCCCAGATTTTGTCACTTTGGCCATGCTGTTTTGTGTCCTGCTGTTTAACTGTCCCAGTCTTTCTCTGAACTGTCTACTTCAGATGGGTCCCTCGTGAAGAAGTGAATCTTTTAGGGAAGACGCTGTGAAAAGCATGGGTAAAGTTTCTCAGTCACTGGCAGTCATGGGGACAGCTTGTTAAATCACTGACATTTACCAACCACCCCCAGAATTTCTTCATACAAGAATTTGCATTTCTTCTTCTTTTCTTTTTTGAATTTGTTTTATTGACCTATTTTTCCCCTACTCCCCTCCCCTCTTCCCTTCCACCTTCCCCTGTACCCCCCACACTCACATTTTACTCAGGAGATCTTGTCTTTTTCGCCTCCCTGGGCGAATCCATGAATGTCTCTCTCAGGGTCCTCTTTGTTACCTAGGTGCTCTGGGGTTCTGGGCTGTAGGCTGGTTGTCCTTTACTTGATGTCTAATATCCACTTATAAGTGAGTACATTCATATTTGTCTTCCTGGGTCTGGGTTACCTCACTCAGGATGATTTTAAGAATTTGCATTTTTCTAAGCAGTAACCTGGTAATGTCAACAATGCTGGGCCAGCTGCCTCAGTCAACTTAAAGGAGAGTTGTTAACTTTCCTTTCTTAACATATGTTTATAAATAGAGTTTTTGATACCACATATGAAAGAATTAAAAAGCAAAGGTTTTTGTTTGTTTTTGTGTTTAAGCCTTAAAAAGAAAACACAGTCTTTATTTGGCCTCCTTCTAACACTCTTAATGTTTAACCCTTCTTCCCTGCTTTCTCACTTGTCTGTTCCCCAGGCTCAGTTAGGTATTATACTAGGCCTCTTCTCCAGGTTCAGTTAGAAAGTCTGCAAGGCCTGTTCACGTGCAGCAAAGCTTGCAGTGTTGCATGCCTGCTCAAGTAAGCATTCAGCCTGAAATACACAACTGTAATGACAATTTAGTATTAGTTTTGATAAAATTAAATTTTATGCAGTAGTCATAATTTGGCAGTATACCTTTGAAGAGTTTATAGTGTGTCAAAATGACAGCATGCCATGTGATTTCTGTTGGTGAAGAATTGAGAAACTGAAAGAATAAGAAATCAGAAAAAGATTCTAGAGAAATATACATGCCTCTTGTTTTCATCCAAACTGTTCATCCATATTTGGAGATAACTAGTGTGGCCCCTCAGACTTTTACTTTTAGATTCTGGGGCCTTAATCACCTTTCATGCTTCCCCAGAGAAATTTCCTTTGTGATGAACCAGGATCATGCCTAGGGTAAATTATGTGTATAGCTTTATAAAAATAAAACACATTCAAGATGAATGTGCCAGATTTCTTAAGCACAGGATTAATGAGTTTAAAGTATTATACTTATCACAATATTGTCTGTATGTCTGCTTGCCTTCTTGCCTATCTGTATGTATGTATGTATGTATGTATGTATGTATGTATGTATGTATGTGCCTAATCGATGTTATTTTTCTCCCAAACACTTATGCCCATTGCACTGATGAGTGAAATTATGATGGAGAGTTGAAAGTAGGAAGTAAATAAAAACTTTTACATATAAATGAAAATAGACTATTTATAAATAGTTTCAGTTAACTATATTTGATATCCTACTGTCTTGGTTAAGATTTCCATTGCTGTGCAGAGACACCATGACCAAAGAAAAAACATCTAATTGGGGTGGCTTGCTTACAGTTCAGAGGTTTAATCCATTATTGCCAAGGTGGAAAGCAAGGCAGCCTGCAGGCAGACATGGTGCTGGGGAAGTAGCTGAGAGTATACATCTTTAAGCAGGCAGCCAGGGTGTGGGTGTGGCTCGAGCATATATGAACCCTCAAAGCCTATCTCCACAGTGACACACTTCTTCTAACAAGGCCACACACCCTAATAGTGCCACTCCCTTTGGGAGCCATTTTCTTTCAAATCACCACACCTGCCTTCTGGCATTGTGGCAAAGTTAATAATATGCTTGAGTGCTGAAAGATAACAACAGTTCTTATTTCACTGGAAGTACTTGCCCATTGAAAACATCAGTTTGCTGAATGGGTTAGATTTTCTACTTCAGTTATCTGAGTTTAAAATTTATTGATTTGTATTTATGTGAGTTTCTTTCATACCTGTTAGCTTTCTGATACTGTAATAAATACTAGAGATGAATCAAGTTAAAAAGCAGAAAGGTTATTTGGCCGTTGATTTCAGAGGTTGTAGTCCATGGTCACGTGGCTCAGTTGCTTTGGGTTTATGGTGGTACAGTACGTTATCAGGGACACGTAGTGGAAGAGGTGTGCTTCCTCCATACCTGCTGGGAAGTGGAAGACAGGCATAGGAGGGGCTAGGTACCCAGTCTCCCCTCAAAAACTGACTCAGTGTTCTGACTTCATCCACTAGACCCTACCTCCTGATGGCTCCACCACCTCCTGATGGGTCCAAGGCTGCAGTTAGGTCTTTGGGAAACACTTGAATATCAGCTACAGCAATTTATGTAATGTAATTACAGGATTTTCAAAGCAAGTAAATCACTGCTTTTGTTTAATCAGTTTATGAATATGGGCTTTTATACTTATAAAAATTATTTTTAAATTGTTGGCTATGTACAGTATACCAGGCATAGAGTACTTAAGTATGTCAGTGTTGTGACTTGTTTCTGGACCATGATTTTTTTTGCTATATATATATGGAACTACAAGGCAAATCTTCCTTATTTCTAGCTACATGTAGCATACATGTGTGCTGTTGTAATTTCCACCACTTCTTTTGTTGTTGCTTTATCTCTTTTTTTTGCTTTGTTTTTAGCATGCTGGAACAGGATTCCAGGAGAGTGAAGCCGAGTGTGAACCCTGCAAATCAAAGGAGGCATCTTTTAGAATTTTCTGCTAAAGAAGTTCAAGACACATCAGATGATATCAACCAGAAAAACAGCTACAGGTGGGGTGGCCTGTTGGCCTCATTGATTTCATGAACTGGAGAAGTAGTGTTACTTTACATGTAAATTGTCCCTGTTGGCTTTGACCAGTAGAGCAAGTGAACTATGATGCCATTAATTTTGTTTTATTTTTAAGATTAATTTTAAGAATAAGTTTACTTTGAAACATTTCCCAGTTTAGGATATTTGTTGAGATGTGATCATATAATTGATTTGTATGTATTGACATACATGTATGTTGAAATGCATGTACTATCTTCAGTTTTTTCCACTGTATTATAGTTTAGTACATTTATCTAATATTTATGTCTATGGATAGATAATGGCAGAATAATATTGTTGAACCTAGTTGTGTCATTAAGTAAAATTATTTGTGTTTGTTGTGTTTTCCTTTCCTTTTTATAATTTAACAGATATTTTGGTAAATTTCCATTTTGCTTAGTGAGAAAGCAAAAGATAAACATGAAAACATAATTCCCCTAGTCTGTTAATTAGAAGAAGGTACAGTGAATGCTTTTAGAGCTGTATCCTTTTTTGGTAAATGTGGTGATATTTTGTTTGTAACCTAACAAATATAGCTTGCCTGAAGATCAGAGGGCAGAGCTAGCCACTAGTTAACCATAGAGGTCTGGAGGTCTGTACAGACAGACAGGAAGAGATATGTCTGGGCAGAAAGAGAAATATAAGGCAGGAAGAGACAGGCCTCTTTTTTGGTCTGAAAATTTTGTGAGGTAAGAACTCTAGTAGCTGGCTGCTCTACTTGTCTGATCTTTCAACTTTCACTGGATCTGACTCCAGGTTTTTATTAGTAAGACCAATTAGAACTCATGCTACAGGGAAACATTGTCTTATGTGTTTTGGAATTCTTATCAGAGGCAAATAAAAGCAGAATCTTTGCAGCTGTTGCACTGTAATGAATTGCTAGAAAGTTATTAAAGACCTGGTTGCTCTGAACTGTCTGCAGCGTTACTCGGCAAGGGCACAGAGGAGTCACTCTTCCTTGTCTTTTACTCTTGAGGTTAAGTAAGGAGCCAGTGATCCTGTGGCAGTGCAGCCTAGCAGGCGGGAGATAGTATGGCATTAGAAAGCATTACATATTTTCTGCTAATTTGTTTTTTACATGTTAGAATTTGTCATATTTCTGAAATGGTGACACTAGTGATAATGTGTCCCTTAAATTGGTAGAGTTTATTAGTTTTTTTTGTTTTTCCAAAAATTTGCCCAGGTTTACTCTCCATGTTCTATAATTCTCGCCATTATTTCTATTAATTATTATCATTATCATTGGTATTAGTAGCTATTTTAAACATAAAGTTCTGTGGTTCTCCACAGGTGATTTTTCAAAAACTCATGTTTTATGTTTGATAGTCTTTGTACTTAAGATGTTTGATCAACTATGGTTAATTGTTAAAAATAAGAACTATTTATTGATTTAGTACTTGAAGCCATACTTTTTTAGTAACCTTTATGGCAATATTATTTATTCTAAAATAGTCATATAAATAGGAGCCTTCATGTATTTGCTCACATTAGCATGAGATAAAATATTGACTCCTGGAAAGTGTAGTGGTCGGCTCATACACATTCACTGTAGAGGTCTGGGTGACTTTCAGGGGGGAAATCTATCGCCCTGAAGACATTTATAACTCATTGAGAAGAGTATGTAAAAGTACTTAAATATGTAAACCATCTCTGTTTCCCACACCCAGAAACACTAGTGGCTGTGAGTATCTGAGCTACTAGTCTTGGTAAAAAGAGATAATAGATTCTTAGAGACCTGCAGGTCTGAAGCTTATCGCAGAAAACTTAAGCAAATGTTAGTCCATTAGTTTGAAGTTCTCGCCATTATTTCTATTAATTATTATCATTATCATTGGTAGTAGTAGCAATTTTAAACATAAAGTTCTAAAAGTTATTTGTGAAACATTTGAAAAATCCAAATATGAATTTGTTCTGAGCCGAATTTTAGATGTTTATCTGTGCTGTCAGGATACCTGTATGTATTTTCCTTTTGAAAAAATTAAATTAAATTTTAAACTGCTACTATTTTACTAGTTTCCTGTCTGTTAAAAGTATTTAAAATTTTTAATTGACATGTAGTGATTTATGACTGCACTTTGTCTGTCATTTTGGTATTTATGTGTAGTGATTGGACCAGAGTAATTAGCATAAAACATCATCTGAGACAGATACTCATTTTTTCTTTGTGTTGAGAGCATTCAAACTCTTCTGTATTAAGTATGTTGAAATATTTGAGGCATTGTGGTCAACCGTAGCTTGCTCTGCTGCAGTACATTTAAAATGATCCCTCTTATCTAGTCACACTCTGACACCCGTTAATGACTCTCCTTCCATGTCCCACTCTCCCCCTCTGATATACATGAATGTATTTTATACTTCTATGATATCATATAAGTGGGAAAATATATTTTTTTTCTTGTGCCTTATTTTCCTTAATGCATTGTCCTGTACTTCTATCCATGTTGGTGAAAATGGCAAAATTTCAATCACTTTTATCTGTGTTGGCGGAAGTTTCTGTCCTTCTAGCAGCTACCAAATAAACACACTGAGGTTTATATTAATTACAAATGCTCGGGTCAATGGCTCAGGCTTATTACTAACTAGCTCTTACAACTTAAATTAACTCGTTTTTATTAATCTATGTATTGCCACATGGCTCATGGCTTTACCTGTGCTCTAACATGTCTTGCTCCCTTTGTTTCTCCTGGAGACTCTTCTAACTCCTCCCGTCTTCTTTCCAGCATTCTCAGTTTGGCTGTGCTGCCTGTACTCCCTGCCTGGCTACCAGCCAGTCAGTTCTTTATTAACCAATGAGAGTAATATGTATTCACAGTGTACAGAAGGATTATTCTACAGCACATATAAGTGAGGAAGTGTATTTTTTCCTGTGTCTTATTTCTTTTAATGCACTGTCTTGTAATTCTATCCATGTGGGTCAAAATGACAAAATTTCTGTCATTTTTATGAATGAGTATTATTTTAGAATCAGTATTTTCTTTATTCATACATCAGTGGACACTTAGGTTAATTTCCATATCTTGGCAATTGTGACCAGTACTGCAGTAAACATGTGAATGTGGGTAGATATCATTTTGCTCCTGAGTTTAGAATAAATTATTTTAGATGTTTCCCATTGGAATGATATTGGCTATAGTCTGTCATATATGGTCTTTAGGTATTCTTTTATACCTAATTTTCTTTTCTTCATGATAGGATGCTGAGTTTTACTAAATGCCTTTTCCTCATTTTCACAGACAATTATAAAATTTTTGTTTTCCATTCTGTTGATATAGTGTGTTATGTTTTTTATTTGTGTATGTTGAGCCATTCTTGCATTTATTTAATAAATTGTGATGTATAACTTTTTTGATATGTCGGTTTTGAGTTACTGGTACTTTATTGAGAATTTTAATAGCTATGACCATCAGAAATTTTGGTCTGTGCATTCCTGTTTTGACTGTGTTTTATGGGGCCTTGATGTCAGGATAGAACAACTTTGGAAGGGTTCCTTTCTTTCAGTTTTTTGGACTATTTTGAGACAAATTTAAGGAGAACTAATGTGAGCCAGAAGTGGCACACACCTAGCATGCCAGCTATCCAAAAGCATTAGCTCTTCTTTCACAGTTTGCTGAAACCATCTAGCTTTGGGATTTTGTTCTTTTGGGGTGGGACCAAAGGCTTTGTATTACAGATTTGGTCTTCTTATTATTGGCTTTTTCAAGTTTTCTATATCATAATCTATATTTTTAAACACCTCATTTTTGTTTCTGTATAGGAGATTTATGACTCTAGTGAAGGATAGATAATCCTATTGTTTAAATGTTCTATTTGTTTGTCATTAGCACAATACCATTAGCAAATTGTAGTTGCATAGTTTTTTCAATGTTTAAAGTACCTGTATATCTGTATTTGTATTTGTATATCTGTATTTGTAACAGTATAAGTTACCAGCCAAACTGGGTGGATACTTTTAAGAAAGAATATTGGTAATGTAGATACTTTTAAGAAGGAATATTGATAATAAAGAGGAAGTTAGTAATAATTATTTATCTCAGGATGTAGAACATCAGGCTTAAGTGGCAGTTGTCTTCTAGTAAACGGGAAAGGATGGATTTCACTTAGAGCATCAGCCACAATGTGCCTTTAGTCCAAGGATTCTCATTAACTCTAGCTCCCTAGCATTGCACTTTCTTTTAGTGATTTATTTGCTGAAATTTCTTCTATTTGTATGGAATGGATTACAGAAAGCCTAGAACTCTGACTATCTTTGGGTTAGAGAAGGTCTGTATATTTGTCTTTTTCCAGATATTTTACCTTTTTAATCTTAATTGCCGAAAGAGAGGACACGAAGAGGCTTCTAAGTGCAATGAGTAGAGGGGGGATGTTTCATGTAACTTCAGCCTTCTCTTCGTTTCCCTCCATGTGTGCCATACTCAGAAATCATTGCTTTTTTTCTGAAATTAGTTTTCCACTTGCCAGGTGTGTGTGTTGGGGGGGCGGGATGTCATGTGTTTTCATTGTGTCCAAATATAATGGTCACCCATGTGCTCATCTTGAACTTTCTTCAACATTTGGCTAAATTAATCACTGGTCAAAGGGCTTTCCTTTTGCATTGTTACATTGTTTTAGTCTTTTTGTTTGTTTGTTTTTACTGGCTGCTGCTTTATAGTCTTTTGTGGCGTTAGGATTCAATGCAGAGGCCTTGTATAGGCAAGTACTCTACCACTGAGCTTTTCCCCAGACCCTGGTTAATTGAGACAAATTATTTGTAGCACAGGCTGGCTTTGAATTTCTGAGCCTCCTCCTGTCACCTCCCATGTACAAGATCAAGATTATCATGCTCACTCCCTCAGTCTTCCTTACGTCCTTTCTGATTTTTTTCATAGGCTTGTCCTTTGTGCAAAACCCAAGCTTTAGAGTTTGAGCTTTGTTTTCTTTCTGCTAAAGTGACTCATTTGTACTATAGACTCCATGTCTGTATGCATGATTGACTCTCACATTCCTGTTTCTAGGTCAGACTTCTCAGACTCATGCTCACATCCAGTTGTGTCTTTGACTTTTTCTTTTAGCATTTCAAACGTAATGAGCACAATGGATCTTTGTTCCTTTCCTTGTTTAACTAATGTTCATTTTTGGTACAGTTTCAAGGTGCAAGGGTAAATTGAGGCATGTCACTTCCCTACTTTGTGACTTCTCTTTTATTCATCAAGTCCTAATTATGACTTGGCCTCTGTCTTTCCAATTTCCTCTTAACATCTGTCCCACTTGCATACAGCTCTTCAGCAGTTGTCTATGTTTCTTGACACACTTCTGCCTAGTATATGCTTCCTATGGTTTCTATGCAGCTGGTTTCTTCTTGTCACTTAGGCCTTGACTTAATACCATCTCTGCCTTAGACTATTTATCTGAAGTAGATATTGCTGAGATTTGCTATTTGAGTCCTGTTTCTTTTACAATACTTAGCACAGTTTTGCCGAGTTTTATGTATTTGTTTTCTTGTGTTTGATCTGTCTTCCCTGTTAGGTCTTTGAGTATAGAGACTTCTCTTGCTCTCTCTAGGCAGTATCTAGTAAATATTGAATAAATAATTGAAAAGCATGAATCTTACCATGTTCAATTTTGTTTGTTTGTTTCAGATATGATCATTCTGTTTCAAATGACAAGGCCTTAATGGTGCTAACTGAAGAACCACTACTTTATATCCCCCCACCTCCATGTCAGCCCCTGATTAATACAACAGAATCTCTCAGGTGAGTCTGTGGGTTGTGGCAGAGACACCTGCATGGCCACCCATGGTAGCTTCAGAACTTAGACAAGCATTTCTTCAGGTTACTAAGAGGCCAAGAGAATCTGAATTATTTGTTGGATCACTGTAGGCCTGTCAGTTGTCTGGTTTCTCTACCAGCTTGGCAGAGATGGTGCTGATTGCTTGTCTGTGTGTGTCTCATTTGAAAACTAAAGGATAAAATGAATGTTAAAGTCAGGGCAAGGCTAAATTTGTGGATGTAATACTTTAGCAGACAGCAGCATGCTTTTTTTATTTTTTTATTTTTCTTCAAATTAGGAAGGTAATATTTGACTGTGTCGTTCTGGACATACTTTCCCTTATTTCTTTGAGTTTTGAATTCATTATTGAAGAGGTTGCTTTATAACAATTCATGTCTTATTAAAGACAATATTAAATGTCTTAGTGTTTTTTTTTTGTTGTTGTTTTCAAATCAAAAAGCATTGTTGAGTAGTCAGGTATATTGGCTGCTTTTTGGGTCCTGTAGAATGATTAAATTAATTTCTAACAAAAGAGTAAGACAGTTAACTTATATTAAATAAATTTGATTAATCTGTCTTACAGGTTGAACCATGAGCTTCGAGGCTGGGTTCATAGACATGAAGTGGAAAGGACCAAATCAAGAAGAATGATAAATAACCAACAGAAAACCCGCATTCTTCAGGTTTGTTTCTGCTTGTGTGTGAAGAAATGACAGCACAGTTGCTGGGAACCTTCTCCCAGTGGAGTTGCTTTCTTCCCAGGGAGATCTGGGAACTTCGGCTGCTTTTCTTTCTCATAGTGGCTGCTTCTGATGTGGCAGCCATCGCCACTGAAACAGCTCTCCAGCGTTTGTAGCCCTTAGTTCAGGTCTTAGAGCACAGAAGTTCCTGGTCAGGCATGGTGTTATTTCCTGCTGGCCCTCCCTCCCTCCCTCCCTCCCTCCCTCCCTCCCTCCCTCCCTCCCTCCCTCCCTCCCTCCCTCCCTCTCTCCCTTCTTCCTTCCCTCCCTCCCTCACTCCCAGCCTCGCTCTCAACACAGGCAGTACAATAAATAATAATGTTTATTCCCCCTTCCCCCTCCCCCACTGCTTCTTAGAGCTTTTCAAAGAGGATGTTGAAAGCACATGACACATTGTAGGGAAGAACACACTATGTTCTTTTGAACTTAGACATGTTCCACTACAGGTTAATGGTAGTGCTGACTTAGGACCATAAGAAAATAAAGTCTGTGTATCCTATACTCCTCCACACACACCCATACCCCCCCCAACACACACATATCTCAGTAACTTGTATTTTTAAAGCAGGAATAAAAACAACTTATAAAAATACAAAGGGAGGGTCACGTAAAATTGTATAGCTAAGTTGTTTGTTTGAGACAGGGTCTCACCAGGTATCCCTGGCTGACCTGGCACTTACTATATGGACAGTGCTGATCTTGGCTTACAGAGATTCACCTGCCTCTGCCTTCTGAATGCTGAGATTATAGCAATGTTTTTATACTGTCTAAATATTATTCCAAAGTAGACTGTGATGATGTAACATGGGCAACAGTGGACCCTGTATATATTGTTTTTCCCTATCCATGCATAGCTATGATAAAGGTTAATTTCTAAGTTGAGTACAGTAAGAGACTAATAGCAAAAAATAGAGCATTTATAAAATATCCTGTAGTAAAATCTCCAGCACCATTACTCTTGAGCTTGAGGCCATTATTCAGTGAAGTAAGGTTATCTTTATACAAGTACTGCTATACCATTGCAATTGATCTGAGGACTGAGATGCCTACTAAACTGACTAACATGCACTTATGCATGGGTATATATACTAATCATTGACAATATCAAATAAAGCCCTTGGTGTGGATCCTGAAAGTGGAACCCTCAAAGTCATCCTTGAACATTAGTTCCATTTACTAAAGAAACTTGTTCTTCCTATTCCTCCCTTAAACATTTTATTGTCTGTATAACTTTTACCCCAACTCATACCCTGAGCCTCTTAAAGGAGATCAGATACCTAATTTGGAGCCCTACTTCATGTAAAGATGGGTGTATGAACACAATAATAATAAATTTCAGGAGATTTATGATTAAACTATTACATACCAAGAATACTTGTTCTTGTGAAGTAGCAATAAGGTCACTTTGTAATGTAATAATAGTAATATACCTTTGAATTCTGATACCCTTTCAAGATTGTCCTAAAGATTAGCTTACAAAACTTCTAGAAAATTTAAGAGGACAGAAGATAGAGCAAATAGAAATAGAAGTTTCTAGTGTAACATGTTGGCCACTGATGGTTCCATATGGAACTGTTCTCTGGCCAAGAGAGTCGTGGATTAAATAGATGCCTTTCATGAAATACAACCCCTGTTAGGTGTGAGGAATTTGTATGTAACTTGGCGAACAGTGGAAACCTTGTTTCATTTTGAGCCTTTCCTATTTCTTTTTTAAATTAATTAATTAGTTAATTAATTTTATTACATATACAGTGTTCTGCCTGCATATATACCTGTGTGCCAGAAGAGGGCACCATATCTCATTATAGATGGTTGTGAGCCACCATGTAGTTGCTGGGAATTGAACTCAGGATCTCTAGAATAACAGCCAGCCAGTGTTCTTAGCCTCTGAGCCATCTCTCCAGGCCCTGCCTTTCCTATTTCTTAGGGATTTGTCTGTAACATAATTTTTGACAAATGAAAGTTGTTACATGCCCAGTAATACTTGTACAGCTTGGTCATAAACTCATAGTGGTTGGACTGAACTTTCTCATTTTTTCTGTAAACTTTGTGGAAAGTGCTTGCAATGTCTTAATAAGACTGTATGAAAATATTTTCAGTCTACCTGAAAGATTGTAAACAACAAATCCAAGTATGAATTAGTAATGGAAGTTTTTCATGCTATTTCCTAAATCTTCTTCTCTCTTCCAGGGTGCTCTAGAGCAGGGCTCAAATTCTCAGCTGATGGCTGTCCAGTACACAGAAACCACTAGCATCAGGTAAGAAGGTGTGGGAGCTCTTGGCCAGAGAGTTTAACTGTATTGTCTTTTAGTGAAGCTGAAATTCATGCCTCTTTTTGTGTTCCTCTACAACTTTTATATCAGTTCAAATTAACATATACTACTAATTAGCAATCCCAATAAAAAGATCACTTCTCCCGAGCCTCTTAAATACAGATTTAGTGAGAATGTTTTTCAGTATAATTTTGCTAAGTACATGGTGCTTTCTTGTTTTTGATTTTTATCTATTTTATAGGCCTCAGGGAGAGAGGTATTGCTGTTTTTTTTCTCTTTTATAGGTATCTTGTTGAGTGAGCACATTTTTAAAAATTATTAATTTATGTGTGCATGTGTGTTTGTGTAATGAAGGCAGAGGGAAAGTAAAGTCAGAGAAAAACTCTGGGGAGTTAGTTTTCTCCTTCCACCTTGTTAATGCAGGGTTACTCTTGTTTCTTTTGTACTGCGAACTCCGAGCTAGCTGGCCCACAGGCTTCCCAGTGACTGTCTTGACCCCTCATATCTCGATAATAGTGCTGGCATTACAGTGTGGCCTTTGGTTACCTTTTTGTTTTGTTTTGATTTTTGAGACTGGGTTGCACTGTGTAGCTCTGGCTGTGAGGGTCACCGGCTTGTGCCTCCTGGGTACACTGCCACCGCCTGGCTTGATCCAGCTGTTTTTATGTGGATTCTGTAAATTGAACTCAGTCATTAGGGTTGTGTGACAGGTGCTTTTACCCACTGAGCCATCCCATCCACCCTGGCTGGATGCTTTACATACATCTTCTTTAAATTTATATAATGATTCCAAATTGTATTTTATATATGAAAAGGGTGGAGACTCCAGGGTGTTTTTTTTTTGTTTGTTTTTAATATTTTTCAAAGTCATGAATTAAGTGGTAGAACTAGACTCTGCAGGAGATTATGAAAGATTCCAAAGAGAGTTCAGTATCTAGCAGTTCAACTGTTATCATCCAGGCGAATGTAACTTAGAAGGAAAGCAGTGTGAAAAGTAATATAGTCATGATTAAAGGACCATCTGTAGTGAGGCAGACTGTAGTCGTAGACCTTCCTAACTTGCTCTATGAACCAAGCAGGTTAATGCAGCAAGGATGAGATTTTATGTTGATCTTCCAGTATCCCAAGCAACAATAGCAATAAAACCATATCATTTGCATAAGTCAAATGTAGCAGAACATCATATGGCACCTCATAAATTATGACAATTGAAAAAAGATTAAAAATAAAAATTGTTGTTATAATGCTACAGTTTTGGCTGAAAGACATTTTTAGATTCAGATGTGATCTTAAAATAGAAGGAATTGGAAAGATTCAACATGTTTGAATATTAATGATATTGTCTATCTTCTCATGTTAGTAGGAATTCTGGGAATGAGCTGCAAGTGTATTATGCTTCACCAGGAAGTTACCAAGGCTTCTTCGAAGCCATCCGCAGGCGAGGGGACACATTTTACGTCGTATCATTTCGAAGGGTAAGTTCATTTTCAAAGAATAAAGCAAGCATTTTTGAACACCTGCTGTGTACAAAGGCCTCAGACTGAGTCTTATAGAAGGTACAGAGGTAGGTAGAAGGTAGGATGAAGTCAGTGGTGCGAGTGCAACAGTGTGAGTGAGTGCTGTGATGGGTGTAGACTTGATGAGCTGGGCAGCGTTTGAAGAAGTTGGACATGGCACTGATGCCAGGCTACATATTGCGCATTAGGAAACACGAACTACACCTTGATTTTTATTCCTTATCACCCCTGTAGCTATGCTGTTTGTTTCTAACCAAAGGAAAAGTAAAAATACAATTTCTTAATATTCATTTTAACCCAATTGGTAATTGGTAATTAAGGAACAGACTTCTATTTGTCAATTGTGGAGTGTTTAAATGTATGTTCCCAAGTGTCTTTGTTTCTTTTTTATTTCTTCACTAAATGTTTACATTTGTTGGTGAAGAATATGTTAAATAATGTCAGGTTGTATAAGCACAAATGTTTATACTAGCATTTTTGAATGTTAAAAATGTTAGACCACATAAAAAAGCATAGGCACTTACAGCCTATCTGCTTTTCCTATCAAATAGCAATATATTCTTCATAGAGTTTCCATCCCACAGTCTCTTTGTGTGCTATTCATTAACCAGAAAAACAGAAATGATCAGAGGTACTCAGCTCTTTGCATCCCAAGCCATTTCTATTTTTAAATCTATTTTTTGTTTGTTTGTTTTGGTTTGGTTTTTTGAGACAGGTTTTCTCTGCATTGCTTTGGAGGCTGTCCTGGAACTAGCTCTTGTAGACCAGGTTGGACTCAACTCACAGAGAACTGCCTGCCTCTGCCTCCCAAGTGCTGGGATTAAAGGCATGTGCCACCAACGTCCAGCCCTTAAATCTATTTTGTTTTTAATTAATTACTTGTATATATTAGAATGTGCATGTGAGTGCTGTATTAGTTGCATCCTGTTGCTTTGATAGAACACCACAATCAAGACAACTTAAGACTTTTGGAAGAGGTAGTTTATTTGGGCTTATAGTTCCAGAGGGTGAGAGTTCAGGATGATGAAGTAAAAGCAGCAAGCAGTAGTCATGGTGGCTGCAGCAGGAGCTGGTGGCTCACACAACCACAAGCACAAAGCAGAGGGAGGCAAGGAGGGAGAGGGAGAGGGAGTGAGACAGAGAGAGACAGAGAGAGAGAGAGACAGAGAACTGGAAATGGCATGAGTCTTCAAACTCCCAAACCCACTGACATACTTCCTCCAACAAGGCCACACCTCCTAAGCCTCCACAAACAGTGACACCAACTAGGGTCAAGCATTCAAATACTTGAGACTGTGGGGGACATCTCATTAAAGCTCTGACAAGGGCATTGTCCACAAAGTCCAGAATTGGGTGTCAGATCTTGTGGAGCTGGCATTACAGGCAGTTATAAGCCACCTGATGGGGGTGTTGAGAACTGAATTCAGGTCCTCTGCAAGAACAATAAGCACTTATCACTGAGCCATTTCTGTACCTGCCCAAGCCATTTATTTTTAAAGAACAAACTATAGGGGATATATGCTTAGAAATAAGTATTCACTAACAGTAGAATGACTTTTTGTCTCTTAGTTGCTGTTATCAATCACTGTCACAGAATTTGTCAATGAAATAGTGTTTTTCTAAATGAGAAATTAGTGGTGGCTCAAGTGTTTCAGGAATAGAGAAAATGGGCTCTTGAAAACTAAGATCAGATGTGATACACACACACATGTGTATGCATGCATGCATATATATATATTTCTAGTTATTATCAGATATACCAGGCAATTTGGAATACTTTAGCCATGGCATCTGAAAATCACAGCCTTTTCAAAAAAATCCCTGTGCTCATCTTTTTCTCCCAATTAGTCTATTCCTTTACCAGCCTTTTGAGTGGCAAGGGAGAAACTGAGAACAGAATTTCATTAAGGCTCTAACTGTCTTTGCTCATGAGAACTAAGGATTTGTTCTTCTGTTGATAGAATTGTGTTTAAGGTTAAAGGAAAAGTAAACCTTTAAAAATGGATCTTGTACTTTATAAGAACCTGATTGGTGCTGACATACAAGACTGTTACTGAACTAACGACAGAAGCATGTTTCGATGCCAAATAGCTTTTTAAATTTTAAAAAGGCTTAGGATATGCCTTCATTTGATCAAAAGAGTATAACAAATAGTAGAATCTGCAGCTGTCAACCATGGGTTGGAATTATGGTTAATAATGTCTTTCTAGGGAGACACACACACACACACACACACACACACACACACACACACACACACACACAGGTGGAAAAAAGAAGAGACTTTATTAAAGGAGACTAATACATATATATATATACATACATATATATGTATATATATGATAAATGATGCGTTTGTTAAAAACAAAAACAAAGAATTACCTTTTCCCTGCATGTGTAAAAAGCACTTTCTCATGTTTTGTGGTGGAAAGTGCTGATGGAAAATTACTGGTTTCTCCTTCCATCCTTTAATGTTCAGGTAGTTTAATTAAGGGTAGGTCACACATTCTGGTTTTTCATCTTCTAATTATAATTTATCATCTATATCTAGGAAGACACAGATATAAACCTGTAAACATTTCTTTTTCTATTTCTTCTCTCTCTCTCTCTCTCTCTCTCTCTCTCTCTCTCTCTCTCTCTCTCTCTCTCTCTCTCTCTCTGTCAGTAGGGAAAGGGAGTTAACTTTATTGCATTGGCTATAAACTGTGTCATGAGACAGGAATCCAGTTCTTAAATACCTGGATTGCTCATTTTTCTTTTGCTAAGATGAAAATGCAAGAAGTGATGGATTACCTCATGGTTGGCATTTTCTTGCACTTTTTGGTGTGAAATACTTTCCTAAAAGTTTTGTTGAAAATCATGTGGCATGAGTAGGAGGAGGTAAGACTTTGCTCTTGTTGGGTTCTTAATCCCACTGGTGGAAAAGATGGCATTAGACATTCATTCAGGAATAAGGAACTTATGAAGCCCAAGACTGTGCTTAGCTAGAGCTGCACACTTACTGTCAGGCCACTAGCACAGCCAGATTGCTTTCTTTTACTATATTTAACCAAATGTCTTAATAGCTACGAAGTATATGTGGGCATCAGTTGTCCAGGGTACTGTTATTCAATAAATCAGGCCCCTTGCAAACTTTTGTTTCCTCTTCAAACCCCATACTCTAGTACTTGTTAATCTCCTTACTGCTGTGCTGGTGACATTATCTTCTCTAAAGAAGACATACTTTTGGGTAACTACCGAGTTCTTACTGTAGGTCAGCAAGAGAGAAATTCTGACAGGAAAACGTTTTCTGTTGCCTTGACTTTTTCTTCTGCCTGGTTTTACCTCCAGCACAGTAAGCTCTTGTCTCCTTGTTGACTTCCAGGCATTCATACCTTGTTTTCCTGTTAGTCTTTTTTTCTTTTTTTTAAACTTGTTTTGGTATAATTTGGAGGGGTAGGAGGTGGAGAATAGCTTTTTTCAGTAGTCAATGAACTATTCATAAATAAGAAAAAAAGAAATGCAATGTTTCTTTTTCTTAATGTGTTTGTATAATAGGCTGTTTAGGGAGAGTAGGAAAATGAACTCAGTACATGGTCAGAAGCAGATACTTGGAAGAGTAAATTTAAGTAGGAAAGTGATACCAACGAGGAGGAAATGAACCTGAGAAGGGTAAGGAATGCTGTGGTCATAGCTGTCACTCCAGGGAGCTTTGAAATGCCATCCATTGATATTTTTTTCCAAATGAGTTATATCTGGAGAAAGGATTTCAAATCTTGGAGGCAGTTTCTCTTTAAGAGCCTGTTTCCTGGCTAGAGAGATTATCAGGTAGTAAAATGATTGCTGCATAGCACAGGGATCCTGATTCTAGGTCCACTGCATTCATTTAAAAACTGGACATGGTGACATGTGTCTGTTACCTCAGTGCTGGAGTGGGAAGGAGGTACAGGAGGATCCCTTGAGCTTATTGGTCCATAGCCAAATTAGCAGGCTCTGTGTCCAGTGAAAGACCTTGTTTCAAAAATAAGATGGAGAGCTACTGCAGAAGACACCTGATATAGACCTCGGGTCTCCACACCCACACCCACATATGTGCACAGCACCTACACACTCACTCATGCCAACAGCAGGACATGGGTGTATTAAGCTTTCTTGTTGGACTTTCTTTGGACTAGCAGCTTCCAAATAATGACACAGAGACTAATTATTAATTATGAAAACTTGGTCCTATGTAAGGCTTGTTCCCAACTAGTTCTTATAACTTAGATTAACCTGTTTATATTAATCTACATTCTGCCATGTGGCTTGTTACCTCTTTTCCATACTGTATGTGCTATATACTGTATACTCTATATCTTGATGGCAAATTCCATCAAATGCCTCTCTTATTCTTCCTCTGAATTCCTGTCTGCTCAGAGTTCCACCTATCTCTCCTGCCTAGCTATTGGCTGTTCAGCTTTTTATTAAGCCAATCACAGTAACATCTTTGCACACTGTGTAAATATCCTGAAACAAAGTGAAAGAACAAGTCCTCTTTTATTCAGTTGGCTATAAATGAATGACTATTATTTCCATTTATTCTATATTTCTTATTCAAATGAGATAACTGTTTAAGATACTTTTGCATTTTTAGTTTATTTTTTCTTTTTAGCACCTGTTCTTCATGTCAAAAGTAAACACTTTTGTGTCTTTCTGATTGTTTCAAATGCACGTGTAATATAAATGGGGATCTGAGCTTCATCTATATGCCCATCCCAGGGATGTTTCTCCCTCTTCTTCCAAACAGTACCATATATGGAGGTGGATTCACCCCTTGATTGCTTGTAAAACGTTTATGAGCACATTGCGTATACGTGGTGTAGATTGTAAGTGTTCCCTCGAGCAACAGGGATTTACTATGTGATGCATAGGAATTGAAGCCGCACATGGAATTGGCTCAGCAGCCAAATAGCTCCTTGAGTGCACACTGATCCCCATGGAGAGCTGAGTTTGTTATTCCTGGTTCGACAGCAACACCAGTGGTTCCACTGGAGTCTTTTCCACATGTGGCTGAACCAGATTTCTTAAACAGAAAGTGGTGATTGAACAGTCGGTTACTGCCTTGTATGAAGGACTGTTGTGGGTGACTTAGCTCATGACCCATTTTGTAACTAAGAAAATAGGGTTGTTTTCAATGTATTCTCTTCTTGTAAACCTGAAACTTCATGCAAAGAAAAGTCCAAGGCCACGCTGAAAGGAAACCTGAGATTTATCTGTACACACACCTCAGAGATGTTTGCTTGCCTGGGCAGGTCCTTGACCCTCCATAAACATTATTACAACACACTAGCTTTGTTATTTTACAAAATCTTTATGCCCATTCCTGGTTGTTGGGTCTGAAACACTGTCTCTCATCTGTGTTATACACCTACTAAAGGCAGGAAGCAGTATGCGCTTTTTGATCACTGCCCTGATGGGCAGCACAGTGCCTGCCTGTCATTGCTTATTGAGTCTAGATTGTAGGTATGCTTCACTGAGAGAAGCCCAGTGTTTTTTCCATTGTTTGGTGTGGTGGTGTATGATTTATGATTTATTAAAGCTTGCCTGAGGATTCAGAAAGCAGAGTCATCCACAAACCATAGAAGCCAAGTACATGCCTTTAATCTCAGCAGCCAGAAGCTAGGAGGTGGTGGTACACACCTTTAATCCTAGGATTTAGGATTAAGAGATAGACTGGATCTCTGTGAGTCCAAAGCCACCCAGATCTACACAAGATTGACCCAGCTGTAAAAGAGAAACAGCTCACACAAAGACAATCTCAGCACCTGGGATCACAAGCCTTTAATCCCAGCACTAGAGGGGTATAAAAGACAGGAGCAGGATCTTCAGTAGTCAGTGTCAGGCATTCATTCTCCAGCCACATTGAGGATTCTCCTGCCATGCTGAGGAGACGTAGCAGGATCAGCCCATTCAGCCTGAGGTAATGGTAATAGCTCCCTAGTAGTTTGGCTACTTTGCTTCCCTGATCTTCAGGTTGAACCCTAATATCTGTCTCTGGGTCATTTATTTATCCTGTTTCTTGTGTTACAGTTTGGCTGTATGTGACTGTTTTACTGATCTAACTTAACTAATGCAAGTGGTGCTGAGTTCAGCAGAGTTTAGGTAGCATTGGCCTCTCTTGTAATTTCTGGGTGCTTCAGCCAGAGTTACAGCAACTTTATGTCTTGCCTCTAATCTAGGTCTTAGAAGTAAAAAACCTTCCTTGATGAATTGCTAATGCTATTCAGTGTCATCAAGTAGAGCCTTAAGTTACTTTGTGAAAGCATTTTGGAGCAGATGGATTGTTGTAGAATTCTGTCTGTTCTTTTGTTTGTTCTGGGTTTTGAAGAAGGGTTATTGTTTCATACTAGCATAGATTAAAGCAACATATTTGAGTAAATGAGTCAGAAACTTAAACACTTTAGACAAACTAGGAAATGTTCTGTTGACTGCAAAGTTTGCTTGGTGGTGTTATTTATGCAAAATACTTACCAAAAATGTATTCTCATGGGTGACCACAAAAGCAATTCCTGTATTATTTTCCTAATACATGAAGAAAGTAAGTTTAAATTTAATGTGGAAAACATGTTGATTATAATTATGTGCTTGCAACAAAATAATTATATGTATATTATATATATATATATATATATATGTATATATGTTTAGAGGTAAGAGGAATTTCCTTAGTAATTAAAAATAAATGTATAAACTTTGCTTTAAAACAATATTGCTCTTAGCCGGGCATTGGTGGTGCACGCCTTTAGTCCCAGCACTTGGGAGGTAGAGGCAGGCGGATATCTGTGAATTCGAGGTCACCTGGTCTACAGAGCTGGTTCCAGAACAGGCTCCAAACCAATACAGGGAAACCCTGTCTTGGAAGAAAAAATGATACTGCTCTTTTGTTTCTGATATTTTACAACATGAATATACACATGGATCTCAAAGATCAGCCATTTCCTGTCTCTACTTCCATGACCTTTCAAGCCAAATTCTAGCTAGAACAATGTGAATAGATTGGAATTCTATTGAATAGATTGGAATAGTAATTGCATCTTTAAAAAAAAATCCTAGAATAGGGAATTCTTTTTAAAAATCCCTTGTTTAGAATGCTTTTCTCATTAAAATATACCTTCTTTCAGGTCTTGAAGTGCATTATAAAACAATAGAGCAGAATTATTTAAGTATCCACTTGTTAGGTTTACTTAATGATTATATCAGGTTTTTATAAACCTTTCTTATTTCATTATATAAAAACTGACATCTTTATTCATACCTCATACTTTACAAACTCATATCAATGTAGTATATATAATATATATTTTCATTAGCTCTTTATGTAATCATTCAAGTATTTCTAATCCTGTTTTATGTATGACAAAGTAGAGGCAGAAGGAGGATAGATAGCTTTAAGAAACAAAAAAGCATTAAGCATTAGAACAAAGGCTGTGGATATTCCCTCATATCTTTAATCTCATTACTTGGGAAGCTGAGACAGGAGGATTGCAGTGAGTTCAAGGCCAACCTGATCTGTACATAATGAGTTTTAGACCAGTCTGGGCTACTGGGTAAAACCCTGCCTCAAAATAACAGTAACAGGGTGTTGTGGCACATGCCTTTAATTCCAGCCCTCAATAGGTAGAGGACAGCCTGGTGTTCATAGTGAGACTCTGTATCTTAAAACAAAACAAAACCCCCAAACCAATCAATAGTAAGTAAGTAAATAGATACACAAAGGAATGTAAGCTCACACTTACAATTGAGGCATTCAGTAAGATGAGGCAAGAGAATCGTGAGCTTAAGGCTAGACTTGGCATCATAGTTAGACCCTATCTAAAAAGTGAACAAATGCATTAATTAATTAGTTAATTTGCATGAGTCTAATAGTTGATAGACCACATTTTGATAGTTTCCCTTGCATTAAATTTCAGGGTTTTTGTAATGATAGAAAAAATTCCTCCCAAACAGAGATGTAATCTAATGAATGCTTTTTCACATGAATATATGAAGAAAAATGTCAGGGCCTGCAGTTTAGCTTCCAATATGCCTCTTACTGTGATATTTACTGTGTGACATTGGACAAATCACATATCCCTGGTATCTTCAGCTTTTTTATCTGTAAAGTGAGAAAGTTAGAGGCGATTGACATTTTCAGTTTAGCTCTAGAAATGTGGTCTTTATTTTTCTACTTTCCTGTTTGTATGCAATGAGCACTGTCTGATTAGAAGGCTGTGCCACTGCTTTAGACTCTTATATGTTACTAGAGTAGTTCAGTCTGGTGGAGTTGATACATTTAAAGAGTTTTGAAAAACAACAAAATATCAAGTTAAAAGGTAGTCTGTGTATTAAAAAGATCTGATTTTGTGATGGTTGCCAGTTTTGTGATTTTACCCCTACAGTGCACAATATATCCACCTTTAGTTCTTATTTCTTCAATGAAATTATTGTCCCATTTTACAGGTTAGGGAACTAAAGCACAGAGGGTTACTGTAACATACTTTGAATATGACAGAGCCAGAATTTAACTTAAGAAGTTTGATCTCAGAGTCTGTATTTGTAATTATTTTTCTACATTGCCTTTTTTGAAGCTTTTATTTCCATATCTTTAAAAACGATCAACTTGGAGTTTCATTCTATTACTCTCTATGTCCAAAACACATTTGAGCTGCTTTGATTTATTTCCAAGGAGAACAAGACTGAGGCAAAGCCTTTTTGGAAAAACCAAGCCACTTGCTATGATGTATTATTGTGTAGGAAGAATAAGTGCAAGCAGGAAAACACAAGGGTTCATTGTAAGCACAGGAGGAAAAATGGAAGAGTAGAGTATAGACAAGGAAAATAAGATCAACTTGTTTATTTTAGTTAAAATTTGGAGGTGAAAGAAGAAGTGTTCAAGAAAGAGGCAGTCAATAGCATCAGGTGTTACATACAGGTCTCCCTGAGAGTGAAAAATGAAAATCCCATTTAGCTTTATAAACAGAAATCACTGGTGACTATGATTACAGTTCATGGTAATCAGAACAGAATCTACACTAGAAATGAGAAAGAATATGAAAGAAATCAAATGGAGTGTTTGGTAAATATGGCATTGAGTAGAAGTGATGATGCCTGAGCATAGTTAAAGGAAACAAAAAACCCACCCCCGTGCATGCATGGCAACTCCTCAGGGACTTGTCTGTGCTAGGTAACCACTTCTCCCTATAGACAGAGACCATTGTGATTGGTTTATATGCATGTAAATGTAAGAACAGAGTTATGTTTTGTGCTTGATAGGTGTTCTAAAGGAAATTAAACAAGTTAACACAATGCTTGTTCCTTATCTGTATTAATGTTTTTATGTTTAAAGCAAACTGTGAAGAAAGTTGAAGAGTTTTTGTTTACTTGCAGTAAAACTACAAAGGAAAAGAGTGTGTGTGTGTGTGTGTGTGTGTGTGTGTGTGTGTGTGTGTGTGTGTGTATTAAAACCAGATTAAAAAAATAAAATAATGTTTAAAGTGTTCCTGAGGTATCAAAAGTCTTCTAAGTCATGAATGAGATAGTTATTAATAATGGGAAAACATTTTTAAAATATAAAAGGCAATAGAACTGTTTCTAATTAAATTTATATATAGTTTTGAATTTTCCCTCATATAAAAGCTAGAAAAATAGCAGAGTAGCTTGTGAAATTATTTTATTTCTTAATAGAACTTGGTACAAGCCTTTTGGTGATGTCTGAAAACTTAATTATGGAGGAAGCAATCACTATGTTATAGGTGATGTCAGTAATTTATGGTTAAGGTCTAAATACTCAGGTCATTTCCATCTCCTCCCTCTATTTGTAGTGACTAATTCATTTTAGACTCTTAGTTGTTTAACTAACTTTTGACACCTTCAGCAATGTTAAGCCTTGACTTTTCATTATTTTTTTCCAGAAAAATTTTGTCTTATTAATTGTGTGATTTATTTCCACACATTGCTGCTAATGTACTTTAAAGTACAGTTTGAAGAACTGTAGCATCTATAATATGTGTACCCCATGAGTATCCAGCAGGATAGATAATTAACTGTAAGTTGGAGCCTAACATCTAATTACTTGAGTATTGGCTTCATGTCTATTGTCGTTACTAGGGTATAAATATACTGAGGGCAAGAAACCTCTCTGCCTTTGTCTCCTTTCAATCCCCACTACATAGCACAATGCCAGGTGTGTAGCGCATATTCAACAAGAGATAAGTGAATGAACAAATGAACTGGATGCCAAATCCATCAATTTTTTTTACTGTCTTTAATTTCTACCATCACCATAATGTGATAGAAAATGTGTGATAGAGAGCAGCTTCTTGACCATTTATGTATATGAGTTAGTATATATTCATGTATGTAGGAGGTACCTGAGTGTAGAGGCAAGAGGTCAGTTGTGGGTATTGTTCCTCAGGTGTTGTCCACTGAAATTTTTTTGGAAGTATACACATTTGGAGCACAAGTTTGTTTATTTATTTATATTATTTATGAATGCCTGGACTTAGCTTATCTTGTTTCTAGCCAGTTCTTCTTTTTGTTTTATTTTTTAATTTTTTCTTATTTTACATATCGATCCCAGCTCCCTCTCCCTCCCACCCTCCCATGCCCCCACCCACCCCTCATTCCATCCCCCTATCCACTCCCCCAGGGAGAGTGAGGCCATCCATGAGAGATCATCAAAATCTGTCAAGTTATTTGGGGTAGGGCCTAGGCCCTCCCCAGTGTCTCTCGGCTAAAGGAGTATCCCTCCATGGGGAATGGGCTCCCGAAGTCTGTTTGGGCTCTAAGGATACACCCTGGTTCCACTGCCAGGGGTCCCATAGACTGCCCAGGCCTTCTGAGACTCACGTTCAGGGGGTCTGGGTCAGTCTTATGCTGGTTTCCCAGCTATCAGTCTGGGTTCCATGAGCTCCTTGTTCAGGTCAGCTGTTTCCGTAGGTTTTTCTAGCCTGTTCTTGACCCCTCTGCTCATCACTTCTCCCTCTCTACAACTGGATTCCAGGAGTTTGGCTCAGTGTTTAGCTGTGGGTGTCTGCCTCTGCTTCTGTTAGCTAATGGATGAAGGCTCTAGGATGGCCTATAAGGTAGTCATCAATATCATTGTCAGGGAAGGGCATTTAAAGGTAGCCTCTCCACTATTGCTTACATTGTTAGTAGGGGGTCATCCTTGTAGGTAAGTCTCTGGACATTTCCTTAATGCCAGATTTCTTTTTAAACCTTTGGAAATCAGTATGGCAGTTCCTCAGGAAAATGGGAATCAGTCTACCACAAGATCCAGCAATTCTACTCTTAGGCATATACCCAAAAGATGCACATTCATACAACAAAGACATCTGTTCAAATATGTTCATAGCAGCATTATTTATAATAGAAAGAACCTGGAAGCAACTAGATGCCCCTCAACTGAAGAATGGATAAAGAAAATGTGGTACATTCACACAATGGAGTACTACTCAGTGGAAAAAAAAAAAAACAATGGAGTCTTGAAATTTGCAGGCAAATGGATGGAACAGGAAGAAACCATCCTGAATGAGGTAACCCAGTCACAAAAAAAGATGAACATGGTATGTACTCACTCATACATGATTTTTAGACATAAAGCAAAGGATCACCAGCTTACAATCCACACTGCCAGAGAAATGAGGAGACAAGGAGGACTCTAAGAGAGTCCCACATGGTCCCCCGCAGAAGGGGAAAGGGACAAGATCTGAGTAAATTGGGAGGGGGAGGAGAGAGGGAGTTGGGAGTTAGGAAGAGGAGGGGAGAGGAGGACATGAGGGAGCAGGAAGATTGAGTCAGAGAAGAATAGAGGAGAGCAAGGAAAGAAATACCATAATAGAGGGAACCAAAATAGGTGTGGAGAGAAATCTGGCACTGTATTTTTTTTTTTTTTTTTTTTTTTTTGAAACAGGCTCTCTCACTTGGCCTGGAACTCACTGATTAGGCTAAACTTGCTGGCCAGCAAACTGAACACCAGAGATCTCCTGTCTGCTTCACCTCCCCACCCCATGCTGGAATTACAAGCTCATACCACAGTGCCTAACATTTTTTTATTATTATTATTGAAAAAAAAAAGCTTTTTCATGTAACATATTCTGATTATACTGATAATACTTGTTCTCTTCACCAACTCTTCCCAGACCCTCCCCACTGACTCACTGACCCACGGTTCTGGTGAGCAGACTCTGGTCTTCATGCTCACATAGCAAATTCTTCAGTGACTGAGCTATGTGCCCGGCTCTGAAACGTTTTCACCAGGGCTATCTCTGCCTTGCTGACTGTAGAAAACAGTCTTTCAGAATCAGTGAGCTCAGTGCTTTTTCACAATGCTGATGCCTCTCTCTCTGCCTTTGGGAGGTTCCAGTAAGACCCCCACGACTCATGTCTGAGAGACTAACCTTATCGATATGTGGACAGAAGCAATTAATTTCCAAAGATGTTTGTACCATTTTAATCTGCAGAGTGGCTAAGCCCCAGACAGATTAGTTCCAGATGCCTATCCATAATATGTGTCTGTGATATCCTAAAAGGACAGGAACATGTTAACACTTTTTTCCCTGTGTAACACTTATTACGTTAAAAATTAAGAAAAATTTGTCAACTTAAATTGTAGACTATTTTTTGGATGATTCATCTAGAGTCATCTGTGTCTGATTACACAATGCCTTGAAATAAATCTCTGTAGAATGACTGTCATTGCCTGGAGAATGCCTTTGAAAGAAAGATGGCACAAGCTGAGCAGAGAGAACCAATGGAAGGCTCTTCAGGTGATTTGACAACAGGAATTTTATGCTAAGTTGATTTTGCATTTAGGTTCATTGAGCTGCACTCATGCAGCTTTGCAAGTCTGAATTACTCAGAAAAGTGTAACTTCCTTTCCTCATCCTGTCCCTTTTCAAGCATGCTGTCCCCAACAGTCTGGGCTTCATTCTTTCTCCAACAATTCCTTCCTCACCCTGTGCCTGCTTGTTGACCATGCTGGTGACCTCTATGCCAGTTTAACTCAAATGACATGGTCTTTTCTCTTTATCTTCTTCCAGGCAGATGTCAAGATTTACATCTTGCTTGTCCTGGATTTTTTTCTTCAAATTTTAATAAAAATTTCCTTGAGCTTCAAAAAGTGTTGTGGTACACCAGGGACTACCATGTAGTGAAGTTGAAAGATTTGGGGTGGGCAGCATTATATGTTTGGTGTAAATGATGACTCACTTAAGGGAGTATGTCCAGTACAAAACACCACTGGCTCTGACTCTAAGCCTTACAGGATTAACTAAGCATTAAAAAAGAAGCATTTTAGGAATTATTACCTTACCTCAATAACACCAATGGGGGATGTGGACTCTTCGAAGAAGAAGGTGTAGGAGTACAGGGATGGGGTAGAATTGGAGTTTGGACTGTTAGAGGAGGAGCCAGCAAGGAGAACGAAAGGCAGTAGGCTGCAAGCTTAGAAAGCCAAGAGGGGGAGACTTTTTAAGGGGAAGCAGTGGACAGAGATGTCACAGAGATGAAAGTTAATGTGTTCTGGATATATTATTGGGAAAATCATCGATGTCTTTCACAAGAGTCTTTAGTGGTGGAAGTGGGAGTTAAAGGCTAATCTTGATAGTACAATGACAAATGTGAGGCTACATAGTTCTGCATTCAAGGTGTCTGTAATCTAGAGCATGAAATACATGTAATTAAGTCCAATGCAGCATGATAGTTGTGACATACAAGGGAAATATGAGGTGCTGTGACAGCACACACTAGTCTTAAGAAGGGACTGTCCTGTACAGGGGGATCTTTCTGGGGCCTTAATGGCTAGGCTAATTCCTGATTGCTGTAAAACATTTTACCAAAAGCTATGATATCATAATTCATAGGGGACAGGAATATTCTACAAGGCATAATAGCATACCTGCATTAACACATCTTTATATTACTGCTTGTTTTCCTTCTATTTCTGTTACGTCTTGGGAAAGTGCTATTTCCTTTTTGTTTCTTTCTCATCTTCTTCATTTTTCCCAAGTTCCAGTTGTTAGAGATAGAAACTTCATAAGAACTTACAGAATAATTATTACTTGTAAATAGTATTTTTGAATTCCATTTGACATGGCTAGTATCTTTATCAAAGTAAATAAAAATTTAACTTTATGGGTTTATAATATTTGACTATTTGGTATCCATCTTTAATTTTTATTATCCATCACTTTTTGCTTCATTAACTTTTGTAGCATTCCGGGGATCTATACCACTTGGGAAATTCTAATTTTCTTTAAAAATAAAAACTGTGACTGGTTTGAATTTAAGTACCTGTTACAAGGTAAAACAAAGATCTATTATTCAACATCATTCATAATTAGAATTGATAGTAAAGTTTTATAGCTATGCAATGTTTTGCATTTTTTAGGGTGTAGTTTTATATTTAAAGCCTTTTTAAGATTATAGGTGATAAATGATAAACTAAATTGTACATTCTGTGCTTTTACACCACACATGCAAGAACACATTCATGCATACATGCACACACACATGCATGCACTCACATCTATAATCTTTTCAATATTTTTAAGAGCAGAAATTCCCAATTTTGATGAAATTCAGTTTCTCATCTTTTTATTTTATGAGTTGTGCTCTTGCTGCTTCATGAAGTATTGTCAACTCCAGCTCACAAAGATGGTGTCATATAGCTTATCTTCTAAAAAGCTTGTAGTTTTCCATTTAAGAGGTCCATTTGGGTCCTGGGGATCAAACTCAGATCATGGGGTGTGGTAGCAAGTACTGTTTCTGCTGAGACATCTTATTGGCCTTTGAGTCAGTTTTTACATATGTGCAACTTGTGGCTCAGAGTTTACTTTTTGCATGTGGAAATCCAGTATTATGTGATGTATAACACTATAACACTGTGCTTTCATCCACTGGTTGGTTTTGTTTTTGTTTTTGTGTGTGTGTGTGTGTGTGTGTGTGTGTGTGTGTGTGTTTTTAAAGAATTACAGCAAAGGCAATTTTAAAAGGTTACATCAGACTGCCAGTTGTCTTTGGCTTGTTAAGTTTGTACTATTTTATTTCCTGGAGCTTCATAAAAAGATGTCTTGTGGTTGACTCCTTCAACCTCAAGTGTCCAGCCTTCAGACTCAATCAATGAAGTGTTATTTACATGTTCTTTGGAAATATAATGTATACTATAGATAATTGTAGTAACCATGTAATGGGCCGAAGATACTGCCAAACCAAAATTTTAGAAACCCAGACTAGACAAATACATGTGGGCTAAGAAATGCTCATAAAGTAAGGGAAACTAAGAATAAGGTTCTTCTGGGAGCTGTCTGCTCCTCTCTGATCTATTAGTGCTTTATTCCTTAACTTAGTTAAAAAAGAACTTCATAACCAAACTTTACAATGAATCTTTAAAAATATTTTAATATGTATTTCCTCTGAATAGTGACTTAAAGAATAAGAAAATAGCAGAGTGTAGTTTAATGTGTAGCATTGTGCAGTCCTGTTGTGAAATAAGAAAAAAGTTTGGTACTTTTCAGTTTAGTGGAAAAACATGACTGTTGGCAAGGGCTGATGCAGCATATTTTTGTAGGTAATCGTGTGTGGTGATATATTATTTATGATTTATTAGAGCTTGCCTGAGGATTTAGAAAGCAAAGTCAGACTCAAGCTATAGAGATCAGGCAGTGGTGGTACACACCTTTAATCCCAGCAGCCAGAAGCTAGGAGGTGGTAATACACACCTTTAATCCTAGGACTCAGGATTAAGAGATAGACTGGATCTCTGTGAGTTCAAGACCACCCAGATCTACACAAGAGTGAGCCAGTCCTAAAGAGAAACAGCTTATACAAAGATGATCTCAGTACCTGAGATCACACCTTTAATCCCAGCACTAGAGGGGTATAAAAGACAGGAGCAGGATCTTCAGTAGTCAGTATCAGGCATTCATTCTCTGAGCACATTGAGGATAGTAAGACACTGAAGTCTCAGGATTCTCCAGTCACGCTGAGGAGAGGTTACAGTCTGCGGTTTGGTGGAGCCAGGATCGCCTTTCAGTCTGAGGTAGAGTAAGAGCTAGTGGCCAGCTGATTTGCTTTTCTGATCTTCAGCTTGAAGCTTCAATCCCAATATCTGTCTCTGGGTCTTTTATTTTTCCTGTTACAGTCATGTGGCATGAAGTCAGGAAAATCTGTGTTTTAGCCAGCATTGTTGTACTTACAAGCTGCAGCTCTCTGGGAAGATATTGTCCAAAACTCCAGTGTCCTTACCACTAATGCAGTAATAATAGTAGTTACCTCTTCTGGGTTGTTAGGAAATTTAACTAAACACTACATCTAACACTGGTACTGTTCTGAATTCAATACATGTTTATTTCTCTGTTTTAAGGGGTGACCTTCAAAGCAGGGCTACTGTACAAAGAACCTGTAAGTGGATAAGATATGGCAGAAGTGTTTGTTTCCTTTAGACTTGGCATAAATCATCTATGGTTCTTCCCCTCTCACAATTCCCCAGGAAAATTCATTTTTATTATATTCTTTCCTTATCAACAGCCTGATAATTCACATGGTATTAAAACTGCAAGGTATCTTACAGTAGTTGTGTTCAAGGTTATTCTATTACATAATTGGATTTATAAACATTTGATTGAAAATTTTAGATATTACCCCTTTTTGGGATTTGGAGGAATGGGATGCAGAACTTTATAAGGAACGCCTGTTTCCAAATTGCTTGAGGGAGTTGGTGCTCTTCCTCCTGTGGGTCCTGGAGCTTGAATTCAGATGGCAGGCTTCCTGGCAAATATCAGATACCCACTGAACCATCTTGCTAGTCCAATTTTAGAATTATTTTAAATATTTCTTGTACTGATTCTAATTCAGTGTTCATTTCACTTGTCTGCAGAAGTTATAGAAGTAGACTACAGACAGCTGAATGACAGTAGACACATGTCATGTCTATAGAAGTTACAGAACTAGATTACAGACAGCCAAGTGACAATGGATATATGTTCTAACTCTTCCTAGGACTTTTCAAATTGACTAAATTATATCCATTTGATTGCATTTAGGGATGTCAACTGAAAATTAGAAACCATATAGTCCTTCATCTAGCCTTTTTATGCTGATATTAGATGGGGTGCGGGAAGTCGTATGACTAATGTGACAAGGACTCATCCAGATGAGTACATAGGTTTAAAAGGTTATTAAGATATTTGTATTAATATTATAAAGTTGTTCATCTGTTTTGAAGAAGCAGCATCACTTATGCTAAGACTTTAGGGCATGCATTTTAGTTATAAAGTTTATTTTTTAGCAAAGTATAGGGATGGGGAGATAGAGTTTTGGTAAAATGCTTGCTCTTTAAGCTTAAGTTCCTGTGTTTGACCTTTAAAGATGTAAAAATATGCCAAGTGTGCTAATCCCAGCACCGAGGAGGCAGAGACTGATGAGTTCAGGAGCTCACTGGCCAGCCAGACTGGCCAATGAGAAATTGTCTTAAAAACTAAGTGGATGGCACCTGAGGATTGACACCCAAGAGTGACCTCTGTCCTCCACATACATATGCACACGTGATCACTACACACATGTACACACATGCACACAAAAAATATGAGACTAATAACTAGTTTTTTACGGTTAACCAAGTCCCTGTATGTTTATGGTTCCTTGTTGTATGAAAGCCATTATTATTTTACAATTATTTTTTACCAAGTTTGCATTCATCTTAGACTAAAAGCATATGGTATTTGCTATTAATGTTTATTACAACAAAGAAGTCCAAAATAACATTTAAACATTTACTTCCATTTTATTATGTTCAATGTGCCTAGTTTTTTTTTTTCTTATTTTACGTATCGATCCCAGTTCCCCCTCCCTCCCTCCCATGCCCCCTGGACCCCCCCTCCCATCTCATTCCTCCCCCACTCCACAGGGAGGGTGATGCCTTCCAGGAGTGATCAGTAAAATCTGTCAAGTCATTTGGAGTTGGGACTAGGCCTTCCCTCCTGCCTCTAGGCTAAGGGAGTATCTATTCCTCCATGGGGAATGGGCTCTCAAAGTCCTTTCGTGCACTAGGAATAAATCCTAGTTCCATTGTCAGGGGTCCCTTAGACTGCCCAGGCCTTGTAACTGAGACCCATGTTGAGGGGGTCTGAGTTAGTCCAATGCTGGTTTTCCAGCTATCAGTCTGGGGGTCCATTCATTAGTTCCTCCTTGTTCAGGTCAGCTGTCTCTGTGGGTTTCTGTAACCTGGTCTTGCCCCCATTTTCTTATCACTCCTCCGTCTCTGCAACTGGATTCTAGGAGTTCAGCTCAGTGTTTTGCTGTGGGTGTCTGCTTCTGTTTCCATCAGCTACTAGATGAGGGCTCTATGATGGCAGATAAGTTAGTCATCAATCTCATTATCCAGGAAGGGCATTTAAGGTAGCCTTTCCACTATTGCTCAGATTGTTAGTTGGGGTCGTCCTTGTAGGTCTCTCTCTCTCTCTCATGTCTGTTCCTCCCCTGACTCAATCTTCCTAGTCCCACACTTTCTCCCCTCCCCTCCTTTTTCTTCTAACTCCCTCTCCACTCACTGCCTCCCACCACTCCCAACATGCTCAGGAGATCTTGTTCCTTAGGTTCCTCCTTGTATCCTAGTTTCTCCAGCAATGTGAATTATAGGCTGGTGATCCTTTGCTCTATGTCTAAAATCCATATATGAGCGAGTACATACCATGTTTGTCTTTTTTGTGACTGGGTTACCTCATTCAGGATGGTTTCTTCCTGTTCCATTCATTTGCCTGTGCATTTCAAGATTCCATTGGTTTTTTTTCCACTGAGAAGTATTCCACTGTGTAAATTTGCCACATCTGGATCAATATGGCGGTTCCTCAGGAAAATGGGAATCAGTCTACCACAGGATTCAGCAGTTCCATTCTTAGGCATATACCCAAATGATCCATATCCATGCAACAAGGACATCTGTTCAACTATGTTCATAGCAGCATTATTTGTAATAGCAAGAACCTGGAAGCAACCTAGATGCCCATCAACTGAAGAATGGATAAAAATGTGGCACAATGTGCCTAGTTTTAATAACATTTAAATTTCTTTTACTTCAGTTTTGTGTGCTGTATGCCTAGTTTTAAAGTGTAAACCAAGGAAAGTATATTTTCCACCTACTACATCATAAATACAATTTTACTATGGAATAAGCATCTCCTAGAAGCTGAATCATAGTGGGATTCTGACTATTGATCATTTTTTTGGTTATCTTTAAGAGGAAAAAATATGAGAAATGCTCATTGCATAATAGATTTCCCCCCTCAAAAGGTGTATTTCCTCACATCTTTTGAAGAGTTGGTCTTACTTTTCAATTACTTTATCTAAGTTGTAACTGTCTTTTTCAAGTAATTGCTATTTATGTATATGTATTTTTAGGAGCTTTTCTAAGTGCCTCAGTCCTCAGAATTGTTATTTAATGAGGAGCTGTAATCAGTTTTCCTGTCATTCTTTCAACAAAGTATTTACTGACTAGCCATCATGTTCCTGGCTGTTCTTGTGACAAAATGTACAGTGATGGGGAAAAAAAGAGCTTACATTTTTAGAGTTTATGTTCTAAAGACAAGATACTAAACAAATATTTAAGTGAATATGCAATAAAATATTAGTTTGTGCTAAATGCTAAAAAGGAAAATCAATCATTCCAAGTTATCATTGAAAAATTATTTCTATACAAATTGCTCCTCATAATTTTTTGGTTTGTCTTATAAATTGCTTTTGACTGGCTTTGCTAGTGACGTTTAAAAAAAAAATTAAGAATTGTTTCACAGAGAAATCTGAAAATCTAACTCCAACTTGTGCATTTAGCATTTGTAAATGGAGGTATCTACAGAGAAATCAGTTCTTTGGCTAATCACTGTTTTACTAGTAGTAGTAAAGTCTGCAGCTCAGGAACTTGGCCGTTCTGCAGTGGCCTCAATGTGTGTTAGCCCCCAGGGAACCTCAGGGAACCTGTTGATGTTACAGGTTGTTATTCGGCTCCAGAGCTTTAACGGGTAGGCATTCTCTTACATCTTCCTGGCTTAGTCATTCACAATCTTGTGTTTCTGCCAAGTAAAACAAATCTCAAACTAATAAGCTGTAAGTAAACAGTAGGAGCATGAGTCAGAGCCAGCGTCGACCTTCTTGCCCGTGTGCACCTCCCGGCACTCCCTCTATGTTCGTTTTGCCCAACCAGCAGTGCTGTGTAACTCCTGTTCTGCAGACCAACTGGAGTAATCATGTAATTAGTAGTGCTCTGGCGTGTTCCCAGAGTCAAACCAAATGTGAACCTCTGTGTGCTTTCAGTGGGAGGAAAAAAGAAAACATATTCCCTACTTTTTCTATAGAAAACCTTAAAAGTTCAGTCTAGAAGGCATCTGCCAGATTTCCAAAAGAAACACTACATGGTGTAGCATAGCTCAGCAGTTTTCTGGGGGAAAAGGAAGAGTAACATAAATTGCTTAAAAGCCGTAACCTGTTAGTCAGATCCTTCCTAATAAAATTTTATCCTATTTTGCTTCATTGTTTATTCATTTAGTACATTTTCACCAAACATGTTTCAGTGTGCTACGTATCATATATAAAAACAAGTAAGTCAAACTATTTGTTTTTAAGGAATTTGCAATAGTGGGGGAAAGTGATGTATCAATCCAAAATTACAGCAGTGTGACAGGAACTATAAGGAAAAAAAAAATACAGCACAGAATGCCTTGCAATTATACATGAATTCAGTGTTTATGATGCAGTCGCTATCCTGACCTTTGTGTGTAACACAGTCCATCTAATCCTGCTAGCAGCCTCAGGAGGTAGCAATTCATATACTCCGTAGCCATGTCAGGTGCACTAACTTCAAGGTAGGAGAAAGGATCAGAAGTGTAGAAAGCACTTCTCAAGTTGATTAGAGAAGGATGAGGAATGGAGAAGGAATATGGAATATAAAGTGGGTTCTGGGAAATCAAACATGGCAGAATCATGAAGGAACTTGTGGGCAATCCTTAAAGAATTTGGTTCACAGATAGAAGCAGACTTGAATTTCATGAATAAACTATGTAATTGTTTGCATAGGCATTTAGAAGGGAGTTTTACTTCTCAAGGAAGGAATTTCTTCTCCAGCTTGACTTGCATATGCTAAATTTGTACATAGATACATAAAATTACAGGAGGCTGAGGTAGGCAGATTTCTGTGAGTTCAAGGCCAGCTTGGTTTACAGAGTAAGTTCTTGGACAGGCTTCAAAGCTACAGAGGAACCCTGTAGTGAAAAACCGAGAGAGAGGGAGGGAGGAAGGGAGAGAGAGAGAGAGAGAGAGAGAGAGAGAGAGAGAGAGAGAGAGAGAGAGAGAGAGAGAGAGAGAATGAATTTGGATCCCTGTGAATTTATGTAACAATCCATGTTTTGGGGACATAGTCATACAAGTGAGGGTGGCACTATCTTGCTAATAGTATGTGAACATTCCCATACAGTTGAGTTCTCTATGCTAACTCAACTCCCCCCTCTCCCCTCCCCACTATTGATCCTGCTCTTTACCTTCCCCCTTGATAAAAAAACAAAACAAAAAAGGTTGTTCTGTCTGTTTGACAGCTGTTTAAAGGAAGTGGGAAAAGGATTATCATAACCAAAAGCCATTTCTCTCTGACCAATCACTTTTCTGAATGGGATTTGTCTTCAGGAGTTTCCTCAACAGTGTGTTTGCCAAAGATGAAACCAGCATGAGGCTTGGTTGATTATACACACTTGACTCTTAAGTTGCTGACGAAGTTTTTTCCTAAATAAAAACAATTTAAATGCAATGCTGAGATATTTTAAAACATTTTCCTGTAAAAAAAAAATTTAAATTACAGTTTTAGTTTTCTGTTTTAATCTTGGGGGCGGGGCACTGAGCTTTGGTACATGTGGGTATCAGGAGACAACTAGCACTATGTGGGTCCAGGAGATGGGCTCGGGTTTTCAGGCTTGGACCGCTCCTGCTGAGCCACCTGGTTTATTCCACCCCAGCATCCTAAGTTAAAAATGTCTGCCTTTGCACAATATGACCACCATTTCTGTTTGTTCCTTTTATTCTTAAACTGTTAAACCCTATGCCTTTTGAAGTGTTTCTGACTTTGAACTTTGTTTTCTAAGATAAGAAGGAGAGCTGTTACATTTTCTGAGGTGTACCAATGCCTGTTGAGAAAGTGCCCAACTTCTACTGTTTCTTTTCTTTTCTTTTACCTTGTCTGTTTCACTTGAACAAATGGAAAGGATATATTTCTCCATGAATAAGCTGAAGCAATTTGAGATGTAAAATTGTATTTTAATCATTGTTTAAATTTTCTTCCCTGAACTTGTATCTGGAAAAATGTACTTTAGAAGTTGTACCTGTCCTTAAAATGGACATGAATGCTTGGCTCTCCTAACCCATCGAGATTAGATTTATAAGCTGTTGTAGGGGAGATTCTATTTTCATAGTAAAATTCTGAACTGTAACAAGGTAAAACAAGTTTATTTTTTTTTTAATATTCAGTTTCAAATATGTTACTAAAAAGCAGCAACAGCAGAGCTCATTGCCTGACAGAAAGATGCCTGCTCATTTCCTATCTGCACTCCGTTCTCTTATTTTCCTTGTAAGGTGCTGCATCTGCTTCAGAAAAGCTCCAGGGACTGTGTATCTGTTCCTAATGTTTGACAGGCATCTAATTGTACAAGTGTATAATGGGCAGTGTAAGGGAAGTCCGAATGCTGTTTAATTTTTCAACCAATGGTAATAATCTAAGCTTTAAAATATCTGCTCTTTATATAATATAGCCATCATCTTTCACTTGTTCCTTTTACACTTAAACTGTCAAACTGTACGCCAGACTGAAATAAATTATTCTAATCCTAGGCATGCCTTTTACTAAGAAAATATGCAAGTCCTTTGTAGTTGAAGATTTCTGGTGTTTGCATTTTGCTCCCTGTCCTAACAGTATATCATGCTGAATTGGTGGTGGAATGCTTTTATAAAGCTCTACTGCAACAGTTAATCTCTGTGATTTTTTTTTCCCCTTTCTTGCAAGTGGTTGGAAAAGCTGTTATAGCAATAAGTCTACTCCAGGAGCTAGTGTTAAAACATGATGCCCAAACATGAATCATTTGCCTATTTGTACTGACTCATAAAGCCCCCCCCCCCCCCCAATTATTGAGACAGGGTCTTACTGTGTTATCTTGGTTGGCCTGGAACTTACTGTGTAGATGAGACTGGCCTCAAACTCTTAGAGATCACTTGTTTCTGCTTCCTGAATGCTGGAATTAAAGGCTGCACCACCACACCCCAGCTTTTTAAAAAGAGAACTGAGAGACAGAAAGAGAATGAAGATGGTTGAAATTGCTTTGTTAAAAATGTGTGTGTGCAGGGCGGAGAAAAAATTGTGTGTGTGCATGAACATGCACGCATGTACACAAGCATATTACTGGCCTGTTTATAGAAAAGCTTTTAAAATCTGACTTTAGAATGCTATGAAATATCGTCCTATGCTTGGTTTAGCCAGTAGGCCAAGAAATTATTAAATAGATGTTCAAAACTGTGTAAGTAGGGTAGAAGAGCCATAATTTTGAAGTTCTTAGATTTTCTTTTTAAGTTGTTAGGGTTTTTTCCCCCTCATTTGTCTACAAAGTCTTCTTTTGTCATCAGAAATGTTTTCTAGAAGTCTTACAAGAGTTGCATATAGAATTATTGCTAAGTGGTATGATCAAAGGTAACCAGATAAATTTAGTGGAATTTGTTTTCAAGTTTCAAATGGGCTCTCACTGTTCAGAAATAATAAGCCAAAGCTCAATGGCCTTAGCAAAGTAAATGTTTCATTTATTTTAGAGTCTTTCAGTTGTTTTGAAGGTACATATGTTTTTATGTCATAGTAACATAGCATGCATACCTTGGTAGAGGATAAACATTTATATTTGTACCTGTTTTAATACTGTAATTTCATTTGATTTCAGATTCACATAGCAATAGAGAAGTCTCATTCACTGTGTTTTCCAAAGATCCATAGAGTTTTCTTCCTAGCTATGAGGATATTTGTCTGAGGAAAGGTTTTCTTTTAGAAGAAAATGAAGCTCGGGTAACCTAGAGGACGTATGCCTAAATGACTGAGAATGTTGGAACACCGACATTTGGGTTCTGTAACAGCCTTGGCATCTCTCTGCAATTATTTTGTTACTTACTGTTTGTCTTCCTTTACTCCCAAAGCCTTTAATTATGACTATAAGATATGTTCAAAAAAGCAACCACATTGTCTTTTACTGACCAGATGAGCTGTGTCTGGTTATGTGATTTGATGTGAGGAAGGAACCCCACTCCTGACAATGTATAAACATTTTCAGGAGTGCTATTATTGCATTTACATATGGGCATAAAAGAACTGTACTGATCTCTTTGAAAAATGACCTAGCCCAGGTATAGGAATACCCAACCCTGTGCTCTGCATTACAGAACTGTTCCTGTAGCTTGCACAAATACCTTCCTGTCCTGAACTGAAATTACTCATAAGAAGAAGAATATATAGAGATTTCAATATTTGTATTTTAGTCCACATAAGGTATTGTACATCGAATGATTATTTGTGTTTTCCCCATTCTGCATATAACAAGGGGATTAGAATGATTCACAGGCTGTGGTCCAGCTAATCCAACAATGACTGCCTATGAACTGAAGGTCTACGAATCCTGTAGTTGTTTGGTCATTAAGGCTGGATGTCTCAGCTGGTCATCAGTATACACTGGGATCCTGAAGAAGTAGGCTCTAATAGCGTAAAGAAATGGACTTGCTAGTGAGGCAAGAACAAGCAGGTAAAGAGCAAAAGCTTCCTTCTTCCCTGCCCTATATAGGCTTCCAGCATAGTGCATGGCCCAGATTACAAGTTCCCACTTCCCACATTGAAAGATCTGGATTAAAGGTTGTGTCTTCCTATCTCAATGATTCAGAGTGGAAGTGGATCCTCTCACTTCAAATTAAGCAAACATCCCTCCATTTGAGGGTTTTATTAGTTCCAGATGTAGTCAAGTTGACAACCAAAAATAGCCATCACAGGTCTGTTCATATATTACAAAAGGATTTGCCAATGTAGTCACAAGGATATGAGGTCACATACAGAGGTGGGCAGTAAATAGCAATATAAGGTGCTAGAAAAGCCCAAGATGCTTGCTGTGTGCCTGCAGTCACCGAAGCACTATTTCTGTCCTTTAGCCTTTGTGTACTTTCCTAGTGTCGGTGCAGCTTCCCAGGTCTGGTTTCATGATGGTTTGGTAGCTGTGGCTCTTCAGTGGAACAGCGCCTCCAGTGTTGTTCCTTCTGTTCAGGGTTGCTTGGCTGTCTGGGGTCTTTGTACTTTCATGTGAATTTCAGGATTCTTCTGTGAAAAATTGTCATTGGAATTTTGATGGAGATTGCATTGATCTTATAGATCACATTTGCTATCACAATTTTCCCTTTTATTGAAAATAGATTCTATTATCATCAATATATCCTGATTACAATTTCCCCTTCTACTCTCAGTGTTTTCCCACCTCCCTTCCCCTCCAGATTCACTCCTTTCTGTCTCTCATTAGAAAGGATCAGTGTTCTAAGAGATAACAACCAAACATGACAAAATAAAATATAATAAGATGAAGCAAAAAACATCACATTGAGGCTGGACAAGGCAACCCAGCAGAAGGAAAAGTGCACCAAGAGCACTTGTTATGAAAATTGAATTACTCTCTGATTTTAGTTAGACAAAAGATTATGCACCTCTATTGCTAAGTGTGCTTATAGGCAAGTGGGCCTCAGCCCAAGGAACAGCATTTGACTACTCAGTGACATCACTATGGTTTCATTGAGTTCGTTTCATATTGTAATGTCATACTCTGCTTTCTTTTCTGTATCACTTTTATATACTGTTATAGAAATGTGAGAGTTTTTGATTTACCTTTTTTATCCATCTTGGTGTTTTGCGTATACTAAATGTGTAAAGTGTTCTGATACCACACTTGATCTTAGTCAGAAAGCAAAGAAACACTGAAGTGTTTTTAATTAAATTGAACTAAGGCAAAAATGAGTCAAAGCCAAGACAGCTGTTTCTCTCATTTTCTGTAATATTTATGACAACTGTTACAATTAAGCACATCCATATATTGGCTGATGTACTAAAGGAATATGTAACTGTGCTGAAAGACTCAAAATTAAAGGTCAATTAAGGTTTGCAGTATTTTCTGTCTCCCAAATGAGCATTTTCCATATCAATATGCTGTAAATGCTCTAAAGTGCCAGGCAGTCCTCCTTCACTGTTCCTGTGATTTCAGTAAGTGGCTCACTCTGCAACAGCTGCAAGTTATTCCCACCATCTGCAGTGAGTGCTAATGTTCTCCAAGGCCATTGAAAACAATGCTCTCACCCCATTAACAGCCTCCATCAGTCTCCACTGTTTTTCTAACTGAGAGTTAGGGAAGAATGAGTGCAATATATCTAGGCATAAGGAGCCCTGGGGCTGCTTGTCTAAGATCATGTCCTTCATTTGTCCTTCCTGTTTTCTGTGTGTAAAAAGTTAGTTTCTTAAACATGAAAACTCGAATCTTAAAATATATATTTATATATTCAATATATATATATATATGAATCTTAAAAATAAAGTCTAATTTGCTAGTGAGTGTAAAGATAAGGTTTCTGGTTGAAAAATATTTTGTAAGTTTTAAACAATTAAACAGAGTAAGGTGAACTTGACATCTGCTATCTCCTTTCTGTACTTGCATAGTGGGTTAATTTTTCTCTGCTACTTTCCTATACACTCCACTTCTGGGCAGTCACAGAGTACTGGGTGTGTGTATCACACAGCTTCCTCCAGTACCTCTTTTAAGGGTACCCGTCTGGAAGCAACGAAACTCACAGACTCTAAGATTGCTCTGTGTGCTGTTACCTCTCTAACAATAACTACTAGGTAATATGGGAAGAGACCCCTTAGCCATTCTTGCCAGCTTGCTGAGCTGTCAGTTAATATTTTTAATAAGAAGCAAATAAGTGAAGCACAATCTTTCACATTTAAGTTGTTTCATAAGTTTACATTACAGTTTATGTATTAGGAAGAATAAAATGGTTACTTATTAATGTAATTTCTGTTTACACTTTTAGAACTAAGATTAAGAGTACTGGAGGGAAATGAAGCCAGATATTTTGACTAATATATTAGATTATTATAGCTTATTAAAAAATAGCTCTTTGGCTGGGCTTGACCTGTACTCACAGTACTGGGTAAGCCAAGGCAGGAAGATTGAGAGCCTGAACCCTGCCCAACTACATCAAGGCATCCTGAGCATCATAGAGAGATACTTTAAAAAATCCCTAATGTTATCGTACTATATGCTATTTGCTTTGGAAGCACATAGATACATTAGTTTATGTGTTGGCTGAGATATACTCACTGTGTAAAAATTTTACGCAGAATCTGTAAAGTTTTAAACTTTGTAAAGTTTTTAGTCATTTTCCATCTTCTAATCATAGTAGTAGGGTAGATTAAAGATTCATTCACATGGCAGTTTTCACTATTCCTGACTTGAAACCTAAAGAATAATTACTAACATATAAGAATATATATCTATTGCCTATACCTATTTTTATTTTAACATGTTAGGGTTGTTCAGGGAAATTCTTATCAGGGTCCCTTTGATAATACTGAAATTATTCTTTTTATTGGTATGAAATTGTATCCTTATCTTTATTTGTAATCATTCTTCTTGTTTTCTTAAATCTTCCTGTTTGGGATTAGGAAGGTTGCTCAGTGGTTTAAGCACCATGGGGACTTGAGTTCATATCTCCATAACCATGTAAGTGCCAGGTAGGCATGATGGCTCAGCTGAAACTCCAGCTTTGGAAGGCAGACTTGGGATCTGTAGACTAAGCTGACTAGGGAGACTAGCTATATTGGTGAGGCCTAGGTTTGATTGAGAGATCCTGCCTTAGTGAGAGGAAAAGCAGTATCCATTTAGATGCTATAGAGAGCATTTATAAAGTATTGTTTTCCCGTTATATTTAGCATCTAAATATTATATGATTTAGAGTTCTGTAAAAGATTGGGGTATCTTTCTGAACAAAAGTCACAAAAAAGGAAGCAGAAAATTTGTGTTAAATACAAATAAATTTGCTAGATAGTTAATTTTTCTTATTATTGTTGTTAGATCTTGATTTTCTTTTATTAAGAAAAATTCCAAAGATCTATCCGAGTAGTGGGCAGAGTCCACTGCTATTAATTAGCTCAAACACCTTACATGAGTGGAGTTCTTTCTAGTTTTAGGGTCTAGATGTCATTTTCCTTAGTTATTTTTGAAGGATTGCTTTGGGTCAGGGGGTGGGTATAATGGAATAAAACCATACTCAACACAGTTGGATCTAAATCTTAGCTGGGTCTCTATACCTAATGGGTGTAGGGTCTACATGATCTCTTAGGTCTCTTAAGGCTCTGTGACTGTAATTTCCATAATATTTGTTTGATTTTTAAAAATGTAATAGCAGACCTTTAAGGAAATCCTCTACATGACTTTGAGATATGAGCTTTGAGGTGTGGAAGGAGATTCTTGATGTAGAGTGCCTTAACAGGAAATACTGTGCTTACCCACTTACTTTAAAGGATACAGATAGACATCCTAGGCTACATCTCAGGAAATCATAGAGACTTTAGGAGCTCTGTGCCATGGTGTCTCTCTCCTCCTCCTCCTCCTCTTCCTCCTTCCCTCTTTCCCTCCCTCCCTCCCTTCCTCCCTCCCTCCCTCCCCCTCTCCCTCCCTCCCTCCCTCCCTCCCCCTCCCTCCCTCCCTCCCCCTCCCTCCCTCCCTCCCCTCCCTCTTCCCTCCCTCCCTTCCTCCCTCCCTCCCTCCCCCTCTCCCTCCCTCCCTCCCTTCCTCCCTCTTTCCCTCCCTCCCTCCCTTCCTCCCTCCCTCCCTCCCCCTCTCCCTCCCTCCCTCCCTCCCCTCCCTCCCTCCCTCCCCCTCCCTCCCTCCCTCCCCCTCCCTCTTTCCCTCCCTCCCTTCCTCCCTCCCTCCCTCCCCCTCTCCCTCCCTCCCTCCCCCTCCCTCCCTCCCTCCCCCTCCCTCCCTCCCCCTCCCTCTTTCCCTCCCTCCCTTCCTCCCTCCCTCCCTCCCCCTCTCCCTTCTTCCCTCCCTCCCTCCCCCTCTCCCTCCCTCCCTCCCTTCCTCCTCCCTCCCCCTCCCTCCCTCCCTCCCTCCCTCCCTCCCTCCCTCCCTCCCTCCCTCCCTCCCTCCCTCCCTCCCTCCCTCCCTCCCTCCCTCCCTCCCTCTCTCTCTCTCTCTCTCTCTCTCTCTCTCTCTCTCTCTCTCTCTCTGTATAATGGTTTATAAATTTTGAGAAACAAATTATTTTCTTCCCCAAATGTCACATGCTTTCATATTTATTTAACTTTACAAAAAGTTCCCTATGCCTGGAATGCTGGTTTGTTTTCTTTGTTTCCCCTGTGCTGTGAATTCCTTTTTACTTTCGTATATATTCATTGTTTATTATTACACATCATCTCTTTATATATTTTTAGTTCTCTGTTGGTGGATGAAGTTTTTCCATGACTTCTGTGAATGCTAGAGCTTACAGGCATTTGAGATGTTTAAAAAGTGAACTAACAATCATATTCTCACTAAAAGATGTAACTTGTTTTAAGAGTGATGATCCAGAACTTGGAGCATGGTTAGCTCCCCTCGCCCCCACCCCACTAAAACTCTCTGGAATAGTACTACCTCCGTTTAGTACCTTTCTGAGAGGTTCCCATCTATTCAGCTTTTGTTGATGAGGGGCCCTGTGGGTAAATTAGCACTCAGTGCAGGACTCGGTGTGCGTTTCTCTTCAGCGTTACTCCATTTGTCACAGCAGCCCAGTGGAGGGCTTGCAGAAGAGAGTGGACGCCACTCAGATATTTGCTACATTGTCTTGAAAGCTTCCCTGTGTGTGTGTGGGGGGGGGGCGGTTACTATGTTAAGATATTGTACTTGTTCTTTAGAGACAGCTGGGCTCTGATGAGGACGGTGAATGATTTTTAACTAGTCTGATTGTCACTAGTTAATTGCCTTCTTCGTGTTACCATTTCTAATGAAGAACATAATTCCTAATTGGATACTCGGAACTTTCTTCTTTAGCCTATCTTATATATTTCTGTTTTGGTTTTGCCATAACTTCGGGATAATGTTGAAATAAATTTGCCATAATTTGAGATAATTTTGAAAACTGAGTTTGGCTAGATATAACAACTTAAGCCTCTTGAAAAGTGGCTACTTCATGGTCTCTTAAGACTTCCTTTACAAGGGAAAAAGAAGAACCATTTATTCATTTTAAAAAGTTGTGGCTTGGCATTGGTGGTGTACACCTTTAATTCCAGTACTTGGTAGACAGAGGCAGGTGGATCTGTATGATTTTGAGGACGATCTGGTCTACATAGTGAGATTTAGACCAGTCAAGGCCACACATTGGGACTTTGTCTCAAACAAATAAATACATAGTAATGAGTTTTTATTTTTTTATTTACCTATATTTCAGGGTTCTTGATACAAAATATTCAAACATCTTTTCACCTAGAAGTCATCTTTGTAGATCAGTCTTAAATTCCTTTAGTTCCTAGTGTAAATATTGATCAGCAATACTGGCTTTGGGGTCATGTAGGAAATACACATTTAATTGTAAGCAAGACTGTGAAGACTTGTAATAACTGTGATGATTGGATAGCCACAAGTTGACGAGGGCAATTTTTAGTCATTTTTATTAAATCATGTCTAGAATGTGAGAAAGTAATATAAAATGAAATTGGGAGAGTCAGCTGTTTATATATAGTTGTTTGCCAACATGTTATTACTGTTGATAAAAAATGACCACTTACATTATAGTTGTAAGTGAATCCTTTTCTTAAAAGTAAATAAAAGGGAAATGGACATATAAGCACAACATATATGTATATATATATATATATATATATATATATATATAGTGTTAATTGATTTAACAGTGATAGATATAAGAGATTGTGGGGACATAAAAGCAGACCAGTTCATTTTAACTAGGTGTAGGTGGTAGAGGGAAGCAAGAGAAATAGGTAGGAATTGGTCCTAGAAGTTTAAAAATAAGAGTTGACACTTTCAACAACATTCATTAAAAATTAAAATGAATGGCAAAACAAAATGTCAGGGATGCAGAGAAACTACATTACTCCTGAAATGCTGATGAGAATGTAGAATGATAAATTCAGTCTAAAAGCTAATGAAGCAATCACACCTTGACAGGCAAAAAGCCTACAAACAAGAGGGTGGAAACATGAATTGGAACCTCATCAATAATAAAAACTGTTGTGACAAAAAGGATACCACTAAGAAAGATAAAAAGCAGCTTCCAGAATGATAGAAACCACTTGTATACCAAATATATAATAAGAGGCTTGCACCCAGAGTGTGCAAAGAAATCTTATAACTCAATAATAAAAAGGCAACCTAATTAAAAACAGGCAAGAAAAATATTAAAGGGGCATGGTTGCCTGTCAATAGATGAATGGATGAAGAAAACATGGCATATATACACAATAGACTATCATTCTGCCAGGAAAATGGTTAGAACATATAAAGTGTGAGAACAAAGATCCTCACTTCACATAAGAGCACTGTACACTCATTAGTGAAAAAGAGGCAGTTTATTTTGTGATTTTGCAAAGTCAGACCTTAGTCCCAAATGACATGTAAGCTGATTGGGGCAGAGCACAATCTTTATAACCCTAAGTTCATGATCCTTCCTTGCTCTCTCATAATCCGAGTGATCGGGGGTGGGGGTGGGGAAAAGGTGGCCCATGTCATCTGGGTCTCATCTTTCTTTGTCCCCAGTGTTTGTCTTTTTCCTCAACAAAAACCATGTGGGTTTGTCTCTGCATTCTACATCCTATTTATCTTAGTTTCAGGCACACGTCTTTGAGCAAGCTTGGTTGTTAGTAATTTTCCCTCTGAATTTTTAGTTCGAGTGGGTAACATTAGCAAAGTTTGTGAGGCATGTGCTTTACCACCAAGCTGCAACCCGTCCTGTTAGCAGAATTTGTATGGTGGTTGAGAGCCAGAGCTCCAGCAGGGGTCATGTTTTCTGTTCTTTTGTATTTGGACCCACACTTCTGAAAATGAAACATTAGATTTGCTTACATAAAGACACAAATGGTATTTATTTATTTGTATGTATATGTAGGCTGTGTGTGTGTGTGTGTGTGTGTGTGTGTGTGTGTGTAGGTGTAGGTGTACCTTTGCCACTGCACATATGAAGGTCAGAAGCTCACTTTGATGAGCCTGTTCTTGCCTTCCATCTTGTTGAAGCATGATTTCATTATTTCTACTGCCAGACTAGCTGACCAGTGAGCTTCCAGGGACTTCCCATCTCACTATAGATGGATGCTACAGCTTATTGTGAGTGTCTTAAAATTACTAGCATATATTAATTATACATAGTAATGGATTTATTATGACTTTTGTACATGTGTACAATATATTTGTATTGTGTTCACTTGTCAGTACTCTTCTTGTTCCCTTCCCACTCTTGCTAATCCCCTTTCTTTTTCAACTAGCCTTCCTTCTCTGTGTGTGTGTGTGTGTGTGTGTGTGTGTGTGTGTGTGTGAGAGAGAGAGAGAGAGAGAGAGAGATTGAGAGAGAGAGAGAATATGAGTTTCATTAGGGTTTGGGGGGTTCAAGACAGGGTTTTGGGGTTTCTCTTATAGCCCTGGCTGTCCTGGAACTCTCTGTAGACCATGCTAGCCTCAAACTCACTGAGATCCACCTGCCTCCCAAGTGCTGGGATTAAAGGCATGCACCACCATGGTCCAGCTTAAATGTATATTCTTAATTGCATTGTCTTTTCATTTTTTAGCTATGATGGATTACTGCAAGTATGTAACAGTGAAGAATATTGTCAGTGCTGCTACCTAGATTCAGGCTAAAGCCTAACAGGTTACCTTACTTTACCCTGTCAGTGAGCATGTTGTCTTAACACTACTATTGTCATAGTTTGACTTTGAACTCTCATTGAAAGTTCTGAGGGACCTTGGGAATCTACTGTATGGAAACTGCAGTTGATTACTATCGAGAATATTATGAAGGGTAGAAATAGACAGTTGTGTTCAAAGGAAAAGCAAAGCAGGGAAATCCGTAAGTGTGTTTGATGGGGATGTGTGTTTCACTACCTTGGCTGAGAAAGGGCTGAAAGGGAGAGTGACATTTGTGTGCTGAAGGTGAGGGCATGTTCAATGCATACATTTTTAGGAAGGATATATAGACAATCGGGTCCCAAAAGGAAGTCCACACAGTGAAGAACAGAGAAGGCTCTGCTGCCGCCAGCGCACAGAGACCATGCAGGGTGACATCAGAGAAGCAGGCGAGCCTCATGAGGGCCATTGAGGTCAATTTAACTTTACTCAGAGATTGGAAGTCATTAGAGTATTTTGATTTTTATTTTAATAGAATTGTTCTAGACATAGAAAGGAAGATTAAAGCTGGGCAGACTTTGAGACTGTGTTTTGACACTGCCTAGAGTCACCCAAAAAATTAATGAGAGATTCTTTAGATTAGCTTGGACTATGGGCCAACTTCATCCACAAGCACTCCATTTACAACACTCAGGCTCTTCCTTCTACTCCTCCTGTGTCCCCTACTCTCTCCCTAATTCATGACCTCTTTGTCTTCATTATTATTCACACACACACACACACACACACACACACACACACGCACGCACGCACGCACGCACGCACGCACGCACGCACACACGCACGCACGCACGCATGTACACACTCACACGGTCTACTGAGTCCATTTAGTATTGCTGGTCTGTACATGTGTTCAGGGCTTAGGATTGAATTACCTGGGTAAAAGCTTGTCCCTGGAAAAAACTGATTTTTCTGCTCTCAGCAGCCATTAAGTGCCTGTAGCTCTTCATCTAAGGGAGGGAGTCCTTATCTGTGAAATTCAAATAAAAGTGGATTTTCTTCTTGGCATTTTGCTCAGCTTCTAGGGTGAGCAGATATTTAGCTTGGCTATTTTGGTAACCTACAATTCTGACAGAAAATTTGTTCACCAAAATAGATGTCAAGATTATTGGGATTTGTGATTTAAGTTTTTAAAAACATCAATTTTTTGTGGAGGTTTTTTGTTTGCTTGCTTAGTTGTTTTCCTTATTTTGTAGTATGATTTGTCAGGACTCATGTTTCTTAAAATGTCTCTAGGGACATTGTATAGTCCTTCCCATTTGTGTGAACTCAATATTGAAAACTACCTTGGAAATATTGTGGCAGGGGGTGGTGGCAGAAGCAGTGGAAGTGATTATCTTGAAAGAAAATACTTACTTTCTACAGACAAGGTTAAGGGAATAGCAGACCCTAAGATCATATAAGGAGAAATAAGTATCAGCATAAAAATAAATGGGACTGGTTTAGTTTCTTTTCTGTTGTTGTGATAAGTTACTATGACAAAGCAACTTTTAAAAAACGAGGTTCATTTTAGGTCACTGTTCCAAGTGACAGTCCATCATGGCAGGGATGTCATAGCAGCAGGAATCTGAAACAGCTGGTCTTATTATGTCCACAGTCAGAGATAGCAATGAATGCAAGCATGCATCTCTTGTATAGATCAGGATCCTCTGCCTAGGGAATGGTTCCACCCACAATGGGCTATCTGCTCACTTCAAAAAAATGTAATCAGGAAATCCCCACAGATGTGTTCCAAGGCCCCGTTTCCTAGGCGACTTTAGTTTATGTTAAGCTGACAATTAACACAAATCATCACAGTGTCTCTTTCACATGAAAGAGTCAGTTAGAACTGGAGGTGTAAAACATTAACAGACCACCTGTTTAACATTTATAAAGCCTTAGGTTTGATTCCCAGAACTGACAAAAGAAGGGAATAAGAGAAGTAAGGAGAGAAAGCTAGCTAGCTAGACTCATTTTTTCTATGCTCTACTCCCCTCCTGCCATGTGGTTGCATACACAGCCACATGGCATTTGGGGAACTTCCTACAGAGTCTGATATAGACCTGTATCTCAAGACAAACAAACTTGTTTGACCTTATTAGAATTTCCAGCTCATTTTTCCTGTTTACTTTGCCAGCATTATCAGGATTGTGTCACATGTCAAATTTTTCCTCTTGTCAGAATAGAAATGTTGTCTCCTGCTTGGGACATCTGTTGTACGCTAATGGTTTTGATTTATTTTTCCTCTCCCTGGCATATATTAGTGGTACAGATGGATACTTTATATGTCCTTTTATTGGTCTGTAGTTTTATTGCATACATTAGTGGCACAAATAGCACATTCATTTTGGTTATTTCTACTAACTGTTTCTCGTTTGGGGGTGAGTAATCTACTTTGCTTATGTTTTTAATGTGGTGAGAGGCTCTACATCATAGGCAGTTTAGTAGACTTTAAATGATGACATTCCACTTAGTTTTACTACCTCTAATTTTTTCTTGCAAATTTTGTTTTCATGGTATTTTACTATGTGTGTCTGTATGCTGTGATGATTTCAAATTTCCTAATTGACATTTCTTTAGTGAGTAGACACTTTTGGTTTCTAATCAACAGTTTGTGTAACTACAGGAAAACAGTTTTGGTTCCAAATGTTGTGGATTTGAATAGTAATCTTGACAGTCCACTTCTCATTGCTGCTCTAGCCCTTTTAGTTTTGAGGTTTGGAAGCTTGAAAGATAGTTGGTAAGTGGATGAGGTATAGTGACAGTAGAAAATGGAAGCTTCCCAAGGTAGAAAGTTACAGAAAATGCAAAGCTGGTTTTGGAATAAGGATGGATGTTATTTTATTATTTTTTTTTAAATCTGGTTTTGGTGGTTGCTATATTTGAAAAATGAGCCCGTCTCAGAAATCCAGTGGGTATAAGCCAAATATTAAATGTTAAGAGTGCATTGTTGTTAGTGTTGGCCTGATACACAGAATGTTTTGATTCACAGTGAGCTGTCTCGATCCAGTGAGAGCTGCTTAGTGTCACACTTGCAGCTTACTCTTTGGGAGTAGCATTAGATATTCTAGCCATTTCTTTCTATCAAAGGTAGCGACTTCCATGCTGAGCCAGAGTTTCCTCATATAAGAGACACTGTGTCATCTAGTATGACATAAACTGGCTAAAGTGGAGATTTATTTTAAAAATGGGTGTTTTATTCAATTATATAAATAATTACTTCATTGTCAGCTTTTGGTGTAAGATCAATACTTTGTTTTTAAGTCTAAGTCTGCTGTTCAGATCCCCAGATTTTCCTTCTTCCATAAACCATGCTTACAAACCTGTCTGCCATAAATGTCCAGGTATCATTTATAATTACTTTCAATTATAATAAAAACTTACAGATTGTTAAACAATATGATGGAAACTTGTTTTCTGTGTCTTTTATAGTCTTGCAGTGAGAAAAATAGAGTTAACCTATTTACTTTTATCAAAGTGTGTCATCTCTATTTTTATTTAGTTTATCAGTTTCTATAATATTGAAAACACAGTCATATTCGCAAGTCAGCAATTAAAAAAATTAATTAGCAGTTGGTTTAGTAAGTCAGTTTGGACTCTGTGGATATATAGAACCAACATTCGTTAATTCTCATTTGGGTCTTAATTTTATTGAATTATCGTCATAAATTCCAGCTAAGCAACATGCCTTATATACTTTTGCTCAATCTGTCTCTGATACTTTTGCTTCATCAAAAAGATGAAATGCCATTTAATACTTTGCTGTGTCTTCACACTGTGACTATCTCTAACAAGGTGCACAGGAAAGGAATTGGAAGACTGTATAGAACTGGCATCTTGGATCATGTGTTACTGCACAGTATTGCAAAGCTGATATTTTTTTCTCACAGTGCAGGGCTTTGATGTTTGTTTAACAACCTATGGGAGTATGAATAACAAAGCATTGGCAGTAATTTTTGTCTCCACAGTTCTTGTAACGAGAGGTTCTTTGTCCCAGCTGGTCTGCCACCCTTCAGCCCCAGATGAACACATGGATGCTATATTAGTTACTAAACTGTTGGCAGGTGGCTTAAACTTCTTATTGGCTAGCTCTGTCTTAATTATCCCATTTTTATTAATCTGTATATTTCCACGTGGTCTTGGCTTACATGATGACTCCGTCTGCCTATGTTTCCCAGAATTCTCCTCATCTTCTAGCCCTGTGTATACTTCCTGCCTGGACAATCAGCCAAATAGTGTTTATATTAATCAACCAATAAAAAAACATAGATATAGGACATCTCCCATTAAGTTTTATTCCTGAAGATACATACTCTGTAGTTTATTAACCCTATACAGGATTTTCAGAAGCCCATTTGAAATAAGCAACAAGGTTTTGAATGACAGTGGTGAGATATATTTATTTCTAGAGCAATATCCTTTTTGCATTTTTTTTTTTTTTTACTTCTAAATAGCTTAACTTTTGTTGCACTTGGGTTATTTTAACTGATACAATGAGAAGGAAACAATTGTGCTCAGATTCATCAAATTACACCTCTACTTCTTCAGGACTGAATTTCCTGATTTCCATTAGTTCGTTAATACAGATTTAGATAAGGGGAAGGGGCTTCTTATCAAAAAGTCTTAATAATAAATGTGGCTTTTCTGTGCTGTTAAAAATTAACAATGTCATATGTAGTGGTATACACCTTTTATCTTAGCACTTGGGAAACAGACAGGTAACTCTCTGTGAGTTTAAGGCCATGCTGGTCTACATAGTGAATTCCAGGCCTGCCAGGGTTACATAGTAATACACTGTCTTAAAACAAAGTTAATAAAGCTATCCCCGATTCCCTTAATTTTTATTGAATTTCTGTTGACAAAGTATCTTTAGTACTGACTCACAAACAGATATAGTAACTAGTTACTAGATCTAGCTTTAGACTGACAGAAAATCTAATGCAGTAGTGACTTGGGAAAATGTATTTCTATCTCTGCCTCATCTATAACTTTTAGATCTTATTATGTATGGCTCTTTGGTCACCAGGCTCCCCACCTCCTGGTTTTTGCTCTGTAATCCTTTGGTTATAGCCTCAAACTCATAGCTCAATGTGGCTTCTCCAGCTAGCTGCCATGTCTGCTTTCTAGGTGCCAGGAGAGAGAATATGGGTGGCCTTCCATCATTGCCATCTCAAAGAAGTTCTTTCAACTAGACTAAGTTGCCTCGCCTGGCTGCAAAAGAGTCTGCTTTCTGCCCAATTAAGTATCACAGGTTCTGTTTCTATTCCAAAATTATAGTAGCAGGAGAGCATATATTGGAAACAAATCACAGTTTCTCTCTCAGTGCATAGTTGTTTCCCCGAAAGAAAACCAAAACCCAATTTCTGTTCTTTAAAACATCCTGAGTAGCACAGTGCTGAGTATGCAGTAGGTGAGTGTGCTCAGTAAATATTTTCTGTGATAAGTGCTAGAAGTCAGTAAATGCTTGTTGACTAAAGTTCCTAGTTTCTACAGTTACAGCTAATAGGATTAATGATCTCATAGAGTAAGATGAACACAGGAAAATAATTCATTTTTGGTTTAAGGACCATTTTTTTTTTTTTAAAGGGAAACAAAGGTACCTGTTTAACAAAGCAACTGTGCTATCCTAATTGTGTGTGTGTGTGTGGTGTGTGTGTGTGATATTTATATATAAACTACTCTTAGAATCAACTTTGGTTCCCTTCAGTTTTGATCAGTAAAACAAGCACTTTAAGTTCCAGGCTGTATCATATTTGATGTCTTGGGTTCTATCCCTAGCACTGAGAAAAAAAAAAAAAAAAAAAAAAACAAAAAGCTCAGGTTCCCATCTATAATCCCAGCACTCAGAGGGCAGAGGCAGGAGGGTTCGAAACTAGCTACACTGCATAGCAAGTTCTAGGCCAACTTTAGCTACATAGTGAGACCCTCAAAGGAAGGCTACCCTACAGTTTTTGCATACTTTTAATGATGAGAAACAAGACAGGTTAACTTTAATAATGTGTATAAATAGGCTGTGTGGTTCTTCTTTTCCATAAACAATAGCATAACTTTTTACTTACTATTACAAAAAGTACAAGACATTACTTTTTTAAAAAAATAATGTTTAGAAACATCTAGATCTTCACAACAAAGTCATAATTAAGTCTGAGCCTTACTTTAACCTTCACCAATGCAATCCAAGTGTGTTTGTTTTTACAGTAACCTTAGTTTAGGCCTTGCAATTTGAGGGTTGTTTTCTTAGTCAATTTAGGCCATGAAACAATATTTTAATTATAGGAATTAAGCTATTTATAATTTTCATAACAGGAAGATGAGCAAATTGTATTTATTCTAGGTTATAATTTACTATCTTGCTCTCAGTAACGTGTGATCTTTTTGTCTAACAATGCACTTAACAAAACAAAGCAGGGAACGAAAAAACACCCATCCTTGCTCCAGTGCTGGATTCCATAGACCCTCACTCTTCTCTCTACACTTGAAAAATGTGTTCTCATGGAGCTATGGCTTTGAATACCGTGAAGCACAGCAATTACCATGTGTCTCCACACAGCTCTGCCCATGCTGTCTATTTTAACTGGTCTTTCCCAGTCTAGGTTTCTCCTTTGCTTTGCAGATAACTTTGTTTCTCACTCTCAGACATATCAAATCCAATGTTTTGAGGCCTTTGTCTATATAGCAAGTTTGTTGAGTGAATGATAGAACACTGACTATAGGAACAACAACAATAAGCAATACCAAGTAGGTTCGGCTTAGGTTTTGTCTTAGCTTAGTCTAGCATGCTTCTTTAAGTAGAAATATTCTCAGAGCTTTTACTCCTATGGTAATTTCTTTCTTTTTTTTCTTTTTTGCTAGGAAAGAGTTGTTGGTAACACTAGTTAATATTAAAATCACAAGACATTTATAATCTGCTTTAGAATATCTACAGATGGAACTACATTTTCCAAATACTCAGCCTTCCCACCTTTCTGCAGGCAGCCTCCCCTTGGCTTATTATTACTGTGAGTGGTTATGTGGCTGGGGTCCTGGCACCCCAGATACTTATGAATCACTTATGGGTCATCGAAGGTTAGCTGTGTCATTTTTTTAGAGCTGTATAATTGTGGTAGACAAACTGAGTTCTTTCAACCCTCCACTTTAACTGTATGCTTTTTGTGGGTGTGTGTATGTACAAGCGTGTATATGGGTGTGTGCATGTGTGCAAAGATCAGAGGCTGGTCTCAGGTATTGTTCCTTAGGACAAGGTTTATCACTGGCCTGGAGCTCTTCAAGTAGGCTAGGGTGACAAGCCATTGAATCCAGGATGCCTTCTGTGTCTGCTTCCCTGGTGCTGGGATTACCACACATCCCCTGTACCTAATTTGTGTACATGCATTCAGCCTGAGTTGCTTCCCCAACACACAGACATTTTACGTGCTCCAGTGAATACATGGGCAACACAAATTGGACTCTTTCTCCTTATTTCTTCTTCTTGGGGAGGTAAGGGTCATGACAGGGGTGTGGGTGGGCCTGGAAAGAATGCGAAGCAAGAATAATTAGGGTGTATCATGTGAAATTCCCAAATGATCAATAAAAATATTGTGTTGGAAGAAGAGAGAGAGAATGACTGTTTTAGTTGGGACGTATACCATCATCTACTCCAGTCCTGTCTTTCTGTAGGACTGGGCACTGAAACCTGGACAGAGGATGCAGTCTCATCCAGATCATACAGCTCTTTAGTGGCCCAGCTAGAATTAAGACCTGCTGTCTTGATAACTTAACCAGTCCACTTTATAGTGTCCTAATCACACATTGTTATCAGAATCTAGGAGTATTCAAAACCTGCCACAGTGTGTCTGGTAATGATAACCCCTACCTCCAATAAATGTGTGCTGCATTAAGATCATGTGTAGTTGATTATTTCTAAGCCAAGTTCTTACAAAAACTAATTTTTTCATTACCCAAGAGAAATTTTGGCTTCATAAAATTATAAATTTGAAATGTTCCTGAACTAAACCAATTATATATAAAAGGCTGTTCTTTTTTAATTTTAGGATCACCTGCTATTGCCAGCTACTACCCATAACAAGACCACAAGACCAAAAATGTCAATTGTCTTACCAGCAATAAACATAAACGGTAAGTTGAAATTTTGATTTGTTAACACGAGAGTCTGTTGCTTAACCAGTATTCTTTGGATTAATGAAAGGATATTCAAGATAGTTACTCAGACAAATTTATACATACATTATTTTGGAAAAGTCTCCCCACTGATTATTTTTACAAAACATTAATTTTAATTTCATTACTCTTAATTTTAAACCACTCTATTTCTTAATATTTATTTTCATTGTTTCTTTAAAATTATATGCATTAGGGGAGGTATGTGCAGGTGCCCACAGAGGCCAGAAGCAACATATTGGGTCCCCTGGAGCCGGAGTCAAAGGAGGTGGTGTAGTGAAACCACTGAACTAGACCACTCTGTGGGTAGAAGCAAACTTCCTATGGGGCATCAGACTGCTGGCTGTCTGCCAGAGGGGAGAACAGCAGCTGGTAGGAAAACCCTTCAGTTTTAAGGGGACAGGTAGCCTGGGAGGAGAGGGGCAGCCCAGAACAGCCTGGGATTTAGCTTGGGGGCTTTGCCTGTAGCAGGCTGTTTGGGAACTAGATGGCGCTTGCCTGTGATAGATGACCACAGGGGCAGACAAGGGAAGTTGTGACTTTGCTGGTAAATAGAAAACTGCCTTATAAGATTCCTAAGGATTGGTGAGTTTAGGTTTCTGTTTACCCAGTAACAACCCTTCTGTTTACTGGGTCAGAATCCTTCTGTCTAGACATTGTCATCAGCACTGCCATTCGGGGGCCACTTTGGACCTCACAGTAGTGAGCTACCTGACATGGGTGCTAGGAACCAAACCTCTGTAAGAACAGTACATGCTCTTAACTTCTGAGCCATCTCTCCAGCTCGTCAAATTACTATTCTTTTAAAAATAAAGAGTAGTTCTCTTTTATTTACATTTACAAAATTGGGAAAGCTAGCATGCTGTTCTACAGACTTGCTGTTGAGCGTCTCTCTAGTCATATGTACAATATATAAAATCCTTGATATATGCTAATGGTGACCTTTTCAATTATAGCTTTGGAACTTAAAGTAATTTCATGTTTTAGCTTAATACTGATAAATTCTAGACAAGTTACTGAAGCCTGTTTATGTATAATCTTGATGAGCTTGATATTAGAAGATCACTGTCGTACCTGTTCTACCTACTAGTACTAGGTGTTAGACTAAAAATAATATTGATAGATACTCAGGGGGTAGCCAAAGATGAGGAAATCTGGTGATTCTGCTTATAGTCTAGAGCAGTGGTTCTCTACCTCCTAATATTGTGACTCCTAAATACCATTCCTCCTGTTGTAGAGACCTCCAACCATAAAACTACTTTCATTGTTACTTCATAAACTGTAATTTTGCTACAATTATGAGTCGATGTATCTGATATGTAGATAGTCTTAGGCAACCCCTGTGAAAGGGTCACTTAGCCCTCCAGCCGTGACCCACAGGTTGAGAACCACTGGTCTAGAGGAATAGCTAAGACAAATACAGAAATCTCTAAGCTCTAGAGTGATTCCCATAAGTAATACAGGAATATTCAATTCATTGAAATAGAGTTTATCTAGCAAAACAGCATAATAGAACTTCTGATAAATGTTCTGTCTAGTGACCAGAACCTCAATGTATATGAGGAAAATGTAATTAAAAAGCCCTTTGACCTAGCCTATAAGTGGACCAGACTACATTCTGATTAATAGCCATAATCAAATTATCAAATACCACTATACAGTAAAACACTGAGCTTGGGATAGAGCCTAGTACAATGCCAATAAAAGTCAGGCATTTTATTACATATTTAAGTTCATAAAGGACTATAGAATTTTGTGAGCTGCATATAGACAGCTTAGTTGAAATGCCTAGAGACAGCTTCTGGGCATAAAATCGAAACGTTAGGATACATCTTTAGTCTCACAAAGACATTCAGAACATGGGCCAGCAAGTTGGCTCACTGGGCAAAGGTGCTTGCTGCCAAACCTGATAATTCAAATTTGCTCCCTGCAACCTACATAGTGTAGGGAGAGAACTTACTTATCCAAATTGTCTTCTTGCTTCTACATTCATGCCTCTACAGATATTCATGAGATAATCACACTACTACTCAGTGGAGGATAATTTACTCCAAATGTATTATGGTATTTGTGAAATCTCATTTGTTCTTATCCCATAGCTACTTGGATTTCTTTGCTTGAATTCTATGACTTTGGTCAGTTTATATTCAGAGAAGCTATTTTCTAAATATCACCCATGTAGAACTGACTTGATTCTGTTCTTCTGAGATTGTACTCTTATGCAATACAGTGCCTGGTTTTGTTTTATAGCAGTGAGCTGTCCATTTATATCAAGCCAGAAACAATAAGATGCTGTTTGACTCTGTTTATCTTGGTCAAGAAACTAATTTTTAAAGATAAATCTTTCCTAGATTTGGGAAATACAATTGTTAGAAGATCATTTGCTTTTTAATCTGTTCCAGATTTTTTTGCAAATAAATTCCAAGTATTTTTTTCTTTTAAGATATCATAAACTTAGAAAAATGTAGATTAAAATTCAAGAACTACTGATGGAGAACATACTTTATGTTAAGTTTGCAGCACAGTCTTTCCTTCACCCATTTACTGTGAGGCTCTCTCAGTTTAGAGCTTGATTTTATTTTGCTCTTCACCGGCCTCAGCGCTTACAAGGGGGTGGATGGTACCCTTGCTCACCACCACAGCTCACGGCTCACACCCCTCTCCTGCAGTCGCCCCGCATCTGTCATACATGATAGCAGACTTTACTCCTCTAACTCTTCTCTGTGGCAGTCCTCTGCGCCGTCTCGTCTCCACCATCGACTGCAGCACTGTCTCTCTCATCTCTGCTGCCCTTTGGCTGATTCATCCAGGGCTGTGGCCCTTCTTGATGTAGTTATCTCTTTCATGACACCTCAGCCCCCGACATCTGCATAACTGTAGTCAGATCTTGTCACAAATAGCCCATTCCTTGGCAGCTCCTCCTCAGACACCCCTCTCTGAACTAATTGTTTAGTTCTTTCCTTCAGTGTCTATACTCCAGCTGCTCTCCTGACAGATCGTACCTTTGACCCTGCCACCTTCCCTAAATCTATCTTGTCCTTACTGGACGTACTTCTTCCTGACCCAGCCTAGATTCCCTGGTTCCTTACTGTCACCCTTACAAATACTACTGGATCCCTAGCCTCCTTTCTTTCTTCATAATTTCTACCTGACCAAAAACCCACCCTAGTTAACTCTTCTTCTTATGCCTGCTGTCAGGCACTTGAAACTAACAAGAAAATATCATCAAATCAAGATAAACTGACTGACTTCAATTTGATGACCAGGGATTTCAGTGAGCATTCACTGTTCCCAGTCCTTGCTAATGAATTCCTTTTCTTCTCTCAGAAACAAGAATTCTTTCTATTTTCATTTCTCAAATCACCACTATATATATATATTTCCAACCCCTCAGCTTTTAAACACACCAAGTACTACACTGAAAAAAAATCAAGAGCTGTGTCACATGTCTACTACCACCAGCCCAGCTGCAGCTCCACCCACGACCTCTGCCCTTCCTCTTGGGTTCCAAATCTGCTTTACTACGTACCAGATATGTGTTGTTGAGGAAGAAAATTAACTTCTCTGTCCTTTGGCCTTCTCCAGTTGGTTAATAAAATGCATGTCCTATCATTTCTGAATTCGGGAGTTTAATGAACCTTAGAAATAAAAGTGAGTTGTGGTTGATCCCTCTCTGACTTAATAGTACCTACAGAATTTTGAAGAGGGTGGTAAAGGACGGAAAGTAGAGACAAAGGTAGAGACAAAAGTAGAAACAACTGGTTTCTATAGTTCATTAGATGGTGATATTTGGGAAAAGGAATTTGATTTTCCAGCTTGAGTAAATACTTTTCCAGGTCAGTGTTTGATCTTAAATTATTATGAATGATGGTTATGCTTTGTCAGTTGATCTTGGGGGGGGGAATCTAAGAAGGATAAGAGCATAAAATTTATGACATTTAGAAATTACCTACCACAGGCCAATAAGATGATTCAGTGGTTGAAGATACTTGCTGCCAAGTCTGACAAACTGAGCTTAATCCTCAAACCCTTCATGATGGAAGGCAATCCTGCAGGCTGTCCTGACTGCCACCTGTGTGCCATGGTGTATACTCATGCACACATACGTGCACACACATACATGCACACACACACACACACAAACACACATGTTAAAAATCCTCAAGAAATCACTGGCATTATCATTCATTGTTGAATGATAGGTTATTAATAGGTTGAAAATAGGTTAGTAATCTGTAAGATTTTCTTTGCCTGAGGAAGAAGTCTTCCTATTGAAAACAAATTGAAACAAAGTAAATGTTACATATCTACTCCAAAGGGGTTTAAGAACTGATTGCGTAATTGGCAGAGAAATGGATTGGAAGTGAAAAGCTATTGTTGCTTTAAAAGAAAGGGACTGTAGAAGTCCTGCTTTTAGTACTGTACGTCAGCAGTTTCTGCTCTTAAATTGTTATCATGTATGTTATGGTTAAACTACACATTTCCTTCATTCCTTCATTCTAGATAAATAATTCAACACAACAGAATGTGGAGATTTTTTTTTTTATGGGAGCTACTTTATAAATGTCTTTCCTAGAGGGATGAAGCTGCTATCAGCAGAAGCATTCCATCATTGGCCAGTGTTTTCAATGACTTGTTTTCATGTCTTCTCCCTTTGTGCTGTGGAACTTATAGAGCAGAGGGCATACAGTAATGAAAACGAGCAACACTGTTGCCCTAATTCTGCCAGAGTAGAGCAACAGATGACTACCAGGCTAAAGGGTAATTATATTTAGTCTCAGAGTGGTTTCCATGTAATGGAACTCTAGAGCTTACTAGCAGTGGTATGCAGATGCCAGTGCCAGCTCCTGAGACACAGTTTTAGCTGGAGAAAGCATAGCAGAAGGTTAGGAAGCAACTCAGCCAGATGCATGTGTTAGTTTTTACAATATGAGAATGTTGATACACTGCTCTTATGTGGAAGCAGCTCTCCCAAAGCAAATTATTTGGAAACTGTCTGATTGATGTGCTCAAGCAAGCTGGCTGCCTAGTAGGCTGAATTTTACTGTTTACTCTTACAAATTTATTTGTCCTTGGAGGTGTGCAGGTTGCATGCCTGCATGTGTATTGGGGTGGGGGTGGTATTTGCAGTCCTGCATTTCCATTGTAATCATCATAATTCATTCCATTTCATAGTTGCATCCAGAAAGTTAAGTGATTGGTGCGGTTAGAACAATGTATGAACATAGTTCTTGATTTTTTGACTGCTGACTAGTACTGTCTGCACACTGAGAATTTCTACTGAGAATAGAGGGAAAACCACACTAGCCATCTGAAAAAAATAATAATTTTTCTCTCCAAGTGCAGACATAGATCACTAATTAGGCATAGCTAGACGATAAGATGATAAAATGCCACTATAATTAGCAACATCTTTGTGAAGACTAAAGTTGTACTTCTAGCCTTGAACAGATACTCCTGTTTTGTACTGAGAAGGCTGTCACCTAAGTGACCCAGAGTCAAACTCAAGATATGAGTACAATTTGACTCAGTTTGTTGTATCTTTTTATAGTTCATCCTACCCCCAATGAATCTAAGATGCCTCCTGAACCCAGGCCAGTAGTGATGACTGAGATTAATTCCACATCAGAAACAGCATAGGGAATCAGTTTTTAAAGAGAGATCCATCAAGTACCAGTCATGTACTACATGTTTTTGGTACAGAATAAAAAGGTGAAGACTATTCTAATAGATGGTAGAATTTTGATGACTGATATCATTTGGTACTTTGAGAGGTGAAACTTCAGCTAGACTATAGAGGATAAGGAGACTATAAGGAATTTATTTATGTGAAGATTACATCCAGCTGCAGCTGAAAAAAAAACCTGAGTGAGCTTGAACTTAAATCAGGCTTAGAAGGTTTGTTGAGAAATAAACAACAAGGGCTATAGGGAAAAGACTTTTAATAGCTTAAGGGTACCAAGACCAAGAAGGCTGAATTTACTTGTTCCTTCTCAGATAATCAAGTCATCAGATCTGTATTCCAGGCAGGAAGAGGACAGATCAGTGTTTCTGAAAATGAACATCTTTCAGAAATTTGTAGTAAATTCTTGTGCCTCATTGTACATGAACTGTGACAAATACTTAGACCTAGCTCCATGTTAGGCTCAGAAATATACTTTAATGAGGCCCATAGAGATATGAAAAAAAGGAAAGAACCAGTTCTTTGAGTTCTTCTAGGGGATGGGGGGTTGGATTAGATAGTCAAATGAGAAGCTGCTCATTGCTACCATGCTCATTGCTGAGTTGGACTGAGCAAGTAGCCCGGGAGAAGACACAATTTTAAAAGGGACTCATATTGATAAGAGAAGAGAAATAAATGTTTACTGTAAGGAATTTATCCATATGGCTTAGATCATTAATGAATGCAAGAAATTACTTTAAGTATGAAATAGCATGATGAAAACTGTCAGAGACTATTGGGGTGGGGTACGGGTCAGTCACAGAGTATGGGCCTAGCATGTGGAAGGCCCTGCGTTCCATATTGAGCAATGCAAAAATAAACTATTAATTCTTGAGAGGCATGTAACAGAAATAAAGAGAGAAGATGAGCTTGGAGAAAGGGTAGGGTGAATTGAATTTGCAGAGAATTAAGCTTGGAGACATTGCAGCAATTGAGATTATTAAAGACCTGGAATAGAAAAGAGGAAAAAAATTTTAAAGTAATTCCAAAGAGAAAAATTGTTAAGTCTTGGAAGCTGGTGGTTTATGAAGAACAGATTCCCCAAGGCAAATCCATGTTAACTATTTCATCAACACCCTAATGTTGGTGTTTCATGAGTGCTGTCAGGACCAGAGAGATGTCTCAGTGAGTAAAGGTGCTTGCTGATGAGCCTAATAACGTGAATTTGATTCCCGTGACCCACATGGTAGTAAGAGAGAGCTGACTCCTGCAAGTGGTTCTCTCGGGAAGCAGGCATGCATACATGCCCTGGACCTGTCACCATATATATGAGAGGACTGTTGAAGTGGAATCATTGGAATCATAAGGTATATAAACTCACAGATAGGTCTGTTTTTCTCCTACTGAAGCCAACTGTCTTTTAAGATCTGTCAAGTTTTCAGGTACATCATAGTTGTAACTTTTTAGTGTATTTTGTGTGAATGTACCATAGCTTACCTTTCCATTCATTGATGGATATTTGCATTGTTTCCTTCCTGTTTGTTTGCTTGTTTGTTTGCCTTTATGATTATTTATGGGTAGAATGATTACTCTGCTGAGGGATTGAATCCTGAACCTTGAGTTTACCAGGCAAAACATACTGCCACCAAGTAATCTACCCACCCAGCCCTTATTTTTTTTTTTTTTTTTCCTCATTCAGTTTGAGAGCCAAGCATGGTGTTATATGCCTGTAATCCAAGCACTTGGGACACAGAGGCAGAAAAATTTGGAGTTGAAGGCCACCATCAGCTATATAGTGAGTTAGAGACCAGTCTAGAATAAGAGACCCTGTCTCAAAAAATAAAATAAAATAAAGAGAAAGTTGGGATATAGGCAGAAACTAGATTAGATGGGAACTGTAGCGACAGAAGGAGTTCGAGTGTTAAGTATAGTAAAAAAATGAGAGCTAAGGAGTTTTAGGTAGAGATGTTACTCTGGCCCCCTGTGCATATGTGGCATTGTTCCAGTTTCCCTGCCTCTTTGCCAGCTGTACTGTCTTGTTCCTATTTACCCTTAACAACAGTACTGAAGCCTTACCACTGCTAAACAATTTTCCTCATCCCCATGGGGTCTCCACAATATCTAGGCCTGGTGTTACCTTTCCTCCTACTACACACTACCATGCCACTCATTTCCAGCATTGTCCTACACTATTCAAAGATGTTTGTCTTGAGTGTGCTGTGTCATTCATATTGACTAGTCTCCTTCTCCCCTTCCCTTCCCTGAAGAATACCACATTACTTAATTTTCAGAGATGCTGCTTTTCAAGTTGGGGTTCTCCCATGTTGTGTTTACATACAGCATCGCTCCTCTAGCCCCACCCTGCCTTGCTTTTCTTCTAGCTACCCTTCTTTCCCCCTTTGTTCTTACATAATCAGTATACTCATTTTGAATTCTCATACCATGGCTTCTTCTGGTTAGCACAGCCTTTCTGGAATCTCTTCTACAAAGAAACTCTGAAAATAAACCTGAGTTTTTAAGTGGACAAAGCAGCATCTGTGAGAGAGCTGCTCTACGCACTTGATATCATTCTTTGCTTTAATGACACATTGGCATTTGCACAGGAAAAATGTCTTCTGTGGATAGTTTGTGTTATTTCCTGAGTATTTAGCCTATAGGGACCTTCACGAAACACTGGAGTTTAGATTAGAGGGCCTGCATGGGTCTTGTAGGGTTTTGATCTTTCCATGTCATAAGGAGCTAGTTGCAAAGCCAATTGTACCCAATTGACCTCTAAAGGCTCCTTCCCTTTCAGGAAGATCTCTTTGACTCTTCCTGCCGTGTGGCAAAAATCTGTTCCTACTCAAACAGATGGTTTAGCTTTAAGTAAATAAAAACTAGAGGTCAGCATCTACTTAAGCCAACTTATACTTCCTGCTGTTTTATACTTCCTGCTAGGTCTAAAATATTTGAATTCTTCATTTTTACAGGCATCAAAGTGGACCTATCATTATACTGGAAAATTAGGATCCTTGCACTTTGTCAGAACATTGAACCATTTCACACAACCTCAGTTTCTGTTCCTCAGAACTGTTCAGTAAGCATAGGTGTAATTCCTCTGTGGATGCTCTTTTGCAGTACCAGCTGGAAACTAGGGATCAGAACTTTCTGTGGAACACTGCACAGTACTATTAGCACTTGCAGACTAACTTCTTCATTATTTAAGATATCTGGAAGCCGAGGATATGATAGACCAGCATCATTTCACACATGTACATGTCAAATATATAATAATTTTTGCCCACATTAGGACATAGTTTTCCACTTGATCTTTTATAGTAAGAATCACAGAGGCTCCAAAGATTTGTTTTTTCAGAGTTTTTATATACAATCTTAACTGAACATATAGCAACAGACGTTTGTATGGACTTTGGAGATGTGACTCATTGGGGAAGGGTTGTCTTTGGACTCCCATCAAATACCCAAGAGGATGTTGTCTCTACAGCTACTATGATTTTACAGACTATGATTTTACAGAAACAAACATCCCTTAAATACCAGATTTAGAGTAAATAATGAGGCAAATACAAACTATATAGTAGTTTGTTGCTAAAGAAGGAAGCAGTAGGAAGTCCCTTAAAGATACCTAAAACTCACTTTGTTCAACCACTGTGGCTACTGTATAGGACAGAAGTATATTAGAAATCTGATCCACTTGTCATTATGAGAGTATAGTTTAGAGCAAAGAAAAATTAATGTTCAGGTATTCAAACCATGGGATATTAGGATTGACAAGGCTTTAGTGCAAAGTCATCTGCTAATTCCCTTTCAGGTTTTGGATCCCCTCTGAAACATTTTGTTCAGTGGCCAACCAGTTGAGATGTAATTATTTCCAGGGATAGTCTGCCTGCTTTAAATAACTCTGCCAATTGTAAATTGTTCCTTTTCTGTCTCTTCCCTAATCCACAGTATTATAGATGAATTAATCTTTCTTCTGCATGATAACCTTCAGCTGTCTACACATTGCATCCTCTCTGAATCTCTACATTCCAAGACCCAGCTTTTAGAAGTCTGTTCTTTCTTTCTGTCATGTCTCCAAGCCTGCCTAAACCATTTTCCTTTCCTTTTCCTTTTCCTTTTTCTTTTTCCTTTTCTTTTTTTGAGATAGTATCTCTCTGTGTAGCCCTGGTCCTGGAATTTGCTATGTAAACCAGACTGACCTTGAACTCAGATTTGCTTGCTTATGCCTCCAAAGTACAGGGACCAAAGGCATGCTCCATCACACCTGGCTAGAAGCCACTTTTCTTTGGATTTGTTTTCTTAGTACCCTGGTTCTGGTCATCCTCTTTAGAATGGATCTAGTCTTGTCCCATCTCTTGGGAAAGCTATTGAAAGATGAGGCTAATGGAATACCTTCAGATTCTATGTGGCCTATTTTATTGGTGAAAACAATGTGATTTTTCCATTTAATTATGATTGTGTTCTCTGTCAAATACAATCTATTAAGTTCATGTGTGTGACTGCTAAGCCATCTCTACCTCCTCTTCCTCTTTATTGATGTTTTTAATTGGTGATGATGACAGTGACATTGGTAATAATGACTACGGTGACTTTGGGCTGAAATTAAGAATTTTTTTTTAAACCTGATACATTTTTTTTCCCACAAATCCCTACTTAACAACTAACTACTCATGAAAGGCTGCTATGGGTCCATAGCCTGTACCCAGTTTGATATGCCCAGAATCCTGAATTCTTTTAGTTTTTAAACTTTATCTCACATGTAATCAGTAGTTCATTTGTCTGACTTCTCTGCTAAATTGTAGGTTGAGAATCTTATTTGGGACCAGCAAGATGGCTCAGTAGGTAAAGATAGTTGCCACCAAGGCTGACAGCATGCGTTTAACCCCCAAAATTCACATTGCTAGGAGAGAACTAGCCCCCACAAGTTGTCCTCTGACCCTCATATGTGCACTGTGGCTCATGCACACACAGGTACACAAAATAAATAAATGTTAAAAATGTTTTATAAAGAACCTTAGTTATTTTTCTTTGTTATTCCTAGTACCTTGTAAAAATAAGTGCCCAATACATAATAAATAGGGGCTAAAGGAATTGTTGAAATGAATTAATTGTCATATTACTTTTCTTGTTTCTGACACCAAATAGTTAACAGAGCTGCTTAAGGGGAGAGAGATTTATTTTTGGCTCACAGAACAGAGAGTGCCAGCCATCTTGCTGGGGAATGTATAGTAGTTTGGTCTGAGATGGCAGCAGCTTGCAGTTACTGCTTCTTTACATCTTGGAGATTCAGGAAGCAGAAAAATCTTAGGTAAGGACTGGCCCAGGTTATGATTGTCAAGGCTCCCATCCCTCCCTCTCCCTCAACAACACACTTCCTCCTGATAGGCCCATCTCTTAAAGGTTATACAACTTCTCCAAACAGAGCCCTGATCTGGAAACTAAGTGTTTAAACACATGATCCCATAGATGATATTCCTATACAAGCCATAATGAATGTAAATGCCATCTATGTAAACCAGGCACTGCTCTTGTTTTCTAAGAAAAATATATAATTAATTAAATATACAAACACAATGATCCTTGTACTGAATCATAAATGAGGCATTCTAGGCATAAGAACAGAATAGATAGGGATATCAGAGAAAGAAAAGACTTTTGCCTTTTTGGAAGATTAAAATAAGCTTAATGTAAACCAAGCAGGCAGGTAGAAGTCAGTTCATCAAGTCCTTGTATATGAGATAATATGGGTTTTGGTTAATCCTGTGAATATGAGGAGATACTAAATATTTTGAACAGGGAAGAGGCTAAGCTAGTGTGGTTCAGATTTCCCTAAGGCTCATGGATGCACAGGAGGGTATACAGAAAACATAGAAGAGGGGCTAGGAAGGATGCAAAGGCTGACAGATGGGAGAAGGGCTGCACTTCTGGGTGGGATGCGGCCTTTGCAGTCATGAACTCACAGCAGCTGTGGATGCCTGCACCATGTCTGTACAAGAATGGGTTGAGGGAGAGGGTCAGAGCCCCATACCTCACTACTGAACTATTTACTACTGGTAGATTCAGGGAGAGGAGGACATTGGCTTTAGATGGATACCCCCTGATGACCCTACAAGGTTCCAATGGATAGTTCCAATCCAGTGGTCACACAGATGTCTTTGATTAAACTAAATGGGCCAAAAACAAAACTGAAAATCTTGAATCTAGGAAAAGAACTGTCAGGGATTTTGCTAGGAATGGGAGGATGAGGGAAGAGAATAGGCATTCTATACATGTTTGAAACTGACAAAGAACAGCTTTAAAAAAAAAAAAAAAAAACTCCCTAACAGTAGGGTAAAAGATTATAAAGAATGGTGCTTTTTTAAATAAATTAATTAATTTAAAAATATATATTGTATATATGCATACACATATACATATTCATATGCATACATACATACCAATTGGGAAGTTATCATCCAGGCAAAAACAAAACAAAAAAAATGAAAGAAAGGATGGATATGTCATTTCAGTAAAAACTTTATTTATGCATATTAGTTATCTATTTCCTAAATAACAAGTTGCCCCTAACCCTAGCAGTTTAAAAGAGGAAACCTTACCTCACACTGTTTCTAAGGGTCAGGGAGCTTAGGGTGGTTCTAGCTCCGGGTGTCTTTTGAGCTTGCAGTTCAGATGTTATCTGGGCCTAAAGACATGTGGTATCTAAATGGTGTGCTTCTAAGTGCACCCACATGGCTGTTTTCTCTCCCTGGGGCTGCTTATCACATTGTTTCCCTCAGAGCAACTGATCCATGAGAATGAGAAAGTAAGCAAGTGAAGTCCCAGAATGGAAACCACTGCCTTATAAATTTAGCCTCCAAAGTCACATAATGTCATTTGTCCTGTATGCTTTTGGTTACCTAGACCAACCACGCTTCTTAAGTCTGAGATATTTTGATGTTTTATGGAGATAAAAGAACAGAATAATTCACATAGGAAACTGTTCTATTACTCATTTCTTCCAGTTTCCTCTTACCAAGACTAAATAAATAAAACATTTGCTTGACTAAGAATTAAGATAGTGAAGACCTCAGTGTAATTGTTAAGTTCCTTTGCAACTATTGCTTAGTTTGGTGCCATAAAATAGAATAATTTTTTTCTATGTTTGTTTTTAGTGTAATGTGATTGCAGTTCAGCATGGTTCATGCTTCAGAGTTAGTAACTTCACTGGGAAGCAGGACACACAGACATCATAAAGAGTCTTAGAGCTGGGAAACATAGTCTTCAACAAACAGCTTCTTGATACAGATAAGGAAAAAAAAAAAAAGATGGTAGGAGGTAAATAGCTGATCCAGCCCAAATACTTATATAGCAGAGACTAGAGCACATCCTTCCAGATCCCAGGGTAAAGCGCTGTAGCTACGTGACAAATGTAATCATCAGCCATGATTTTTTTTTTCTAAACCATTATCTGCAAAATCCAGGGTCACTACAGCTGGGCTGCACCTTGAGGTGGCAGGCAAAATGGTAAGACATAGGGTAACATTGATAGCAATTCCTCTACTGAAGGCCCAGTTACTTGAATACCTAAATTATAACAAGGAAGAGTGATGATGTTTTTATAGAGCTTCAATAGTTTAGAATTTTAAGTTCAGGTTCAAATCACCATTTTTGAGCACCCACTATGTATATTATATATATTTTATGTTCGCTGACATAGAGTTTACATTTGGTTCTCACAGGGACTATACAAAATAGGCATTAGCCATACTTAACTATTAAGATAACTGAGAAGTTTCAAATGATCATAATTGGGCTTCATGGTCCATTGCAACCAGTGTTCTGTAGACCAACCATTTATTGTTAATATCTTTAGCCTGTCTCTTAAGCATAGTGTGTGAGTGAGTGAAGACAGTAAAACTAAATGCCAGTTTGTTACTATAATTGCAGAGCAGCTGTGTTGTGATCTCATCAACCATGATGGACAGCAAAGAGGAAGCATTTTTCACAGGCTAGTTTCTTACATCTTTTATGATAAACCAGAAGAGCTGTTTTCACGACTGTGTTAAAGTATGAAGAAACATGAGGACCATAAAGTACAGCTTTTCTGGGATTTTAAGTTTATCTAATTAAAGACCTTTGTATAAATTCATTCCATCTGAATTTAGGAGACATCAGTTTCAGAGTTTGTTTACTTTTCCTTGGCATTTAATCATACAAAGCCCCCTTTTAGAAAACATTTTCCAAAAGTAGCCATTAGTCATTTCCATAAACCAGCCTCTAAGACCAAGAAACCAGTTCTGTATTCAAATATAATATGACATTTAGTAGTAGAGAGAAAGAGTCTGTTTCCTCACATTTTTTGTCTACATTAACATGATAAATCTCCTGTCCACCCATTCTAAGGATGGTTATTTTTTTTTAAGCCTCCTAACAGTTGGGCTAGCTTGTTAGTGCTACCTTCTCCATTTACTCCAGGGAGTCCCATCCTGTATATAGTTAATCAGTAAATAGCTTTGTAGACAGTCAAATCAAGTCACAATCCTCAAGTTATTATTGTGTTAATAGCTGAGAGATAACCAGGATGAAAAAATGTAGTAATCCCAATATCTACATAAACTCATGTATAATGTTCATGTATTCAATTAACCTCAACTATTTGCATATCCATTTTATTGTGTCTTGGAGACTTGCTCATGAGAAATATTTCTGTCATGAATGTACCTCAACATGTTTTTGCTGATGAAGGAGAGTAGTACCTCCTTGGAATCTTCTTTATTTAGAAGAGGGGAGATATTTCTCTAAGAACTAAACTGGAAAACATCTGCTATTAGTCTGTTTACCTAACTGTTTGTCATTGCATTTTCAGTGAGATCTATAACCTCCCCATTTTTTTCCCCTGCTTCTATCTTTAGGTAGAAAAATTTCATGGGTCTTTCAGAGTTCATGTCAGCACACACTGCTACTCTGATGTTGCCTTGTTCCCCTGCTTGTCCCTGTAGTCTGCTCTGTACCTAGGCATTGGTATTGCATTCTGAGTTCATGTTTTCTGGAATATATATGAGACTTTCCCTCACATGTATGTTGTATTCACGTGTTTATGCTGAGAATGTCTCAGGAACCAAACAGATAGTATGGGTAAGTCGATCTGGAAAACACTCTTTCAGTCTACTAAACTAATAAATTTGTTTTTCTCCAGTTTGGTTTAGTTAGTCCTACTGTGAAAGTAAATGCCAGAAAAAGAGAAAATTAACAGATGCATTTTTTAAAAAAGGAACTTGGTAAAAATCTGATTTGGGCCTCCTGTGATCTTTGTAAAATTTGTGAGGTTGTTATGGAGAAGGAGGAGTCCACTTTGTTTAGGAGTAGCATGACTCCTAATGCCAGCATAAGTGGTAAAGGGTCATATGAAACAGTGAAACCATGTGCAAGGCAATAGTTGGAAATGAAGCAGAGATAGTCTGGCAGGTACCTGCTGGTGGCCCTGTAATCTTCAGCTCTTGTAAATACAACACTTTGCTCTGGAAAAATGTTCAACAATGTTTGAAGCCACCTACATGTTCTTTTAATGTGAGCAAAACTCATCCAAGCAGGTGCTTTTCTTTTGCATGAGGTCTTTCTGGAAGCCACATCAACTCTGGTAGGCTAGCTACCTGGGAAGATGGTAATGCCTTTAAACCCAGCATGAATGCTAGCCGGAGGAAACAGCATTATGCCCCCTGCCCATCACCAGCGAGGCCTTGCCCTAGGTCTATAACTGCAATAAGTGTTCCTACCTTCCTCCATGTTCCTTACATAGAGCCTCTTCACAGAGCCTAATGGAAACTTTGATAGGAACAAGAAGTGCTAGCCAGTAGTATGCACCTGCATTCCTGTTACAGGGAAGGCTAAGATAAGAGGATCACAAATTCAAGCAGCAAAACAAGACCCTGTCTTAAAATTTAAAACGGGAGGCAAGGAGTCCTACCAAACATGAGTTCTGGGATTTGTCCTCAGTGCTGGAGAGAGGAGTGGGGATGGAAGGCAAGTGGCAGCTGGTCAAGGAGGTAGCAAGAAGTTCTTTACCAGGAACAAAAGCCACTGATGTCGGGACTCCAAAGCAACATAGATCTGTGTGCTGATGTTTTTGAGTCCTGTGGTTCCTATGGCTCATAGACTTTCCCTTTGCCAGCAAAGCTTTTATTGACTGCAACACATACTTTCCCAAAGTCCCTTTAAAGAAAATACATGACTAACACCCATCACAGGACTAATGTCCTGCGATGTTTGCGAGCACAGAGTCAAGCGTTAGTTTCTCCTATAGTAAGAATTGGGTGTCTCTATTTCTAATCTGTCTGCTCATTGCTCATCTGTTTGGTCTTAAGTTCAGCAGCCCCCTCCCTGCATATGTTCTACAAGCTTGTGTAAAGAACACATATTTCATAACATCATGTTTTGTTGTGTTGTAATCTAAGGAGTGAGGTCATTCTACTACTGGGGACCCTAAACCTGGTTCCTACAGTAACCCAAGTTTTCCTAAGAAAGAGTCATAGCCAGCTCCCACATAATCTGAGTGGAGCAGCACTCTGCACTAACCACTCCCAGGAAGATTCCTCACCCAAATAACATATTTTTTATGAGAAAGAAGCATAATGGTTTATAGTTCCTTATGTGATACTGTAGTCCCCTCATTATTATATCACAAATCTGATATCTTCTCATGACAAGCTCTGACTTGAGTTCAAATTTGACTGTGTCACTTCATAGCTGTGTGTTTGAAGAAATTAATATAAACACCTAATACTTAGATTTTTGATATAGTAATAAGAGGGCTCAATCTGGCACCTCATAATGATTTGCTACGGTTTGCTTGTTGTTGTAATGTCCAACTTTATTTTGTTGTTGTTGAGACAGGATCTTGCTGTGTAGCCATAGCTGACCTGGATTCACTATGTAGACTAGGGTAGCCTTGAACTTATAGAGATCCATGGCCCTCAGCCTCCCAAGTGCTGTGATTAAAGCTGTGCACCACCATCATCCACAGTTATAAAGGCTGGTTTAAGGATTAAATGAATAGTGTGTGTTGCTTCCTTTCCTGATTTTATAACCTTTACCACCCATTATTACTATAAACCATTATGTTTCTTTTTCATAAAGTATTTTATTGCTTTTGTATGTTTATTGGGCTAATTTCTGAGCATACATAACCACAGAAGTATGTATGTCTGTTTTTCAGCAGTGTAACCAAAGTTAGTCCCAGTAAAAAGTAGCATACAAATTGGAAGCAATGTAGGAAATGTAGCAGATTCTTCAGTAATCCCTTCCTAATCCTTTATTTCTCCAGAACCCTTCTGAACAGCCTATTTCTGAAAATTTCTGCAGTAGGCTGTATCATTGTTTTGCCCTGAAAATCACTATCGGCCTAAGAGCCTGATTTAAATATTCTGCTTTTACATTAGGCATTTTTCAGAGATGAACTGAAGCTGCTAACAGTGTACCTCACACATCAAGTGGGGTATACTTTATACACTGGACTTCCGCAGAAAGAGTTATTCTGTTTCTATCTTAACTGGTAGATGTGGGTCAGCAGAACCCTTAGCTCCTGAGGAAACAACATAAAACATGGAAAGTGTAGGACTGAGTCATCTGTTCATCGTTGCTGCCATCCCCACCATCTCTGTCCCCACATTACCACCAGAACATCCTGTTCCAATAAATTCCACTTCTAATCCCGTGTCCCACTGCTTTGGGGCTCTTCAGTGGGCCCCCACGTCCACCAGGATTCATCCCAAGCTCTGGGACACCTCTTCTCCCTTCCTTGCCTCATCTGTTCCTGCCCCACCTCACACTTTTCTTCAGCAGCATAGTGTGTCACCTCAGACTTGATGTATTTCCTCATGCTTCCTACTCCAGAATTTCCCTAGCTCAAAAGAATCCTTCAAAGTCTGACTCAAGTGTATCTCCTTCAGGAAGCCTTTCTTGTCAGCTTTCTACCACCCCACTCCTGTCTGGGTAGGCACCCTGCCTCCTTGTTCTCACTGCACCATATACCTACCCATCTCACACTGAGGCCCTGTTATGTATGTTTACATAGCTGCTGTTTTTACTAGATGTCAAATGCTTTGATTGGGGGCCAGGTCTTACTCATCTCTGTTTCTCCAACACCCAGCACACTGCCTAGCACATAGCAGCTGCTGTATAAATATTTATGTAATTGAATCATATTGATCATAGGAACAAACTTTCATTGGAAGAACATACCTGTTGTCTTAAAAATCTGGGGGAAAACTCATAAGACCCTATTAAATGAATATGCTGAGTTATATTAAATTGGAAATTTCAGTCTCTGCTTTTAAAATTAAGGTTAAATTAAGCATATTTGTAGCTTTTTAAAGATTGTGTAATATCTGTTAGTGCAAGCCCCTAGGTGGTGACTGTACTTGGGTTGTTTAGGGTTGCTGATGCCCAGCTGCAGGCTAAGGTAGCTTTTTGTGTTTAGAGGGGTTTTGATGGGATAAGCTAATAGTATGAAAGAAAAAATCACTGCTGATCTCAGAAATAAGTTAGGTTTCCTTAGTTCTTCTCTGCTTTAAAGTTTTGGGTTTTTTTTTTTCTTTTTTGTCATTGTTTTGTTTGTTTGTTTTAATCTCAAGAAAAGGAAGCCCTCTGAAGAAATTTATGGCCTACACTTTCTAAGTCATAAACCAATCCAGTTTTTAGACTGTAGCTTAACTTGTGTGAGACTAACCATAACCATATAAACTACTCTGTGGATCCAGTTGCTTAACAGGAAGGGTGCCAGGGTTTTCATTGAAGAAGCCCAGAAAACCATGTCAAGGATTCAGTTCAAAACAAAACACCAAGTTACAAGAAGCTGATTGGGCAAATTTGTCTTAAAAATGAAGAGAGATAGGAAACTTGCCAACATTTTTAGTGTTTTTGTAACACTTTATGATGAATTTTAAAGTCATCATTAAGAATTTTAAAGCTTGCCATTGTTTCTTCTCTGAAAATGTTTCTACTGTGTGATAGAGATCTGCTGTTACAAGGAGCTTCCTCCTCCCTGTTCTTCCCTATCTCCTGTTTGCCCTCAGTCGCCTCCTTCTCTCCTCCCTTATCTGTGATTGAACAAGGGGGGGGACTTCTGGATATTGTTTTCTGAATAAATAGATAAATCTGCTTGTTTCCAGTGCAGCAACTCCCCTGGCCCCTTTTTTTTTTTTTTTTTTTTTGTCTTAACATCAGTTTTAGTCACATTTGCATGAACATTAGCATTGCAGTCACACTTGTGTGATCAGTAGGAACCCTGCAATCACACATGTATGAACAGTAGGAACACTGCAGGCTTTCTTTTTGTACAGTGATATTGCAAGTATTCACTCCTCAACCCTCAGACTGCCCCCAGGAGTACATTATAACTTGAATGACCAAACAGTGGACAGTGTATCAACTTCCTCTCTGTAAGACCATGATGTAGATAGAAGGCAGGCTAGACCCCAGGATTACTGGTGCTCTGAGACATTGTCTGTGTTCTGGAATGCAGAGGTGCCTTTCATTCCTTGCTGTATTGAAAAGTGTGTTGCTTCCTGTGATTAACTCTTGAAATATGGTTAGGTATTACTTTCTTGGTTACAGATAATGTTACAGAAACTTGCTAGCTAGTAACTAGAAGAGCTGGCCTTCAGGTCTATAACTATTGTAAAGCCTGGCTGCCACATCAGCTCCACATGGTAAAAGTCCTCACATTTTATATCTCTCCACATTCTGAAAACATTCCACAAATACCATCATAGTTAGTGCTTAATAAGAACTGTGCATATGTAACTTGCTCTCCTGTGCCTTGAAATAAATAAGCTGTTAGTCAGGATGACATCATAGGTCATAGCCTGATCCCCTGCTTATAACCTTCCCTTTGCATCTCATCTAAGAACTCAATCTGGGTGACCAAGAAGGAAGCAGGTCCCCTGTGGCCTTGTCTCCTTACACCTTGCCCTAACTGTGCTGGCCTCCTTATTACTCAGACCCTCGGAACCTCTGTGCTAGCATTTCTCACCTCCTGTAATCATCCTTCCCCAGGTACTTGCTTGGTTGCCTTTCTCAGTTCTGTAGACCCTGAATCAAGAGACTCCTCTCAGTGGCCTATCCCAGAGGATTTTCTGTGCTTCCGTGGTAGCCTCTACAGTTTCGTTTCCATTTCATGCCTTCCTAATCTTCCATCATTTTCAAAATACTATTTACTTCTTATTTTCTGTCTGCTTGTGCCTCACAGTTAGAATGTAAAGTCTGTGAGAGGAAACATTTATAGGGTTTTTTTCCCTTTAATTCAAACACCTAGACCAGATTTGGCCCAATAGTGACTCAGTAAATATTTACTGAATGAAAATAGACTAGAAAGTTGAAGATCAAAGAGGCTTTTCCTTAAAACGCTGTGTTCTAAAAGTGTTTGAGCTCAATACCCTTAGTCCTCTGGTCTATGTGTCATGTTTCTTCAGATTGGAGTATTAGTAAGCTAAGATGCAGAAAAAGTTCTAAGTGGTGATATAATTAAAATCCAGTTAATTGTGAATACTTTTTAAGTAATTTGCATCTTAAGCAGTTGTTCCTCAGTTACTATCCTATGGAGGATGGAGGCTAGCCCTCCTTTGGACTATCTCCAAGAATCTGTAATAATGAGAATAAATTACAGAACTTAACCTAAGAATTTCTAGGCCTCAGATTCCTAAGCTCTAAAATGGGAGAGAATGTTATCTCTAAGACTGGCACAACTCTAACTTGAATTTAATCATCACAAAAGTGCACAAAATAATCTTTATAATTTACTTAATTCTGTGTGTATGAGCTAGTCTGTAGCTGGACATGGATATTTCTGTAACTTCCCTTAATGTACTTGATTCTTCCCTTCATTCTAATTGTACAAAATGTAGGCTTTTTTTCCCCTCTGCTTTTTTATACTGAAGGTGTCTGAGCTTCATGCATCAAGCCCTGCCATGGGGAAACTCCAGATGCTGCTTCCTCTGGGTTACCTGCAGGCCAGACAAGCCACAAAGCAAGCCAGGAAACTCAGGCTGTCTGGCTCAGGAAAGGAAGTATGTCTACAGCATGGCCCTGTACCCCTTGCCATTTCAATTAAGAACATACACCTTTAAGCCAGGCCATTCGCTGTCCAACTCTGTACAAATTTTGGCAAATAAGGTTAAATGCAATGTTTGACATTGTCTCAGCCTGGTTAATTTCTTTGTCAGAATTCTCTTTGAGAGAAAATAAAATGCAGTTCCTTAGAGATTTTTATCCTTTTGAGAAAGAGGCAGCTTTTCAAGCTTTTTTCTGAATATGTGCTGTTATGTCCATAGCTTGAATAAAGATTGCAATTCTCAATCTTTTTGGACTACTTTACAATCTCTTAAGACACAGTGAACCTGCAGCTGAGACAACGTAGAACAAGTCTGAGAAAGTAAGAACCCAAGGTAGGTGCTGAAGTTGGCATCTGATCTGTAATTTATGCTGAAACTTTTATTAGAAAATAAATTGCCAGCACCCTTGGTCACCCTTGACTTACTCTATTTCCATTAGATCCAGAAGGAGTTAATCTTTTGAACACTTTTATGTATGTGCACATGGGTTCAAGGCAGCTCCGTGAATTTGTTTGGACAGAAATGTCTTTAATTTATTGTAGCCAGAGAATCTGTTTGAAACTAGTAAATCTTACTTTTTTCAAAATGCCACTCCATTCTTTCTCTGCTTATTCTAGACAGACTTTTCATTATAAGATGTGTAATTATCCCATAAAATAGCAATAAATAGAATCCTAAAAATAAGTTTAATAATTTATGTTAGATATAAGCATGCTGTTATAGTCTTCTGCAGTTTTTCATATCCCATCCTGTGAAATGTTAATAGTCCCTCCCATGTATTCTTCCTAAAACCATTATGTGAAGATAGTAACTGTTATATAATATTTAAAGCAAATCCATGTTACATGCATAAATGTGGATTGATAATTGATACATTGACTAGGTATTTTAGCTGAAAACAGTTTACTCTGATTCTACTCTGATATGCTAAGTCCTCTGTCCAACATCCTGCCTTTATGAGCACATTCCCCTTTTTTGGGGGGGGGTTTAAGATTTATTTGTAAAGTATTTTGCCTTAGTGTATGTGTGTGTACCACATGTGTGCCTGGTATCCAAGGAAGTTAGAAGAGGGTATTGGATCTCCTGAAACTGGAGTTACAGACTGTTGTTAGATGCTCTGTGGATTATGGGAATCAAGCCCGGGTCTTCTATAAGAGCAGCCAATGCACTGGATCACTAAGACATCTCTCCAACCATGCCACTGTATATTTTTATGTAAGGTGTCACAAGTTTCCTGATGTAACACCTGCAACCGCTAACAGGTTAGAGTGAATGTACAACGTGGGGAGGATCTGCATTTATTTTAAACTTGATGTTAATTCTCTTGGGAGACAGCTGTCTGGCTTCTAGGAAGGACAGTTTTTTGTTGAATTAATGAGCTCTATTAGGAGGTGTTCTGTCAGCAGGCACAAGGAAACTTTATGGGGTTCAGAAATTCAAACAACATTCTTGATTTTAAAAAAGAAATCTTAATGGTGTGAGCCCCATTATCTCTGGGAATCTGGCCTTGAAGCTCTTCTCAGACTGTGTTTGGAATACATTCTAGGGGGATGGAGCAGACCCAGTTTCTGTTTTTCAGTCATGTTTGTCATTTTCACAGCTGACTGGAACACTGGAATGTTACATTTACTCAATTATGCCCATTTTTTATTCCATACATAACTTACTATATAGCTGCTCTTATCCTAAAAACCCAATCAAAATTCTTTGATTTCTGTTCATGACATTTATAAAACAGGTAAGAGCAGGAGATTTCTCTACACTAGACTTTATTGTCTCCCCCCTTTCTTACTTTTTCTCAGCAGATCAGACATGACATCTACCCATCAGAGCATTTTATAACCTTCTTTTAACTTTCTAAAATGCTGCCTGGCTTCTTGCCAACAGTGATATAAACCAAGATTTAGTCTCATGAACATTACTGTTTCCTTTTTCTGAAAGAAATAGGACAAACAGCAGCAACTAATAATGTTAAAGAAAATGTCATTCCTGCCACCTGTAAGGCAAACTTTATTCAATGATGGTGGTGGCAATAGGTCTAGGGACCGTCATAAGAAGGTCTTGCAGTTGGGGAAAAGGAATTAGGAACTTAGAGCCTAGGAGAAGAATATCCAGGAGGCATCAGTAAGTGGAAAATTCCCAAGAGGAAATATGAGATCTAAGAGGGATTCTTGCTTGACAGACTCAGCAGAATTCTTACTGAAGGCCAGCCAGGGTTGGGTGGGTATTGTGAATGAGCAAGTACCACATTGTACACTAGCAAGGTACTTGCTCAAGTTGAATTCTACAAAGGCTGAAAAGGAGAGGCTCAAAGGAACCTGATTACAGAAAGGAGAGGCTGCCCAACCTGCTAAGAAAGAGTTCTTGGGGACTCAAAGGATGAAAACAGTTCCACCTCAAGAGATATGGCCATATGCCACTCTGTAATAAATCAAAAACATGTTCTCTTAAGGAAGCAACATTGTTATAAGGCTTATTATAATTCTGTACAGTATGTATCAAGATTTTGTAGAAATGGGATAGTATTTTCTAATTTATTTTATTTTATGGAGATCAAAACCATAATCTGAAATCATTTATTTGAGAGTCTGAGAGGTTAGTAGCCAGAGTGTTCTTTATGTTTTGATATGGGGTATCAGAGTAGTGACCTCTTCTAGCTTCTGTCAGTGGCCTCCAGGACTTACCTGAGTACCTTGGGGACTGCTTCCTTAGTGCTTTGTTAGGCTGGTTTCCAGTAATAGAAAAGGGGAACATTCTTTTTCATTCTTTTCTAGAATGAGTGTTTTCTGACTATTTTATCTGCAGGAGTGAATGTTGGAAATGCCAGAGTGTGCTCCAGTGATCAGACTAAGATATTCACCCGCTATTTCTTTGCCCGAAAGTGGTACCTACATTAGCTGATATGTTTGGAGATTAAAAACTAGCCAACTCAAAAAATGCTTGTCATTCAATATGAAGACCTATGTCATGTCCTCAGAACACACATCTTAAAAAGTTGAGCATGATGGTGCATGAACATGTAGGTGAGTGGATACAGGAAAGATGCCTAAGGCTCCTTGGACAGCTAATCTAGCCTGCTTGGCAGGCTTGGCCAGTGAGAGATCCTATCTCAAAAACAAAGGTAGACAGTTCCCGAGGAACAGTACCCGAGTTTGTCCTCTGGCCCCCATATGCATGAGCATATGCAAGCATGTACACCTGTTCACACACACACATCACATAGATACACAAACGTACATGATATGCACGTGTATACATATACAAAAACTGAATCTCTCTAGGATATACGTATATCCTAGAGATTCAGTTTTTGTGTATATATATATATATATATATATATATATATATATATATATATATGAGGTGGCCTTCATTTTTACTTAGCACACTTCTCTGAGTATTCACTTCGACCTACACCCTCTTTAAGTCAGCTTCCTTTTGGGTTATTTCTACACATTCATCTATTCCAACAAATGCTGCTAAGTAAATCTCTTCTGTGTACAGTAAGGATTCAGCAGTGACAGAAATACCTGTCCCCAGGGACCTGACTTATTCCTCCTAGGAGTTTGTCTCTGTGAAATTAAGCCCACCGAGATGTTTCTGAGAAACTTCAGGAGTTTGCTAACTTCCATATCCCAAAGTTGTATGCTCTAAGATGCTATATGTACCTAGCCAGGTATGGAAGGCAAAGAGACATGCCATTTTTCTTAGAAAACAAAGAAAACCATGAGGAACAATAGCTTTTGCTTTCTGTTTGTAAGAAAATTAAATTTTTATCTAAAATTAATTCCATTAATTTTTAATACCTGTTTCATAGGTGTTTCTACTTTTGAAAGAGTTTTTCTGAACCATATTGTGCAAACACACACACACACACACACACACACACACACACACACACACACACACACACACACATATATATATATATATATATATATATATATATATATAAAATAAATTTTTACAGCTTCTTAGTCCTCTCAGAATTTTACTCCTTCATAGCTGACCAAATCACTGCATAGTCTTTACCCCTGCTGTCACCCAGCTAACATTTTCCTAGGATAGTTTTGGCCTTTGTAGTCTCCTTGACCTTCTAAATCCTTCTGCTCAGGGTTGCTTTCACTGTTTTCCTCGCTTTCTTTTTGTACAGGCCATGACTTGTAGGGCTGTGTTTGGGTTCATTTCTCTTCACACGCCACAGGAAAGCTAATTGTCTTACACTTCTGAAATGGACTCTGCATCTAAATGTAAAGACAGTGTCTGGTGTGTTTTGCCCTCTTTTTGCAAGTATTTCCTGAATTTCTGACCCAAGTATTGCTGCCTTCCATGATGAAGGAGCCCACTAGTGACAGCTCTCTCCTCTGAAGGAGGCAGTTTAACTGTGTCATTTCATGATAATGGCAGAGCCTCAAGTGTCAAGGAGAAAAGGAGCCCAAAACATGTTATGGTTCTACTTCGTGGTTAAAAATTGTGCCAGGGCTTTTGATAAGCTGAGAATAATTGATCTTACTAGGCCTCATTAAGACTCTACTATGGTTGGAATTCTTTGTCAGTAATCTTGTGGAAGCTGAGCCTGCCCAACACAGTGGACAGACATTCTGGAAAGAATATATAATTCCCACTTTTTTTTTTTTTTTAATGCAAGTAAAGGAGGCTAGGCATGGTGGAATATGCCTTTAATCCCAGTATTTAGGAGATCAAGATAAGCAGATCTCTATGAATTTCAGGGTAGCCTCATCTACGTAGTGAATTCCAGGCTACATTGTAAAGACTCTGCCTCAAAACTTTCAGGTAGAGCCAAACAAGGGAAGAGCTATGGTTTCATTCTGCTACCCATCATTGTGATCACAGGGGATTAACCTGGAATCTGTCTTTGGTAGATTCATCTAAGGGTCTAGGTTTTACAGTGAAGGTCTTCTGAACAGTAGTATAGCTGTTAATGTATGAGAAGGAATTGGCACATTATTCACACATTAGACTCACGTTTAAAAGGGGGCCAGATGGGTTGACATAATCAGAAGAACCACCTGAACCACAGCATGTTGGAGCTGTCTTTTTTTGTTTCTGGGTGCCCACCATACAGTTTAATCAGGATGTCCTCTGATGGTGATAGTAATACTGAAAATTATCTGATTTCTTTTTAATGATAAATAAGTCTTGATTTTTCTAATTCCAGGGAAAAAGTATTCCCAACCTGATAAATAGCTTTAAGAATGGTTTCTGTAGCCCCACTATCTATGTCAAGATCTATTTTGTCATTTTCCAGCTGAGTAGTGGGGCACTTGATACCTGTGTTTTAGTTGCTTTATCTTAGAAATTGGAACAATAACAGCAATAACCATAATTATACCTGGTTTGAGAGTTTGTATAAGAATTAGATGATCAATTATTTTATACATTTAAGTATTTGTTAAGCAGATCACCCACAGTTATGAAATTTAATGTATATAAGACCATATAAAAATGATATATATTAAAATGTAATAATGAAGCCTAGACTAATATAGTAACAATCAGGCTTTGTTTGTTTCTTTGATTTTCTTGCACATAGTAATACCATTCAATTTTCATGACCACTAAATGATTCAAGAATCCAGTGAATTTTATATAATCACTATTTTAGGCCCACATACATGTCTTATGATGTCATTTTTAATCTAACAGGACAAAACTCTCTCCTATCCAAATCCCCATTGTCTAGTGTCCATAAAACCTACACTATTTAGTAAATCCTAGTTTTGTTACAAATTAATATGTAATACCCCACCTCAACTTTTTCTCTGCCTTTGATCACTTTCAATCCTAAAATCTTCCCATCAGAGAAACTTTACTTTTCTTTGGCAAAGGGCATTTATGACAGTTGCTGGGAACTCTTTGTCCCTACATGTATTCTTACATCTCCAGATACTTGATGTTGGAAGCGCTGTCTGTGTCACCATCTGCAGTGTGACAGTTACTCAGTCAGTATTCTTACCACTCGATGAGGGAGAGCTTCTGGTCTTACTACCCTTATCCCCTTTCATTTTACCTTATTCCCAGTTTTTGTCAGCCATTCCTTAAAGAAGCCTAACTTCCTTTTCTCTACTTAACATAAATACCAGCATTGGAGTTCTCATGGAAGGTTTCTTAGAAGTTGATACTCAAAGTGGGACTTAAAGGATTATTAGAGTTGGACTAGGTAGAGACTCTGAGTGGGTCAAAATAGCAGAAAAGGGTTTCCCCTAAGCAGAAGTAAGAATACAGCAATGTGTGGTATGTTGAAGTGCCCAAAACCAGACATGTGTCGCAATTAGAGAGGCACTGGCATAGTAGAATTAGCTTATGGAAATGAGAAGCCACCACAGACAGATGACGTTATAGCATGTCTTTAGTCTTTATTCAGTGTGCTTCCGGCCCTTGTGTTTTCCAGTTTGTTTTCATTGAAGTTGTCTATTGTGTCTCCAGATTCAGGTACAGATTATCAGCAGCATAGCCTGGCACCAGACAAATTCGCACAGAACAAACTGCTTCATTGGGATTTGTGTCTAATTCTAGTTGAAAATCTGTCTTTGACAATGGAGAGGTAGCTTAGCCATCTTGGGCACTGGCTGCCCTTTCATAGAACATAGGTTCAGTTCTTAGCACCTGCATTGGCAGCTCCAAACCATCCATAACTACAAATCCCAGGAATCAGACCCTTCTTCCAGTTCTGCAGTCACCAGGTACAACACATGGTGCACAGACACATGGGTAAACACTCAAACACATAAATAACAAGTAAATAAACCTATATTATATATACTTCTTTACAAAGCACTAGTCAAATCTTGTTACTTTCAAAAATTAAACTCTAAATTTTTGTTTCCGGTCAGAATTCTGGTTTTTGTGTTAGTTGTCTCTCAACAAATAGCTCTTGGCAGACTGTGCTTAATTCAGTTATTGTGTGTTTACAAGCTGTTCAGAATTTTTCCACCCTCAATTTTGAGACACCTTTCCTGGCTGCCCCTGACCCTCTGAGCATTCAGAAACACATTCCAGGGCTCATGCTTGCTGCTGTTCTTCTCTTTTCCTTGTATTTGCCTGATGGATTTTAAGTGTAAAATATTTGGTTTATGTGTTCTGCCTGACTTGGATTGGTGTTCTGTCGCATTCTGTGTGCTTCAAAAGTCCCAGCACACAAGGTGGATATTTCTGAAAGTGTGGCTTCCATGTATGTATCAGTAGAAACATAAACCCAGAGTACCTTCACTTTAGCCTGACTCCTTTTTTGTGTTCTGTTTTCCCAGATCAGATAGGCGTGACTGACTTTCTCTCTCTTTGTGTCTGTGTCTCTCCCTCCCTCCCTCCGCCCCCTCCTTTCTCTTTCTTTCTTAAGTATATATTTGGAAAGGGGAAAAGGTTTATGGGTCTTTTTATATAACTTGGTTCTCAACTCCTTAACCTAATGTTTACCATGTTCCCTCTCATCAGGAGACCATGACTTTTTCTTTTCAGGGCCCTCCACATTAACAGTGAAGACATCATCTTAAAATGTAATGTTCTGCCCCAGCCGCTCACATCCTGACCCTATCTTTCTCTTAAGAGCTCTTCCTCCCTGGCCCTCCAAGGCTAACCCAAGTCTTCACACCTGCTTTGATCATTTTATTCACACTGAGTAGCAAATTGTTGGCATCCTTTCCAGAGGTGCTCACCGGGTAACAACGCAGTCTTAAAGGAGTAGCAGACCCTACAGTGAGTGGTACAGCACATGCTCTTCTGGGTGCTCACTGTTTAAACAGATGCCCACAGCCCAGCACCATGGAGACCTAGGCAAGTTACCTTGAACCAACCATGGTGACTCACATCTCAGCATTGGGATGGTGAGGCAGGAGAATTGCCTGAAGTTTAAGGCCAGCCTGGGCCGCAGGATGATTGATTGTTTTACAGAGTCGCCGTCCTTTAGTTGGAGCAGTTCAAACGTCAGTGATGGTGAGACTGCCTTGTTTACTGTCTGATTGGGTTATGTGAAACCCCAAACAACTGTTTTATAAGATCTCCCAAAACAGACCAGTGCTACTGTAGTCTCTTGTCTTTAAAAATGTTGGGAACTTTGAGACTCCTAAGGGCATATCACGGAGTATCCAGGACTGGCAGCATAGCTCAGTGATAAAGGCCCTGCATTCAGTCCCACTGTTGCAAGAATGTATCTAGCATGTCTTGCAGAAAGGTCTCCTCAATTCCACCGCCTTTGCTTTCTGTCTAGATCTGGTATGGTCTTCCAGCATTGCTTTTAGTTACCATGGCCTAGTACTTGTCACCACCAGGAGGAGGAAGGTAAGAACAGAATATATTTTAAAGCCACCTAGACCAGACCCACTGTGAGCCTCCTGGATGGGTTGAAGATAACAATGTCATTTCAGCCGTAACTACGGACTGCTAGGTTTAGAATCCAATTGCAGCGTTAGGTTTTCATCAGAGCTTGTATTTCTAGGTCTTTCATCTCCTTTTGATACTTAAGGCATTAAAGAACTCTAGTTACCAGTTTAAACTGCAGCAGATATATGAATGTAATGTCTTCTGCAGGTGGTTTAAACTATGTTAGAGATCCCAGTCCCGATCTTAGACTGTCATCTGGATTCTGAATTAAAAAAAAAAAAAAACAGTAAAATTAGTAATATGTATTTCATGTCTCTGACATGTGTTTCCTATTATTTGGTCTTCTGTGCTGCAGTGTGTGCATGTGCGCGCATGCATGTGTGTGTATGCATTCATAGGCAGCACACACACACACACACACACACACACACACACACACACACACACAGTGACTGTGCTTCCAAAAGGAAATGGCTGGTGTGGCGCCTTGAAATCCGAACTTGGTCACATGTTCTACATGAAATGATTCCAAATACATTAACAGAATGTCTTTTTTCCATCTTCTGCTTTCTGGAAAATAGATCAGTGTGAAACACTAGCTAACTTCTAGACATTCAAATTTAGTTTGTATAAAGAAATAATTTGAAAGCCATTGCATGGAGTCGTGACTTGGAAAATTGATTTTAAGGTGCTATAGCAGTGACCTCAAAGAAGAGGTGAGTTAGTTCACGGCAACAGCCAGCTGCTTTTCATCTCTGGTAAGGCTGCAAAGAAGGAGAGTGGCTTCGGTTGTAACTCAAGAGACTTACAAGAGCTGTCAGGGGAAACATCACCAATGAGAAGGTTTTAAGCAATGACTTAACCTATCAAGGTACAGGGATATTTTTCCTTGGACTGAAAATATAAGGACTGTATCATATGCTATGAAATGAATAGATTAGGGAATTTATCTGGTGGTATCTTTTTAAATATTTTACCCCCTTAAGAAACTAAAAGGCTCTATTTTCTAAAACATACAAACATAACTTTTTGTATAATTTCAGAGAACATAGATACTGTCTGAAGTGTGCATATTAGACCCCCTTTGAAAACACCCAGACTAGATCCTTGAGCTGCCCCACCTTCCTATGTGGCAAGCTTTATGGCTCACTTTCCCCAAACATAACAGTGGAGACTGAAGATCAAATGTCAAACATCCGGCTTTCTTCCAAAATGTTTGCCATCCCTAATGTAAAAGTTCAAAGAAAGGATAATGGGACAGGAAGAATTTTACTTTTAATCTGAGCTCTTTGTCACTAAAAAAGTATTCACATTTAAAAATTGCAGTTTGGCTTTGTATGATTGTAATAGAAAGGTTGTATGAGCTAGGCTATACCAGAAACACAGTTCCAGATTCACAGATGAACATGCAAAATCAGATGCCACGTTGACTCCTGAACAATCATCCAAGTTCTCAGAGCTTCTGGTGGAGTGCCATGATTATTCAGCTGGGATTGAGAAATATTATCTGTTTATAATTCTCTCATCGTTTCATTTACTACACATTGGAAAATGACCACCCAGGATTACAAATGAGGGAGTAATTTGGCCCTGACCCTGAAGTACAAGACTTTCATCCTTTTAGGAAGTAAGGAGGGAGTATAGTACGTATCTGAGTATTTCAAACTCATGGTAGTAGAGGCTGCAGAGATGACTCACTGGCTAAGAGCACATGCTGCTTTTCCAGAGGACTGGAGTTTGGTTTCCAGCAGTCACATTAGGTGAAGCATTTATCTAATTATATTAGTAAAGACTTGGGAATCAGATATGGGGTAAGAACCTGAATGATCAGAGAGTGAACAGTGACCTCTTCTCTCTCTCCTTCCTCCATCCAAAAGGACCAAGAATCTTTCTAAGCTCCTCCCTACAGCTTCCTGTGTCTCTCTAAATATCCTTGGTCCTGCAAAACCTCTATGGCTAATTTTGGTCAGCTAGTAACTAGCTAGTAGCCCTCTTTTTGTCATCCTTGGGCAGCATGATGAAGCTCAAAAAGTGGTGATGGCCACTGCAGGCTTCCTAAGGTGGTAGTGGGGAACAAGCTTTTTAATTTTAAATAATCCCATTTGTCAATTCTTAGGATTATGTTTATGCTGCTGGAATACTTACAGAAAGTTCTTGCCTATGACTTTGTCCTAAAGTGTTTTGCCTCTAGCAGTTTCAACTTGTCATATTTTATATTAAAGTCTTTGCTACATTTTAAATTGATGGTTTTGTTGGCTTAAGAGATGGGGATAAAATTTCATTTTTCTGTGTGCAGAAGAAGAAGAAGGTTTCAAAAAGGTTGTCCTGTTTCCAGTGCGTGTTTTTAATACCTTTGTCAAAATAGGATGACTGTAGCTACGTGAACTGATTTCTGGGTCCTCTATCCTGTTCCATTGGTCTGTGGTCCTTTTGTCTGTGACAGTATATGCTGTGGCTACTCTAGCTCTGGTATAATGTGAGGTCAGATACTATGATAGCAAACATTATCCTCTGCTTAGAAATATTTTAATTATTCAGGCTACTTTGTGGTTTTTCATATGAATTTTAGGTTATTTTTTCTAGTTCTGTAACGAATATTACTTGAATTTTTTAATCATAGTATACCTGTAGACCATATTTGGTAATATAGCCATTTTCATAAAATTCTGCTAATCAGTGAACATGGAAAGTCTTTCTATTGTCTAGTATATTCTTTAGTTTCTTTCTTTTGTGCCTTAAAATTTTTCATTGTAGAGTCATTTTGCCTTCTTGGTTAGACCTATTACTAGGGATTTTCTTATTGTAATTGAGGCTATTTTGAATTGAATAATTAGTCTTAATTTGTTGGAATATAGGGAAACTAGTGATTTTTAGCATATTGATTGCGCATCCTACTACTTTGCTGAAAACACAGATCTCAGAGTCTTGTCAGTCCTCACTGTACCTTGAGTATCTTTTATGTACAGAATGGCCACCTGAAATAGGGTCATATGAACTCTCACTTTGCTGTTTATGTCCCTTTTATTTCTTTTCTTAGTGTGCTAGCTAAGACTTGAGCATTCTATTGAATGAGAGAAGAAAGACAGCACCCATGTATCATTCCAGATTTTAGAGGAAATGATGCTTCCTTTGTTTAATGTAAAGCTGGCTGTAGGATTGCTCTATATTGCTTTTATATTATATGTTCCTTCTGTTCCTGCTTTCTCCAAGACTTTTGTCATGAAGACATAAAACTTTTGTCAGGTGCCTTTTCTGTGTATTGAAATGGTTAATTTATTTCTGTCTTTAAGTCTATTTACATGTTCTGTTACATTTATTGATTTGCATATGTTGGCCCAACTTTGCATTCCTAAAATAAGATCATCTTTATCCTAGTGTATGACCTTCAAATGTGTTCCCTTTTTTCATGTCCTAGCCTTGTTCTTCTGATTAGGTTTGTTTGACGTCTACTTTATCAGCTGTGCGAGCCTGTTGATACTTGCTGGAAAGGTTGATTCCATGCTTTGACTCTTAGTTTGGGATAATTTTGCCAGTGAGTTATCGTCCTTCCTTCTTTCCTTCCTTCCTTCTTTCCTTCCTTCCTTCCTTCCTTCTTTCCTTCACCCCTCCCTCCCTCCCTCCCTTTTTTCCTTTGGTGTTTTCATCTCTCTTTTTTTTAAACAACATTATTTTTTTTTATGGATTCTTTGTGAGTTTCACATCATGCACCCTAATTCTACCTATTTCCCAGTCCTTCCATAGCCACCATCCACCTTTGTAACCTTCCTGACAAAATAAAATAAAAAATTAAAATTGAAGAAACAAAACAACAACAAAAACATCTTGCCAACCCCTCTAGGCAATGACCTGCTCCTCTATCAACCACAGACTTCTCTCACACCTGTCACAGCTATTGCATCTCCGCTGTGCGTGTGCCACTCTGCTCCTCCATCTTTCCCACTTTGTCATCACATACTCATTCATCATAGTGGCATTTGAAGCTGCAGTGTCACAAAGTAGATCCTTTTGCCCAAACAGCTTTACTTGCATATGTTTATTGCAGTGAGTCATCAGTCTGGTCCCAGGCCTTTGGTTTCTGTTACACCATCAGTAGTCAACCCTCACAGAGACACCTCTCAGATACCGTGCTATTGTCCTGAGTCATGGAGATCCTACAGCTATGTTTCCACTGGGCCGATGGGGTAGATGTTGGGATGGGGCAACTCAAAGTCCTAGATATGGGCCTGAGTGGTAGCTACGTTGGTCAACCTGCCAGCTCCCCCTTGCCCAGACCACTGCTGGCGCCTCAGGTGGCAGCATAGGCCTCTCCCATCAGGCTCTTTCTCACCACCATCACACCTCCAGTTCTACCTCTCTTCGTAGCACACCAGCCACCTAGCTTCTCTTCCTCTCCCAGCTCTCCAGCACGTATTTGCTCATCATTGTGGTGGGCCTCCTAGTTATCTTTCTTGGAGACGAGAAATAATGAAGTTTGTTTTTTCATCCAGTCAATCTGTTTTATTTCAATGGTTAGTTGAAGTCATTGCTTTTAAGGTTATTATAGAGAGGGACTTGGTATTTTCTTAACCACTGAGCCAACTCTCCAGGTCCAGGACTTGCTATTTTCATTGGTTATTTTGGTGATTGTTCTGGCACCGACCAACAAACGTTGGTTGTTCTGGTTGTTTGAATTACTGATAGTTATCTTCTTCTTCTTCCTGTTAGTATTAGGGATTTTCTGTTTTTCTGTGCGGTGCATGATGAATTCCTTCTCAGCTCTCCTTTGCTCTCATGGACAAGACTCTTTCTCCTTTCTCTGTGTGTAGTGTTCCTGTAAGTGTTTTCTGCAATGCTGGCCTGGTTTCATTGATTGCCTTAGTTTGTGATTATCTGGAACTGTAAAGAAATAACTTGTTGGTATAATGTTCTTGCTTGGCAGTTATTTATGATTAGAGTTTGAAGTATATCATTCCATGCATTCTTGGCTTTTACAGTTGCCAACAAGAAATCTGTTGTTATTCTGAAATGTCTCATTTGTCTATTAATTAACATTTTCCCCTCACACCTTTTAATATTTCTTCACTTTGCACTTTAGATATCTGTAACAGTGTTGTCAACTTGACAAAATCTAGAATTACCTGGGAGATGGGCCTTTGGACATGGCTATGGAAGGTTTCTTGATGGCTTTAATAAAGGTAGATTATACACTCACTATATGGATGGGGCTGTTCCGTGGATGAGATTCTACACTGGAGATTAGGAGCTGAGCAGCAGCATGTGTTTATCTCTCTGATTCTTGCCTATGGATGCAATGTGATCAGCTGCCTCAGGCTCCTGCCATCTTGGCTTCCTCTCCGTGGTAGACATGCCTTGAACTGTGAGACAGAATAACTCTTCCTTTAAGTTTCCCTTGTAGGGATATTTCATCACAGAAACAGAAAACCAAGACGTCTTGATATATAGATCATGGAAAGGTTGTCTGGACATAGCTCTTTGGGGTTCTAGATACTTGTGTATTTGGATGTCCATTTCCTTCTGTGGGCTTGGATATTTTCTGCTATAATTTTATTGAGTAAATAGTCTCTGCCCATAGGTTTTAACTGCCTCCTTCTGCCCATGGATTTCTAGTTCCTAGTTTTGGTCTTCTGAAGACACCCCAGCATTCTTGGGAGTTTAGGTCATGCTCACTGTAAATATCACTTGTGTTCCTAGTAAGGCTTAACAACAGTGGTGCTAGGGTACTTGATGGGGAATATGTAGTTTATAATTTTTTGGACTTGAAGGTATGAGTATGTAAGTTGTGAAATGGGGAGGGGACAGGGCCAGTAAAGTAAGAATGAGAAACGTGATTTGAGGGTTGAGGCATAGTAGAGAAAATATTGTGAGTAGTCCAGCAGCCTTTCTAGGGGAGGTACAAATGAACAACTAAAGGACAAAAAGTAAATAATTCTTAAAATAAGGAGGGCCATGGAATGGAAGATATAAGGGCCTTTCCTGTATCTTCCTTGTTAGGATGATGTGGCTTCTCCATCCTCTCTAGCTGTCTTGTGTACCGGTCTCCACAGGAGGGAAGGGCACGCCCTCCCTGAAGCAATGAAGGCCCTTGGAGAACTGGGACTGAGGAAAGGACAGGACATACTGGCCAGCTAGGCCAGCTATAGCTCTGCATAGAGACTGATAAAGCTCCTGCCGCCCTTGAAGTATAGTGATGGCTCACCTCCCGCTGACTGTCTAACCCTGTGTCTACTCTGCAGATAATGTGATCAACGGGCAGGACTATGAAGTGATGATGCAGATTGACTGCCAGGTGATGGACACCAGGATCCTCCACATCAAAAGCTCCTCTGTTCCTCCTTATCTCCGAGATCATCAGAGGAACCAAACCAACACCTTCTTTGGTTCCCCTCCAGCAGCCACAGAGACGACCCATGTTGTCAGCACCATTCCTGAGTCCTTACAGTAGTACCCACCTGCACTGGGAAGCAGAGGGTGGGCCTGGCCAACCCGAAGAGCTGGTGAGGAGTGCTGCTCTGCCTCCTTGGCAAGTGGAGAGCTGCCTCATACTGTGACTCAGGGAAAGAGAAAGAACGAGAAACCACTCTGATTTTCACCGTCTACCCACCTGTGCAGGACGTGCGGAGAGCGGTGCTCTCATGTCACAGCGTTGCCTGCTGCTGGTTATTCTGATGTATCTTTCTTCACTGCTTTCCTATTGACTGTGTTTTGTTCTCAGTCATCTTCTTCCAGATGGTTTGTCCACCGCACTTCTTGGCACAGTAAAGTATTTTTATTTAAAGCTTTAGAACACATGCTCATGGGGTTTCCAACAATTGACTTTCTCTCTACTTCAAATCCACTCTGAATGTTATACTTGAAAAAACACATTTCAAAAATCCGAACAGCCAAAAACATCCCACAAACAGTCAAAACAGTTTGGAGTTTGGGGTAATGGAATTATCCCAGTTGATAGTTTATTTTTACTTGTGATTTGTGGTTCATCCCTGAACAAATACTGTTGTGGGGTCAGAGTGTGAGCCACACACTGGAGAGAAGGGGAGGGAAGGCCAGTTGTATAGGAAGAGGTGGTGGCTACATTTACATACGTGTTTAAACATTGGGGGCTGAGAGCCACGGCTACCTTTCACTCTCGGAACTCCTTACTAATCAGCACAGATCTTTAAGGACCTCAGGGCAAATGCTTCCTTCTCATGGCAAATCCTCAGCCCAGGACACTCTGTGAAGCCAGACTCAATGTGGAGGTAACTTAACTTCAGATTTAAGCAAGACTAGGGCGTTTTTTCCCTTACGGACTGACGTGTATGGCAAGCATGTATTTCCACTGAGGGGCTGTACCATATAGTGACAAAATATTGCACGTTCTCCAATGGAAAGATGAGAGGAAAGGAGGGGAGGGAGGGAGGAAGGAAAAGAGAAAGGGAAAGGAAATGAGAGAAAAGCTATGGCTGGGCACACACTTTATCCTAGCACCACTTAGAAGGCAGGACAGGCTTTGAGATCAGCTTGGTCCACATACCAAGTTCCAGGACAGACGAAACTATTTAGAGAAATCATCTCTAAATAAATAAATAAATGAGAAAGCAGAAGTTATGTTCACATACAGTTTAATTTTATTTTGCCTGCTTCCTTCACCATAGCAAGCAGCTAAATTTATATTGTCCTGTACACTGTGCACTGGTATATTCACAGATGTGCATGTCAGGACTCCTGCAGTTCCTCGTGTGCTGCCTTCCTTTCTAAAGAGAGAACTCCTCAGAGCTTTTCAACACAGTTTCCCCGGTTGGCTTGCAAGCCTTTGTCAGGTGTTCCCAGTCCAGTCCACACAGCCCTCAAGGGTTGAGTGCAGTCAGGTTATTTTCTGCCTGTGACCCCATTATGCCTGGCTCCTCACCAACTGCTCTCTGGACGTTGTTGCTATCCCTTAAGCTAGTTAGATGCTCCCGGGACAGGGCCACATTTGCTGTATTGCCTGAGAATCTGGAGTTCCAGTACTGCAGCCTCCTCTTTTTCCACAGTGCTGACTGTTGGGATCCAATACCACAGTCCATCCTGGGGGGCTCTTGAGTGATTTTCAGACAACCTGTTTTCCCTGGGAACTGGTCTTCTAATGGGTGCCAAGGAACAGATACTAATGCATGGAATACTCTTAGGGGTAGCCATTTGTGAGGGAGGTGGGATACCCTGTGGCCCTGGTCCTCCCCATCTGTGAAGTAGCCCAACGACAGGATGTGGCCATGGCTGTAGGCAGTGGCAGCATGGTCATTCCTGCTGCTGATCTGCTGGAAGACACGACAGTGTCTCCGTCTCACAGCACCACACAAGAAGAAGCTATCCAGGGCCTCCTGTCCTTTGCATCTTTGCTCTGTTGTGTTCATTCTACCAATTCCTCAGACCAAAGGCCTCAGTGGTGTCACATTTGCCAAGGCTGATACCTCTCCTACAGGTGACATTAGAGAGGATGGTTGGAAGGCACAGCCATTAGCAGGCAGGTGTTAATGTGGCCAGTAGCACAGGTCAGGGAACCAAGGAGCTGGCAAGGGCTGTTTAAAAGTAGCCTGGAGCCTTGGAGCCCTGCTGTCTCTGCCCTCATTAGCTCTCCAGGTCTCATCCTCCCCATTCCTAAATCCTTCTGTGGCATAAGGAATGGGATCCTCCTTGGAGAGTTTTTGGAAACAAGGGGAAGGCACTTGACAGATACACAGACATACCCTGCTGTTTAAGTTGCTGAAAGAGCTATCTGTGGGTGTGGTCATTTTTATCTTAATGTTTTCGTGCTAGCACGGGGCCCATTGGAAAGGGAAATTAAGCAGAGATTCAGGTTTCTTTTTTTTTTTTTTTTTTTGTGAGATTGCCTTTTGGGGTTTACAGCCTGGAAAATTAGGAGCTATATGTGTATATAATATATATTTTTAACTTATTAAGTTTTAAAATGTGACTTTGAAAGATTGTGAAAAAAATTAAATAAATTTGAGCTAGAGAAATGGCTCAGTGGTTAACAGCACTTACTGCTCTTTCAGAAGACCCAGGTTCAGTTCCCAGATCACAGCCATTGGTAACTCCAGTTCCAGGAGGATCCTATGCCTTTTCCTGTCCTCTGCAGGTACCACACACACATGGTGCACACACATTCGTGCAGGCAAAACACTGCTACATATAGAAAACAAAAATCTGGCTTTCTAAAGTAGATACATTCCCAGAGGAAGTCACTCCACCTGTTACTAGATAATTTTGTGCCCTGGGCTGTTGGAACTGTAATGTTGGGAAATGATGATGGCGACTGACGGGGTGGTCTTTTATGTTTGCAAGTTCTCAATTTTTAAATTCAGTGGAAGTAAATGGATGTTTCCTCCCGATAACTACTGAGTCAAACCTGCTTCTCTCTGGGGTTAGTCAAAAAACCGCTCCCTTAGAATGGAATGTCAGCAGGCTTTCAGTTAGGAGGCGCAGAGAAAGGTGCCTGTGAGACAGATGTCACTCTTGCCCTGCTTGTAGTATAGCAGCTTCACCATATCCTACTGGCTAGAGTTTGTGGTTTTTAAAGTTCAGAGTCCTGTGGTTACAGGTTATTACATCTTCTAACTTTTTTATGAAGCTGCAACACAAAGCTGGCACCTCTTTGCCTTTTGTGTTAGCAAGAAGTAGATGTTGGGCTGGCGAGATGGCTCAGCTATTAAGAGTTCTGCTGCTTTTGCAGAGTACCCACGTTCCATTCCCAGCACCCACAGCATAGCTCATGACTCAACAACTGCCTGTAACTCCAACTCCAGGAAGTTCAGTTCCCGCTTCTGGTTTCCATAGGCATCTGTACACACGTCTCACACACACACACACACACACACACACACACACACACACACACACACACACATCTCCAAAGAAGCAGACAAGGATGCACTTGTAAGTGACAGCACCATGTGAGTCATTCATAAAATTTTCCCAAAAACTGTTACTTTAAAAACAGAGAAGGAGCTTGGGATTCAAACTGACTTTTCTCTCATGTTTAAAGAGACACTGTCCTGGTTCAATCCTATCAGCCCAAATCTCTGTCCTAGACAAGTACTCCTCAGTAGTCACAGTAGCAAGATGCTGTTAGACATGGCTGCTGTGACTAGAACATTTGACACAAGAGAACTCTCACAATTTTCACAACTGTAAGACTGTATTTTGGTCTCACCATTTCACTCTGAAATGCGACAAATATACTATAGAACCAAACTGGGACTTGTGTTTGACTTCCTCCTACATTGAAAACTTGCAGTCCTCAGCTTCAGTAGCATATTAGAAGCAGCCACTTGAGAGAGCCAGGGTCTGATCCCATGGCCCCTTCGCCTGAGCTCATGGAAGTGCCCACCTAGGAAAGTGTTCTTCCCACCTCAGCCCAAGTGGCCGACTGCTTCCCTCAGTAGGTGCACAGACCTGAACATCCAAGTGAGACATTCTCATACCATAGCTCCCTCCATCACAGGAATCAACCTCCCAAGCACTCTGCATATTGCCACAATCGATAGAAGCTTATTGCTATCTACGGACCCATATTCTTTACCCACGTGGTCTTTTCATCACTTGTAGGCCATTTTAATTTATATAAATAATGACTTTTTCCTGATAACATGAACACAATATGTCATCATTTTAGCCAAAAAAAAAAAAGTAAAGCCTAGAAGGAAGATAATGAAATGAAGACGTTGTCATTCCCACCCTAATAGCACTCGAAAGGGAGACATTCCTCCCCAGTCCCCACTACAGGAATTATGGGTAATTTTTAAGTAACTACTGCACTACCTATGAAGATATCACCAGAGTCCAAAAGGAACTATGCACATAGAAGAAATAGTTTTCTCCTGCCTAAGAAAATTCTATTAGTACTCTATTAGCTTATATTTTTAATAATTAAGCTTAAAACATAGTTTATTTTGGATATTACTAGAACTTTCAGCAACTATATCTGTCAGGTATACATAGAATCTATGGAAAAAAAAAAGAATGATAAACCCATGTGATTAGGAAATTTACTGAGTCATGTCATGGCTAGCTGGAGTCACAGAATGATCCTGTGTTCTGCTAACTGTAAGCATTGCAGATTTTGTGCATGAAGAAACCTGCTTCCATTGGGTTCAAGAGCAAAAGAGTAAATGAGTCCTTTGTCAGGGTCAACAAATACCACACTGGTGCACTTTCTGTCCTCAGTCGACTTGGTGACTGTAGTTAAACAAACCAGGAAGTGTGGCATATTCCCCAGTATGCTAATCTTGACTGAACTGCAAGTGTGGATGGATTGAACTATCTTAATTATGAGATCTAGCCTCTGAGTAGTTGTCAGGATTCAGGATATGATGAAAGCTATCAAACACTGAGATTCTAGATTCTTTTTTCCCTCATGATGGTAATAAAGTTCTACCAAGGCCAGTAGCACAGTATCCATGACCACCTAAGAATGTGTGGGAGATGGGTAAGCAGCTCAGATGGAAGAGGACTTGCTTAGAATGTCTATCACCATGAGTTCCTTCACCAGCACCACACAGTCCAGGAATAATGGAGTATGCCTTGAATTCTAGCACTTGGAAGGTGGAGGTTGGAGGATCAGGATTCCAGGGTCAACCTAGGCTACATGAGAACCTGTCTCACCATGTGCTTAAGAAATGCAAGAAAGATGTATTGTTCTCTCCTTTAATGATTATGTCATAAATAATGGCAACGGACTATTTTGTACTCTCAAATAAGTCTTTATAATGCAATACCTGTTCTTTCTCTAAAACCCAAATAAAGAATTTTAAAACTTGGTTTGTCTGTCTTCAGAAAGAATTTCAATATTAAGTAGTTAGTAACAGGAACGGAAGCCTAAAGAGGTTTTGTGGTTGGTGTGTGTGTGTGTGTGTGTGTGTGTGTGTGTGTGTGTGTGTGTGTGTTTAAATGAAACACCAAGCTCCTTTCTACAGTCTTCCCAGGATAGGCCACGTACAGTTTTCCTTTACTGTGCCCAGACATTTTGAACCACAATCACATCAAGGGATACAATCATCTAAAACCTGTACTGTAACCTTCTACATCATCAGGAAACTAGATTACTCAATTACAGATCCAGTCTTTACCCAAAGCCCTTTCTCAGCTTGGGATGGCAGTGCCACCATGAACAAAGCTAGTAACTACAGACTGACAGCAACTTAACAGACATTTACTGGGCCCTGGATGACTTCAAGTTAATTATCTTATTCCAGCCCTCTGCAGCATGTTTCCTAAGAGAGCTAACTATATAACTATATAAGCCACTATTTGGATCTAGGCCATTTAGCTCCGACACAAATTATTAAGTACTTTTACCTTCTGAGGCATAGAGCTGGCATAGATTCTTACCCTTAAAGAACTCATGTAAGTTCAGTCTGGAGCCAGATACACAAATATATAAAGTTAGAATAACATCAGGATTCTCTGAAAGGCTAGATTAGTAAACTTTATGTTTCTGTAATAAAATGCCTGAGATAACTCAGAAGGAAGGATGTATGAATACAGTGCATAGTTAGCCCTTTTGTTTGATCTGTGGTAGGAGCCCATAACAGAAGAGGCTGTTTATCTCATGGCAGCCAGGAAGCAATGAGAAATTGAGCCCCAATATCCCCTTCAAGGGCACACCCCTGGTGACCTAACTCTTTCCCGCTAGACTCCACCTCCTGAAGATTCTGTCAACTCCCAGTAGCACCACAGGCTGGTAACTATACCTTCAACACATGACCTTTGAAGAACATCTAGAATGATAACATCTCAAATCCCTTCTGTGGAGGTTAGCAAAGATTAGGAAAGAAATGAACAGCAGAGAAAAGTCAAGACCAGGAAACATGCCTGAGACGTGTCCCCCACCCCTGCCTCCGGGAAGTAGTCTCACAAGGAGGAGCTCTGGTGGCAGAAAAGACAGGACTTTGATAAGCTGAGGTGATGAAACCTTGATCCTCTTCCTTTTCTGAACCCTTCAATCAAAGCAGGTGAGCAGCTTTCTAGCTCTGTTGTTCTGAGAGAGAGGGAATAAGGACAGGTTCAGTGTGGTACAACTGATGAAGAAGAAAGCACACTGACAGTTCAGCAAGGCAAGCAGTAGAAACAACAACAAAAAGTACTTCCCTCCACTCAACCCACTATTACCACCAAATTCTTAGGGGATTGTCCCCTGGGGCTTCCTTATCTATGTGGGATGTAGGTCCAGCCAGTTTTTGAATCTCAAAGGAAAACCGCAAATGACACTTGGTTGCCCAATACATGGTGTCTTAAATAGGGGACTCTTCTGTTATAACCCTGCAATTTCTCTTTGGATAGAGATTCAGATCTAGTGTTTTGCTTACCACAAAATCTATAGCATGTTTCCCTGCATCACGTTCATGTGATAATGAGCTATACAGACACTGAAGAGAATCCTCCCTTAGTTCAGTTAATGTTAATAGCTGTTGGTTATTGAAGATGTAACTTTCCACTAGACATTGTGATAGGCATTACAAGCATTACTCTAAGCTTTAAAGCAGTCTTAGTCACACTGGAGAAATGGCTCAGTGGGTTAAGTGCATTGTCTTGTCTTCCAGAAGACCACAGTTCTATTTCCAGCACCCACATGGCAAATCACAACTGTTTCTAATTTCAGTTCAAGGGGATCCAAGGCACATACATATACTAAAAGAAAACATTAAAGAATTTTAAAAAGATCCACACGTCACAGATGAAGAAACAATCTTACCCAAGATCATACAACTAATACATATAGTGAAGCTGGACACTGACATTAAGTCTGATGATTATAAAACCACAACGTTCTACACTGCCGTGCACACTTTGAGACTGTCCATAAAGGATGACAACAGTCGACAAGGCAGAGAGAAAGAAACCAAGCTACACACATGTGCAGCAGGGTGTTGAGGCATGTTCAGGAGAGGAAGGCCTCACTAAGAGGCAAGGACCCAATAGTGCTGAGGAGGTTGCCATGGGTGAATCATTTCCTTAGAAGACACAAACTCAATGCTGACTGCATGGAGAGCAGCTGCTGCACTGCATCCCCTGGACGTTGGCTTTTGTGGTCTCCATCTTTATGAATTACATAGTTGCATGACATAACATGCATCCCTATTTCCAGGATGTACCCACTGCCTCCTCTTCTGTTCACAACTTTTCCTTGCTAAAGAATTTTCCTCGCGGAATTAACTCCTAGTGAGGGTATTGGACCATGAGATGGTGAGAGATTACAAATCAGGCAGTACATGGGTCCAGCACTGAAGGATACATCTTACAGTAAGTGCAACACACTATAGTAATAAATGGGCCATTTTATGACATTAACTGCTTGCAAGACTTTCCTGAAATCCATGCTCCCTTAGATGAAGAACCTGATGAGACTAATTTTAAAAAGTGCTGTCTCCAATTGTTTACAGGCAGAACCTATAACACTGTAAAGAGTGAACTTGGTATCGAGGAAGAACTCAGAACCTTGGACACCATCTCTGATTTCCATTTCTAGGTGTTCAGCCTGACTTCTCAACTCTGTGGCCATCCCCATTGTCTGGTGGGATTCTTGGACTGTTTCCCCACAGACAGTGGGATAGAAGAAATAACTGTGGAATGTGAACCTTTAACCGCAGACTTGAGTGCTGCACCCAGCTCCAGCCTCTAGCACTGGGCTGTGGGAAACTGCAGAGACCAGACAATACTCTTTCTGGAGATGATATTTAAACAGGACCTCTTCCCTGGTTCCATGGTCACCCTCAGTTCCCACAGAAGAAAAGACAACTTCCAAAAGTTGCTGGTCAGCCTTAAAAGAATAAAGATAGACCCAAGTTGGTCCCAGGAGAGGTCTGGGAGTGGGAGGTTCATTGCCCAGGGTCTTAGCTTAGCCACAGAGTTCACTTCCTCATTTGACTACTGGTCCCGGGATATAAATGGTGTGTTTACCACATTGCCTCTGGTTTCGAGTTGCTGGAATTCCCCTCTGGTAAGCAGTATTTTTCACATCCAACTAGCGCATTGCCCCATTGAGTCTGGCAGCCTCTTGGAAGACAAAATCCAACAGCCCCTATACAACCAGCCAGGCCCTTTCCATCAAAACCACCAGCTGGGAGGAGCTGGAAATTAATCTTAATTTGAACAGCCTGGGCACGAAGGAGGCTGAAGCATGGAGACCTTTGTTGTATGGAGGCCTACCATCCTGGTGAATTCTCTAGAGGCGCATGGCAACTGTCAGCACACCTGGGCTAATTCCTCTCTTCAGGAGCTGTAATCTGGTTCAGGCCAGCAGAACAGGAGCCAGCCAGAAGGAGAACTGAACTCACAGAAATTAGATACTTTGTCCTTCTCGTCACCTCTGAAGTAGATGTTTGTTAAATACATGTTATTTCTATATGACAGTGATGTTCAGACAGGCAGGAACCCTCTCACAGTCTCAGTCCTGGACCTGTGTTAGGTCCAGGAGTGCTGTGTGGGCATGTGCTCTGGACATAGGGTTTTGGGCATGTTAAACTAGTATTTTGAGTTGTGTTGTCGGTGTCTTTACAAAGTCAAAACATACATTGTCTTTCCAGAAGAATATTCGATAAACTGTCATTTGCCACATGTGACTACATTCCAATAGGCACGGTACACTAACAATGCAGAATGCATGGGGCCCAGCACTGACACAGGACTGCCAGAGAAAGAACCAGCCTTCCCTCAACAGACAGGCCATCTTTAGCTTTCCCTTCCTCTTCTCATTTCCTCCCACTGCCTTTTCCCTCTGCCTTCAGTCTGCCAAGTTAGAAGCGGGTCGGCAGCTACAGCCCCTAGATCTCGGCAGCCCCTGAGAACTTTTGAGAAAGGTAACTTCTACTGAGTCAGACCCTGTGGTGGTCTGAATGAGATGGCTGCCATAAGCTCATATATTTGAATCTTTGGTCCGCAGATGGTGGAACTTCTGGGGAAGAATTAGGAGGTGTGGCCTTGCTGGAGGGAGTGTGTCACTGGGGGTGGCCTTGTTGGAGAAAGTATGTCACAGCGGGTGGGCTTTGAGGTTTCAAATGCCCACACCAATCCCAGGTAGTTCTCTTTGCCTCATGATTGTGTTTCTGAGATGTGAGCTCTTAGATACTGCTCTATCGCCATGTCTGCCTTCCTGCTATAACACTACCCTCCATGATGGCCATAGACTCTAACTCTCTGAAACTGAAAACACTGCCTTTGCCTTTGTCACCGTACCTTATCACAGCAATAGGAAAGTAACCAAGACAGACCCTGAGACTGCCTAGGCCCAGTAATCTATTTAAACAGGCCCCTAGAAGGATCCTCATGGGTGTCTGAGAGGCCTCAGTGGAGATGCCCGTCTAAGGTCTGGAGCTAAGGACGTGCAGGCTCTGCCACCAGTAAACCTTCTGCAGCTTCTATCTTTTCTTTTGGCAACTGCCATTTTGAAAATCCACAGGGGTCATCGTGAGCATTCAGTTTCCTGTCCTTTGTTGAATCGCGTGGCCTCCTGCTGCCCCAGGTGGCTGTGTTCCCAGCTGAAGTGACAGGAATCAGGACCAGTCCTTGACCAGGTGCATATGTTCAGCTAAGTCAGCATGCTCCCAGGACCTGGGGTCTGAATCCAGGGAGGAGACACACTGACTACTTGCTTCCCTCAGGTTCAAGGCTCCTGGACACTGGGCTTCTGAGGAATCTTGCTTGAAATCAAAGAGGATGTCTCTTAGGCTGTTGATTAACCCTCCCTGAGATACAGGCTGGGAAAATGCAGGTGTACCTGGAAGGGGTCCTGGGCCCCCATCCCTCTCTTCGCAGTTCGCCAAGCTCTGTAGAGTATATCCAGTTGACTACAGGCTCTCATTGCCTTCAGCACAGTTCTCTACATACTGGTGGCTCCCAGTCTCTGTGATCCGTTGGAGTCTACTGGAGATTGGCTCCACCCCCAGACATTCCGACTTAATTGCCCTAAGGTATGAGCATAGGAATATTACATTTCCCCCAGATGATTCTAATGTATAGAAGAGATTAGGACAATGTCTTCTGAGACCTACATCTGATGCTTATGAAACAACACAATGCAAGACACTAAGGGTGGAGCAGGGTTCCAGGAACACACAGAGAAAGCTGTGTTTAAATAATCAGAGTCAAGACTGAGCCAATATCTAGTAAAGAAAGGAAAGGAGAGAGTAAGTGGGGCGGGTGGCTATTGGATTCTCTCCTGGAGATGACGTCAGGCATTCCTCTGTGGTGTTAGAATGGGAAACATGAAAATAGCCATGGCTGCAAATGGAACTTTCTGTGAAATGGCATGTTATGTTCTTGGAAGGAGAGGAAAACAGGACCAGGAGAAGGAGAAAAGGGAGAGGGCAGAGTGGAGGCAGGGAGGCCAGGAGAGAGAGAGGAAGGAAGAAGGGAAGGAGGGAAGGAAGGAAGGAAGGAAGGAAGGAAGGAAGGAAGGAAGGAGGGAAGGAAGGAGGGAGGAAGGAAAAAAGGAAGGAGGGAAGGAAGAAGGGGGGAAGGAAGGAAGGATGGAAGGAAGGAAGGAGGGAAGAAAGGAGGGAAGGAAGGAGGGAAGGAAAGAAGGAAGGAAAGGAAGGAAGGAAGGAAGGAGGGAAGGAAGCAAAAAAGGAAGGAGGGAAGGAAGGAGGGGGGAAGGAAGGAAGGAGGGAAGAAAGGAGGGAAGGAAGGAAGGAGGGAAGGAAGGGAGGGAAGAAAAGGAGGGAGGGAAGGAAGGAGGGGGAAGGAAGGAAGGAGGAAGGAGGAGGGAAGGAAGGAAGGAAGGAGGGAAGAAAGGAGGGAAGGAAGGAAGGAGGGAAGGAAGGAAGGAGGGAAGGAAGGAAGGAGGATGGGAGGGAAGGGAAGGAGGGAGGGAAGGAAGGAGGGAAGGAGGGAAGGAAGGAAGGAGGGAAGGAAGGAAAAAAGGAAGGAGGGAAGGAAGGAGGGGGAAGGAAGAAGGGAAGGGAGGAGGGAAGGAAAGAAGGAGGAAGGGAGGGAAGGGAGGGAGGAAGGGAAGGGAGGGAGGGAGGGAGAGAGGAAAGGAAGGAGGGAAGGAGGGAAGGAGGGAAGGAGGGAAGGAGGGAAGGAGGGAAGGAGGGAAGGAGGGAAGGATGGAGGGAGGGAGGGAGGGAAGGAAGGAAAGAAGGAAGAAAGGAACGAAGGAAGGAAGGAGAGATTCTGCTCCCAGGCCTCAGGCCGCAGAGGAGCTGACTAGAAATGAAATGAACAACGGGGAAGAGAAGAGGTTTGGGTGTGAGGGTTAGGTGAAAGAGGGCAGCAGCTGACCCAGGAGAAGCCTGAAGCAACATGAGGACAGATAAACTAAGAGGAAGAGTGATTCCTCTTCTTTTATCGGATCCCAAGGCCGCCCTCTGCCCCAGGTGGCTGCGTTCCCAGCTGAAGTTCAGGAATCAGGACCAGTCCTTGACCAGGTGCATATGCTCAGCCAAGTCAGCACCCAGCGCCTGGGGTCTGAATCCGGGGAGGAGACGCACTGACTACTTGCTCTCCTACATGGGCATGGGGCTTCTGAGGCATCCAGCTCAAAACTGAACACAGATGGAAACATGAAGCATGGTAGGTGACCAAACCCTCCCAGCCTGGGCTCCTGGGGGTTGGGAGGCTTCCTGGGAGGAGGCTTAGCATGCAGCTTCTGGTCAGACTGGTTCTCAGGGAAAAAGAAGGAGCCCTTCCGTTCCCTTCCCTCTTCCTCCTATCCCTGAGAGAGGACTCCATGCCTGGAGTTGGGAGGCCAAACCCTCCCTTTTTGAACTCTCCTGGGGAGAGAGAGAAGCGTGAGAACATAAGAATGATGCTTGAGGGACAGGCAGGCAGGCTGGCTTCAGCCTAGGCTCCCATATATTATATTATATTATATTATATTATATTATATTATATTATATTATATTATTATTATTATATATTATTATTATTGAAAAATAGCTCAAACCCAAGCTTGGCACCACTCTGGTTCTTGTATCAGATCCTAGTGACTTCTCTTGGGAGAACCATCCAAAAACCAAGTCAGGGGGGACAAAAAGAAGGGAAGAAACTTAAAACCAAGGAAAATTACACAAGCTCTTAAATTTTTGGAAGAAAGACTTTATAATGACTGTGACATCAAGAGACTTTCTCGTCATGGGATGTGCTTATAGCCCACCTGCTATGACAAGGCACTGCAAAACAGAGGCCAACTGTGTGGCCTTCCATAGTCAGGGAAGTCCCGCCTTCGCTAGTGAGACTAGCTGGGAAGATGTAGACACAGCACACACACCCCCATCCCATTCTGCTCCCCACCATTTGAACTTGTTTTCCCGAGAGGCTCAGGAGAGACATTGAGGAAACCTCATGGCCTTCTTGGGAGCCCATCATCAAAGGTTTCAAGATACTTAAAGTATCTACCAGCCAAAGTCACATCACTCCTCTTGGGCATGGTAGTGACTCCTCAGTGCTGTCACTCCAGCTGCACCCTTCTGCTGGCCTGGCCCATGTCTGAATACTCTTGAGAGTCACACTGTAAGTCATTGAGCCTTGCATCCAGGCTGCCTTCCCAGCCAGCAGTGTCCTATAGGAGAGAGGTCCAGTTCCTGGCAGGCCCCCAAGCTTTCCATGCAGCCCCCTCTCCATCTTGCCCACTGGCCTGGGTGTCACCACGGAGAAACAAAAGGTAAATGGGCTCCCTCAGAGGTCAAAAGGCAGCAAGTCCTGGGAGCTACAACCAGTCACTTGCTCTGAGATTTTAAAAGAAAGGAACAGGGGCCCTGGCCCCTCCAAGTCAAGAGCGTGTCTCCTGCAGCCACAGAGGGTGAGATGGTCTGTCCTGCAGGAATGCTGTGACCAAAAGGGCATCCCTGTGAAGGCTCTTTCTGTTCTGAAAATGCATCATGGAAGAAAACAGCCCCTCCATAACAGAAGTGGCCATTGTGAGGTGAAGGAGCCAGCATGGGACTAGAGTGTGTGGGGGCAGAGAAGAATTCCCCAGCCAGTGGTGAGGGCTGGAAGGGCAGAGTAACCCAGAGGCCACTGGAGCCTGGTGGGTATCGGGGGCTATTGAGGGGGTGAAGGGACTCAAAGGGTAATGGTGTGGCCACCAGCCTACGGGTCTGAATTCAGTCCCTGGGACCCTTATGGTGGAAGGAGAGAAGTGACTCCCAAAAGTTGCCCTTTGACCTCCCTACATGTATATCTTAACACACACGTAGTGTAGCCCGCATGCCCACAAATAAATAAGTTTATTTTTTAAAATGTAAAGGTCCTATTGTCTGACCCAGAACCAGAACTTTCTGGTGGTAACCAGGACATCCATCCACCGCTGTCCTTGCTGAGCTCGGACAGGGAGAAAAAATGTTTTCCAGAGACAACCAGGCTAAGGATAAAAACATGGGAATGAGAGGCCCTGAAATGGCCTGATATAGCATATGTTAACACACAAGTGAATAGGTTTGGGGGGGCACAGGGGAAAATGGGGGGTCTTCCTGTGTGTGGATGAGGCCTTGAGAAAAGGGGAGAATGCCAGCCATGTTGACTGGGAAAGACAGTTGGTCAAAGGCAAGTAAGATCTCTCAGGGGCTGGGTGGCCTCAATGGCAAAGGCCTGTAGTGCTCAGGGAAGAGTCAAAATGTCTAAGAGATAAGGCCTTACACCTCAGTGTGTCGCCTCAGTGCTGAAACTTGTCTTGAGCAATCAGAGAGGGTTCAGGTGACTCCCTGAAACTAGATCTGTTTCAAGAGTCATGCTTGGGGGCCCTCGGGAGTACTGCATAGGACTCAGCTTGCAAAAGTAAGTCCTTTGAAAGGCACAGAGCGCTGCTACGGTGGCTGTTCTTGGTTGTCAACTTGACAGCATCTGAAATTAACTAAATACCAAATGGGTGGGCACACCTGTGAGGAATTTCTTATTAATTAAATCATTTGACATCTTCTGAGGTGGGAGGACCCACCTCTGATCTGGGCCAGCCCTTCTGCTGGCATCCAGTATGACGACACTGAAGGAGGAAGCTGGCTCTTTCTTCCACCCTGCTTGCTCTCATTCTTAACAACAGCAGTGCACTCGTTCACTGGCATTAGAACCCACTTCTTTGGGATTCCAGTGTATACTGAAGACCAGCTGAGACACCCAGCCTCATGAACTGAACAACTGCTGGGTTCTTAGCCTTTTCATCGGTAAACAGCCGTTGTTGGACTGGCTGGGCCACAGCCTGTAAACCATCTAACAAATCCCCATCCTGTAAGTTATGTTCCTCTAGGGATCCCAACAAACACAAGTGCTTTTCACCAGTGGTCCAAATGCACCTCCTCTCCTCGGAATATTAAGCTCTATGGTCCGGGGGTACAGGAATCCCTTTCCATCTGGACCCAAGAAGGCTTTGGGGGCTTTTTCAGTGACTCCTTCAGTACTGACAAGAGTTAATATTTATGGAGCCCTTCCTTCATGATCCCAGAGGAACACACAAAGGATGTCTCTCAGCCATGGCTCCCTAGACAAAGGGTGAACGTGGTCAGTCTGTGTGCTCAGCAACAGAGGTATTGGGCCGATCAGGGAGTTTGAGATAGAAACAGGGACACGACTGTGGACACTCATGCTGAGAGAGCTGGAAGAGGCTCCTTGTTCTGCTGTGTGGGACTACATGCAAGAGGGATGGGCAGGGAGGAGTGAAAAGGATGCCCTTGAGAGCCTCAGGGATGCAGAAGATCAACACAGCCCCTGCACTTCCTGTCCCAGTCTCTGAGAGCACAGCCATTCCTCACCAGACTGGTGGGCCGCCTGTTGTATCCTCCTGACAAGCGGCCCTCAGTTTGAGTGGGGCAGAGTGGATGGGGGACTGCGCTCTGCAGCCTGGATCCCTGTGAAGAGCACTACCCCCAGGTCTCTCCCACCACAGGCTCCCATGCCAAATGCCAGCTTATCAGAGGTCAGAGGGTGGAGCCAGGGTTCTTTAGAGGGCAGCAGGCATCTTTCTCTCCGATCTCAGCCTTGCTTCAGTCAGGAGCTGATTGCTACAGGACTCTGGGAAGTTCACCAAAGTTCTCTGGCCCATTCTTGGCTCTTGTGGTTGTTGGCTACTCTCTGACTCTCCCAGGCACTGCCAGATTTTCCTTGGTGCTCCCAGGCCAGACCATCTTTTCCAGAAAGAGAACTCAGCTGAGGTCACTTGGAAAGTAATCCAGAACGGGGCTCTGCCCCACATGCCTCAGCCAACTAGCCTTTGTTCTTGTGTTCTTTCTGACTCACTCTCTCTCTCTCTCTTGTTGTCCTGGCCATGTTACAATCGGTCACACTGTGGTCCCCAAACAGGAGTACTATGCAACAAAAGTTTAATATGACTTGTTTATATCCAGTGACTCAGGGAAAGCATTAAAAATTGAGCGCCCTGGGGACACTGTGCCGTGACATCTTTGTAACCATTGGTTTCCAGACTTCCAATGGGAAAACCCTCACAAGAAGACATGAGCTTCAACCTACAGCGTCACACATTCCTGAAGAGTCATGGGAAATCTGCTCATCTATGTTCTGACTTACTCCAGAAACACATGCACACACAAATGTACATGAACACACACACACACACACACACACACACACACACACACACACACACACACACTCCAGCACGACAACTTAGAAAGAAAATGGAACATTGAAAACATAAAATAGATCTGGTAGAGAGGCAAGGCCAGTGTGAACACCATAAAAATCCCACATGTTTCCGATGAGCCTTAAGCTTTCCAGCAGCTAATATGAAAAGTGAACTTTGTATGAGATGAACTTTGGAAAACTGAGGCGGATTTTGAATGTGTTAGTGGAGGTTGCTATTAAATATAATGTTTATAGTGGACATCTGGTTTTGTTTTGTTTTGTTTATTATTTTCTGCTCAGCAGCCCTTCCTAGAGGAAAGCCCTTCCTCTTGGAACTTGGTATGATGAAGGTGGGGTTGTCAGTCAGAACCCACCCTGGGTATGAGTAGTGCTGGCATCCAAACTCATATCAAACACTCTTGTGGAAATCTGAATCTTTGTTGGAGTGGGGGGGGCGCGGAGCTGAAGGTGTCTAAATCAGAGGCTCCTGTGAAGGCACCATCTTCAGGAGACAAGTCACGGAGTCCTGCTGTCCATGACTGGCCGGTTCTGTCCTTCCCATGATCTGATTTTCCACATTTGCTTCTGAGACTGTGAACTTCTCTGTTTTCCCAATAAATTCCTTTTGGCTTAAGAGAGCAAGAAACTATTTTTGTGGCTTGTAACCAAGGACTTCCAAAGATATGGGGTTAATAAAAGCTTATGCAGAAGATGAGAATGCCCTCAAAAAGCAAATATTTCATTCTGTGTTGGCTTCTTAGAAAGTCACAACCCCAGACCTTTATAGGTGATTTCACAAGAATTGGGAAGCAGTTCATGAAGCATATAGGGAAGAGGTTTTGGGGTGCTCATGGGAAACCAGAGAAAACTCTGTGGTCAGGAGGGCTAAGTTCATCTTTATGTTGTCCAGGACCTAGTCTTCAGAAAATCAGATTGACTAATACCACTCTTCTAATACTAATACTGTGCTCAGTGAAGCCCTGAGTGACCTCACTTCCTGCAGGCTGTTTTACTAGTTAAACTACGAAGAGGCATAGAACTATTTCTCTGGATTTGCTAAAGAGTCAGCTGGTCACCCTTAGTCCTTGGCAGTGCAATTAGGTCCTGGGGCAGAGACTGTGAACTCCTATAGGAGACTACCCTCCTTGAGCCTCAGTTTCCCTGAGTTTCATCATGAACACACCGTCACTGGCTGGCCTAGGAGCACTGTTGAGAAGTTTGTGAGCAGGAAGACTCTGAAGAAAACAGAAGTTGAGAATGGCTGCCTGAACACTCCCTGCAGGAAGCCCCGTGACTTTAGTCAGATTGCATTTTGCCATCTCTAATTTGCCTTTGCACATTGTGTGGTCTTAATCGGCTCCTCACAGATCCTAATGTACTGGCATTACAAGTTAGACTCGGTGCTGAGAAGGGTCCCGGGTGAAAGAACGGGCCACTTCTTCATCTGGGTGATAGACCCATTCCTGCAGGGACCATTTGTTCACAGACATGACAGAAGGCATGAGCTCATATTTAGGGCTACCTTTGTTGTGCTGGGGGAGTGGACATGACTTCACTTGGGTAAGTCCTTGCAGACATCCCAAGTGTCGAGAAAGACAGGACACAGGGGCTGGGAAAGTGTCCTGAGACTATAGGGATTTGGGGAAGTACCATAATATATAATATATGAAAATTAGTTTCAACCAAGCCTGCCTCACATTCCAAAGGATGGATCCCCAAGTTTGAGGCAATCCACAGCCAGGACTCGGCAGGGAATGGCCCAGAAACTTTTAAACTCTATACTGACATTAAAATCATAAAAGCATTTGGAGTAGGGGGGAAGTTTTAAGAGAACGTTTGAAGAATTCCTTTGGAAATAGCTGTGTTGGATCCTGCTCTCTTTCTGGGTGGGGTATGCCTCCTCTTTATGCAAGGCTGTGGGAGGATGGCTTTTAACACACATCTGGTGACACTTAATCCATGTTCTTATAGTTTGGAGGGGGCACAGTGGGCCAGCAACAGACACCCATTTGGACAGCCTAAGATAGGAAGATGGACCAATAGACTACTTTTCAGTAATAATTACTTAGTCAAGATGAGCCTGCACTCCCAGACTTTGTCAGGATAAATAATGTGTGGGAATTTTCTGTGGGCCGGATGTGGCCACGTATGAGGTCATCTTGGGTCCTGTCCAAGTGGACCATTCAGAAGGGCAGAGGAGACAGCACTAGATTTCTCTGGGTTTGGGAAAGAAGGATGTCCGGCTGGAATAGAGGTTAATCACATGAAGAGAAGATGGCAGAACATCCCTACTAAATTGTAGGAAATTCTTTCAAGGACCACAGAAATGCTCAGGCAAGCTTCCGAAATGTCTCAGAGACCTAACGCTCCAGAGCTGACAGACAGGCAAGGCTCTCCCACTCCTGCACTGGCCTCCTCCTCTTCTCTCCTGCTTCCTCATTCCATCTCTCCCACTTCCTCTCCCTTTCTCTCCCTGGACAATGACCTCCTCACCAACTCCAGGACTCCTGCTCACAGGCCCTAGTGGAGTAGTAGCTGGGGCAGCAAACTAAAATCAAGTTCAGTGTTCTGTTTTGCATTTATTTTCTTTTTAAATTTTTTTCAAATTTTATGTATATGAGTGTTTTGCATACATGTATGTATCTCTGGGTACCACATGCAAGCCTGTTGCTTGCAGTCTAGAAAAGGACATCGGATCCCTGGAACTGGAGCTACAGATTGTTGTAAGCCACCTCGTGGGGTAAGAATTGAACCTGGGTCTCAGTTCAGTGTTCTTAACTGCTGAAACTTCTCTCAAGTCACTTGATGTTTTGATTATAAAAACTGATTGGCCAGTGAGGCATGGTAGTGTACAGCAAGAAATCTCAGCACTTGGGAGGCTGAGGGAAGATCACAAGTAAGGACTAGGCCAGCCTTGGAGTACACAGTGAGACACCCCCTCCCCCACATATACATATAAACACACGCACACACACACACACACACACACACACACACACACACACACACACAAAGAGTGTGTGCCAAATTAATTACTCATATGAATCTGTATGTTGCTGTAGTTGAGTGACCTTTGAACTTGTTATGACCTGAGACTTTTCAAAGAGGTTGTTGAACTTCTCCAAGCTCTTCTACAGGAGCAATAAATAAATAAAGCCATCAAATAAATTATGGGATATTGATCAGAATAAATAGTGGCCTGATGGCCATCCACACAATGAGATCCCATCTGTTGAGTAGCAGGTCAAGGAAGGCCCACAAGAGATAGGTGGCCCTGGGTGGGTGTGTCTGCAGATACCATCCCAGCCTGTTGGTTGAGCAAGGGGAGCGTGGAAACAGTAGGTGTGGGCATGGCTGAGCACCAACTTCATAGTACCACGGGGAAGTGTTCTGCCCAAAGTAGCTAACTGAATCTTTAGACTTAATATCATCTTTATTTTTATATAAAAAAAAGCTTTTAGATTTATTTACTGTATTTTATGTATGTAAGTATTTTGCCCCTATGCATGTCTATGGACCAGTGTCATGGATGGTTGTGAGCCACCTTGTGGGTGCTGGGAATTGATCATGCATGGGTCCTCTGCTCTTAACAGCTGAGCCAGCTCTGTAGCCCAATGTCATCTTTAACAGGAAGGTAGAGGTGAGAGAACTAAGTTGACTGGTGGGAGAGTGGGCAGAAAGGCGTTCCCACAGAAAACCCCAGTCTGTTTAGCAAGGCATTGCATGACAGAAGGCAGGAAGGGAAGACTTGACCAAGATAAGCACAAGGACCTTGCAGCCTGATTCTTAATTTTGTCAGAGGCCAGGATTGGGTAAGGTGTTGATGTTGCAGGGAAATTGGGTAAACACTATGCAGGCAATATCTACTGATTTTTTGTTCACTTTCTGGAAATGTAAAATTAACCTCAAATAAAAAACTTGTGAGGAAAGACTTAAGCTATGAAACCCTAAGTTCAATGTGTGAACACAAATTGTCCAAACAGCCCAAATGTACAAGATATCTCAGACCACTGGGAAATTAATGTGGATCCGTGGTATAGATTTCAAAGAACTGCCTTCAGCTTATTGAGTGGAAGTCATGCAGAAAAGCATCTTTTCCTGTCAGAGATGCTTACAGAATGCTGGTGTGAAATGGTAAGCTGATCAGTTTAGAGTTTAGAGCACAAGGGGAAATTCAAGACAGATACAGCAAGATGCTTATGGTTATGACAACTTGGACATATGAATATGGGGAATTCTTATACTTTCTACTTTGTGGTGGTGTGTGTGTGTGTGTGTGTGTGTCTATGTATGTGTATGTGTGTCTGTGTGCATGTGTGTCTATGTGAGTTTATCTGTGTTTGTGAGTCTGTGTGTATATATCTGTGTCTGTGTATGTGTATATGGGTCTGTGTGTATATATCTGTGTGTGTCTCTGTATTTATGTATATCTGTGTCTGTGTGTGTGTTTTTCTGTGTGTGTATGTGTCTCTGTGTATGTGTGTTTGTTCCTGTGTTTGTGTGTGTTTCTGTATGTATGTATGCATGTCTATGTGTGTGTTTCTGTATGTGTGTATGTCTGTGTGTGTGTGTGTATGTATGTCTGTGTCTCTGTATATGTGTATGTCTGTGTGTGGTGTTATGTCTGTGTTTCTGTATGTGTGCATGTCTGTGTGTGTGTGTGTGTGTGTGTGTGTGTGTGTTATGTCTGTGTTTCTGTATTGTGCATGTCTGTGTGTGTATGTCTGTGTCTCTGTGTATCTGTGTGTCTGTGTGTTTGTATGTCTGTGTGTGTGTGTGTCTCTGTGTGTGTGTGTGTGTGTGTGTGTGTGTGTGTGTGTGTGTGTGTGTGTGGTGGGGGCTGAGATTGATGTCAGGTGTCTTCCTCATTTGTCTCTACTTTGCTTTCTGTGACAAGGTCTGTCACTGAACCTAGAGCCAGCCACTTTTGCTAGACCGGCTGGCCAATGGTCCCTGGGGTGTCTGTTTCCACTCCCCAGCACTAGGATCCCAGGCATGCACTACCATGTTCCCTTTTTAATGTGGATGTGTGGACACAGATCCACGACCTTCTGCTGTACAAGGACTTCACCCAGCAAGCCATCTCCTCAGCACCCTGGTTTCTACTTTTTTTGGAATTGTTTTCATTAAAAAAAAAAAACTAAAACTACTAAGTGCTTATTTATTTTTTTTTATGCTTTAGCTGTTTTATTATGTCTCCAAATAGCCCTCTAAGAGATCCATTTCTGACATTTTTAGGAGTAGTGAAATAGGACTCAGAGAATCCCAGTATCTTGTTTAAGATCACACAACCAGCACACAGAGGGAGCTAGGCTCTGCCTGGCAGAGCCAACTGTCCTCTAGAGTGCCATTGTGGAGACATAGGACATAGGAGAAAAATAGGACATTTTGCTTGTATCCCAGGGGTCCAGGAGAACATCAAGGAAATTCAAAGGGGGAGCTGGCTTGGGAAGTCAAGATGAGGAATTTATCTTTAGATGGCAATAATGGCCAGTGTTTGTTGCTGCTGTTTTTGAGGCAGGGTCTCTTACCCAGGCTGGTTTTGAAGGACTTATGGAGTTGAGGATGACTCTGAGTCTTGCTCCTTCTGCCTTCCCCTGCCTAGGGCTGGGATTGCACGTGTGCACTGCCGTATGTAGTTCTTGTTCATGTTATGTTGGGGATGGAACCCAGCACTTCATGTGTTCCAGGCAAGCATGCTCCCCACTGAGCCCCATTCCCAGCCTCATGGCTGATGGTTTTCATACACGTGTTTTACTTTCCTTGAACATTTCACAGTCTACCCTCCTTGCAGACAAAGTCAGCCCATGTTTTAAAGACAACTAGACTCCAAGTGGCTTAGGGACTTACTCAAGCTTGCACAAGAGCCAAGCAGGGAGCCAGGACTTAGACACAGCCCTAGAAGAAAGTTCCCTGCACCCAATATCCCTCCTCACGAGTTAGGAGCAGATGGGAAGGTGGCATATACAGTCACCTGATGGTATTCCCATGCATAGGCCAAGCAGTAGCAGCAGAATGCCACCAGCCTCACCAAGTGACCTGGGAATCTCCAGGCTCACCCAGGCCCAAAGGTAGTCTATGCCTCTGCTCCTTCTGCCGCAGCCGGTCTCTATATCTGCATGCTGAGACATACATGTCTTGTGCTCCTTCCCAAATGCCCACTGAACTCAGGCTTGAAGTGACCCACGACAGCAGCTCCTCCCTTTTCTTCTTCTTCTCTCTTCTCTGCTTTGCTCATTTGCATCCATCGTAGCAGGGTTGCTTACACTTTCTCCATTTCAGACCCTCTCCATCTGAGAAACCTGTACACATCCCTGGGTACACAGGTATATACAATAACTGTACAAATAAAAAGTACTGATTATTACTCATAAACTTGTCTTTAAAGCAACTTTTGGTGTACTTGTTTATAATTTACCATTTAAGCTGGTGAGTATTAATTCTCCACTTGACAGAATCTAGAACCATCAAAGTCCTAGAAATAGGACTTTGAGCCTGACAAGGATAATGTTAAAGGATGGGAAAACGTGTCCATCGCTGGTGGTGCCATTCCTTAGGTATGGGATCCTGGACTGTTTCAGAATAGATGAAATGAGCCGAGCTCCAGCCTGCATGCGTTAATTCCTTCTCTGCTCCTTGACTATGAACACAATGTGACTGTCTGACCCCAGCTGCTGTGACTTCCCTCCAATGACTGACTGCAACTAGAACTATGAACTATAATTAACCCTTTCTCCCCCAAGTTGCTTTTTTCAGGATATTTTACCCAGCAGCACGGAAAATGAAACATTTATAAATCTTTGATATTTCAGAATGTAAAGTGTATTCAAAGTTGATTCACATTTTTGATTTTATAATTATTATTTGCTGAGGGTGCTGTTTTAACAGAGTTACATAGCCCAAAATGGCAGAAGAATATTCTAGGGTCATTTTAGAAATAGTTGGAAATTCTAACCTAATCCCAAGCCAAAATTCATTTAGCTATTTTTTTTAAATGTAATTCAAGTCAGTAACTCAAGCAGCAATTTTGAAATCAAACATTCTAATACAATCTAATCATTCAAAAAATATATACTAATTTGATACTTATATACTGGGGAATAATGGTAGGAAAATAGCAAGTTTTTGTTTGTTTGTTTGTTTTGTTTTTTCTATAAACCACCATGTTTCTAAAAGAGCAGGAAACTGTGTTTGTGAAAAGAATGCAGACCATAACATACAGGTCTCAAGTGGGAACTGAGGCACTTCAGGTGTACTGCGTGGCCCGACAGCACATAGGATGCAAAGCCACTGTGTGCATTTGTGTGTTCGGTAGCAAGGTTGCAGTGGAGTCAGGAAACCGAAAAGGCGAGTACTGGCCAGGAATACCTTAGAGCCATAGTGTGCTGGGTTCTGAATTAATTGTTGGCTACTGTGTGTTCAGAACCGTGCTGCCCGATTGTTTGTAACCCTCAAATTCAGTTATATGACCTGGTAGGCTAAGAAGCTGGACTCTGGGATACATGCACCTGAGTAGCTTTGTCTTATTTGCTCAGCCGTCTCAGCAGGGGTTCCAGGATTGCTTTCTCTTTCTTTCTTTTCCAGTTATTAGAATGATTTATTTTTATTTTATGTTTTGCCTGTCTGTGTGTCTGTGTGTGGCGTCAGATCCCCTCTAACTAGAGTTATAGCCATTTGGGAATGGTGCTGGGAATTAATTGAACTCAGGTCTTCTGGAAGAGAAACCAGTGCTTTTAACAGCTGAGCCATCTCTCCAGCCCCCCTACCTCATCCTGAGCCAGGAATGCTTTTCTAATGAGGGAGTGAATGCAGAGAATGGCAGGGTCTGTGCGGGTGGGGGCGGGGGTCTGGGAAACTACACAAGAAGACTTGAGCTGCCATGATGGGTGGCCACGGGTAGGAGGCTGAGGCCCACAAAGACATAGGGACAGGTGTGGCTCTCCAGAGAGTGGGATAGACAGTGGCCTTGTGTGGTGACATGATGCCATTCTCTTTCCACCTTCTCACCTCTGCCTTCATTCTCCATTCTGGCTTCTGCCTGTGCATTGGGAAGAGACCTGTGGACTGCAGGTCTCATGTGGGCTCAGTCTAGACTAAGGGTGCTGCAATTCTCCTTGTGCCGTGGGGAATCCTGTTTCTATATGAAAAGTCCTATTTAGGGGCACATTTGGGATGAAACAGTGGCCACGATTATGGGGAGTATATGCCTAAGAGTGGAACTGCTGGATCTTGGGGTAGGCTAATTCCTATTTTCCTGAGGAAACGCCATACTGATTTCCAAAGTGTCTGTATAAATTTACACTCCCCTGGGCTCAGCCATTAAAGGCTAGGCTCACAACCAAAAATATAAGTTTGCACTCCCACCAGCAATGGAGGAGTGTTCCCCTTTCTCCACATCCTCTCCAGCAAAAACTGTCCTTGGGGTTTTTGATTTTAGCCATTCTGACAGGTGTAAGATGGTATCCCAGAGTTGTTTTGATTTGCATTTCCCTGATAGCTAAGGATTTTAGGAACCCATTCCCTAGGAAAGAATACTCTCTCAGCCTAGATACATGCCTGAGGGCCTAAGCCCTGCTCCAAATGATGTGACAGACTTTGATGATCACCCATGGGATGCCTCACCCTCCCTGGAGAGTTTGGGGGCGAATGGAGAGTTGGTGGGGGCCATGGGAGGACAGAAGGGAGAGGGATCTGGGATTGGTATGTAAAATAAGATTGTTTTTAATTTAAATTTAAAAAATATATATTATGGGGACTAGAGGAGCCCAGGTGTCTGATGGACTGACTGACTGACAGACTGACTGACTGACTGGGGGAGAACTTCTTAAGGAAGGCTGTGGACACTCAGCTTTGTATTTTCAACAGTAACTGACACAGGCCAGAGGCGGGGTTACTGGCACTGTGTGTGGGGGCTTGTGCTTGTTCTCAGTATAGCTGGGAGGATGAGATAGGGGGATTGTAAGATGAGGCTATCGGATGGTAGAAAGTGGGCGGTGGGGAAGGAAAAGAAAAAGGCAGGGGAGAAGAGAGGAGAGGAGAACACGCTGCCTCCACCATGCCAAGGACCAGACAGGGAGTGTTCTGTACCTCAACTAGGCCAGTTTGGCAACAGAATCCTCTTTTTTTTTTTTTTTTTTTTCAGACAGAGCCTTGGTAAACTGCCTAAGCTGGTCTGGAACTCACTCTGCTGGAGCCCAGGTGGCCTTGAATTTGCAGTCTTCCTGGGATTTCAGGTGTGTATCAGCAGGCCAGGCTAGAAGAATGTTTTCATGGAACGCCAGACCCAGCCTCCTTCGGGAGCAAGAGGCTAACACCTAGTTTAACGCATCCCTGCTAAACAAAAATGACCTAGGAAAGGATTTCAAAACTTCTTCTTTATTTAAAAAAAAAAAAAAAAAAAGCATTTTTTTTTCTCAGTTTTAAGAACTTCTCTAATACATCAAAATTTGCTGCCACTTAACACTTCTTTCTTGAACCCTTCACTCCAGCTTCTGGCACAGTCTGACTGCAAGACCCAGAGGAAGAAACCCTTGGATCTTGTGCTCAGGAGCTGGAGGTTAGAGCAGGAAGGAAGGAAGGTAGGTTACTGGTCAAAAGGAGAAGTTCGTTTGCACAAAAATATACATTGTGGAGGATGAGACCAGCACATACATGTATGGATTGATCTACAATCCATATAAAAAAAATAGACCCAAACTGTCATTTACCATTTGTAATATAATACAAAATAATATATATTTTAAGACAACACACACCCACCTGCACCACTCTCGCACACAGACACGCACACAGACACACACAAGGTGCTAGCAGCCCCTCTGCGCTTCTCTTTGTGGGCTCAAGCGTGTCAGTAGGCGAAGATGACGTGGTAGGTGACCTGGTGGCCATTGTCCCAGGCGTAGAGGAGGCGGTCCTTCGGGTTGTAGTCTATCTGGGTGGTGTAGGAATACTCATTCTCGAACAGAAGCCTGGGGACAATCTGCGTGTTGGTGTGGGTGTCGAAGGCATAGGAGATGTTGGCGTTCCGCTGGTTATAGCTGTCCACAGCGTAAAGCACCCCGCAGATGACGAAGCAGTTGCCATAGAAATTCCTCCTGAGCCCTGTGCGCCATGTTGTCTCCTTCTGCGTGCTCAGGTCCACAGCATTGAGCTTGCTCAGGACGATGACCTCCTGGCTGAAGCCCTCGTCATCCAGAGCTGGGTAGATGAGCCACAGGCCATTCTCATCCACAGCAAAGTCCACGTCCGAGTGGCCCTGCCACCGCCACGGTGTGGCCTCCTCATAGGCCACGTCATGGAGCATGGCCCAGGCAGCTACGTAGCGCTGCTTCAGGTCGTACTTGATGATGTTTCGGGTGAAGGCCCGGTTGTAGTAGAAGGCTCCATTGTATACCACGTGACCCGTGCCGATCCAGCTGTATGGAAGCTTGTAGGAATTGCTCCAGCGACCTGTGGTGGCAAGAAGGTGGTAAACTTCAGGACAAGCCTTGCCTGGGATGGAACTAGCGATGGACTAGGGTCTGAAGACCTGGGTTTGTGGGTCTTGGTACTACCGCTTTCTGGTGCCAAATGGCATATCGCTTACTGTTCTCACACACCCAGCATCTTTGGCTGTCAGTCCAATCCCACCCGCCTTGCTGAGTGTTCCAAGGGTCCCACACTCATCTATCTGAGATTTGTAAACTGCTGAGGGTCAAGGTGAAGAGAGGATATTTTCTAGCCTGGTTCAAGGCCATTCATATCCCAGGAGCTGGGACAACAAGCTCAGACAGAGCCAAGAGGGCAGAGAGAGGGAGAGCTAGTCAAAGAGGAGACCACCCTTCCAGGAAATGCCCCTTTGTCCATAGAGGATGTCCTGCTTCTCCTTTACCCTCACTATGCCATAATCAGAAGAGGGGCAATGAAGCTGGAAGGGTACCCCCACGGCAGAGCTGAGCCACAAACCTTGTTTGAAGTTCTCCAGATTTCGGAACTCTACCAGTGTGTTGCCGTAGTAATAGTTGGTTACATAAATCCGGTCATCCTTGGCTAAGGGGTCCTTCATCCAGGCCCCTTCATTCCGTCCATATGTGTTCTGGGTGGTGGGCCCTGTGATTGTGGAGAGGGTGTCCTTGCACCTTCCTAATGGAGAAGAGATGCATGGAAGGATTGAAGCCATCTAATGATACCCTAGTCCTTAGGTTCTGTGGGCCCCTTCAGGTGAACTCTAGGCAGCCTTTAGCAGTCCTGTGTAACTAGGCAACCAAGCATCATCTAATGCTACTCCCACTGTGTATGGTCTACAATCTACTCCCACAAAGCTACCCACAGTCACCATGGTGGGCCACTGTGATGCCACCCTGCCTCTGTCTCTTTGATCCTATTCTTTAACAGGCAATGACCCAAAGTCATTTTCAAGTACTATATCATCTCCTAGAAAGCCGTTCTGCCCTGTTCTGTTGAGCCCTGATCCTACCACAAACATACCTTGATTACAGGACATGCCTGTGTGAGGGTGCATATGTTTTAGTTATCAGGGCCTGGATGCATGGCTTCATGCATGCTGGGGAGGCACTCTATCGCTGGGCTAGTCACCAGGCCATTAAGTGCCTTCTCTACCATGCTCATATGTCTCTCCTCTCTCCACATCCACGCAACAAGAGCATAGGCACCAAGGGAGCAAGGGCTGTGGCTTTTCCTGTGTTCTCAGAACTCGGAACACAAAGTATCTGGCACACAACAGGTGCCATCAGATAGTCTGATACTTGGGTGAGGGGATTGCAAACAGAGGGAAGTGTGAGCAGAAAGAATTCTGATGGGCATAGCCAGGAGCACAGAGCTGCATCTCACCATCCTGGGGCAGCTCCAACTGCATGGTGGTATTCATGTTCCTAGGGTACTGTTGTCAAGTCCATGATCTATGTCCCCACCGGGGACAGGCTGTCTGGAATTCTGCTGGGGAGCTGGAGGGACAGGGCACCTACCAGCTTTAATTGTAGGACCCTCCTTTAAAGTTCCAAGTTAGCAGTACTCCTCCAAGTGGCTCTTTGCAATGGCCCTGTACCTAGGAAAGGCCTTCACAGGGCACTAGAACTATTTAGGGATCTAAATTGAAGTGCTTGATATGTGACATTACTGAACGTGAGCTTCAGTGATACCGAAGTGACATGCAACCACCAGGGCATGCACTCTTCCACCCCTGACCTAGTGGGCTCTGGTGAAAGAGGAATCACAGATTCGTCAGGGCCCCCTAACCACTGGTGTCAATAGACACTATCCTACCTGTCATCAAGGCCAGTGGTCCTGGTGAGCAACAGTGAGGAAAATGATTGTTTCTTTACAGTTGGGACAAAAATAAGATAGGCCTATAGTTTGGATTCAAAGTTCTCTACATTCCAGGTGACCCCCTGTTCAAAACTGTTTTAGGCTGTTGCATGAAAACTTTGTTCCAGTGATCCGAGGCAGGAGGAATGCAAGGCCTATAGCTAGCAGGAAAGGACAGTCGTGCCTTGGCTCGGCTCTGGGGTAGAGACTGGGTAGAACTGGGTTGAGCAGTGTTTTCCAGGCAAGCCTCACAGTTAGGTGCATGGCTGGCTTTAGGAAGCTCTGAGTGGGGTTTATCGGGTTCCACTCTGACCAAGTGGGGAGAGATGCTGTCTCCATTTGACAAACAACAGAAACCACCCACCGGCCTCATTCCCTCTGGTCTGAGCTCATTTGTTCAAGACAATAAAACAGAAGTCTCCAGCCGAGCCTGGCAGCAATCGGATGGAAAATATCTCATTTCCTGGCGCTAAGCAGGACCGTGACTGCTAGCGGAGAAGCCACACTCCCCCTTACTGAAGTGAGCCCTCTCGTGCCATCCCGGGCAGCCTACTTTCTTGTACCTCTTTCCTTGAAGAAGTCCCACAAGGACACCAGTTCTCTGCCAACCATGCCCTGAAGCCCCATAAATGCCTTGTGAGGAAAGATGTTACTGTCACAGTTGTCCCAGCCATGCCCATTTTTCACTACACATTAAGTTGCCAATGGCTCTAGAAGCCAAGATGGATTGTTTATATTCTGGGGATAACCAAACACTGACAGGACCCCATCTCAGCCCTGAGGTGCTCAGAGGCAGGGCCTTAATGGAAAACTATCAATATGGCTGGGCTTGGAGCCAATGGCCTGGCCTCCATTTGGCCCTGCCACTCACTCCAATGTCTGTGTTGCCCATAATGGCATAAAGCCTTAACTTCTCCACAGTGCACAGCTACGCACCTGGAGGTTGCATCCTGACCAAGAGAAGGTAGGCAGAGTGATTTCCCCGTGACTGTGTTAACCCTCACCTTGGCAGAGTAGGGAATCATTTGGGAGACATGCCGGAGGGGGATTGTGATTTGTGTTGAAGTGGGATGACCTGTCGTCCCCCCCCCCCCACGACTCTCCCCCAGCCTCTCTCCCTGGGGAGAGACCTGTGTGCAACACCACACAGACATTACTCTCTGCTTCCTGATTGTGAATGTATCATGGGCAGCTGCTTTGGGCTCTTGCTGCCTTTATTTCCCTTATGGAAAAGGTACCTTGAACTGTAAGCTGAAATAAACCCCTTCTATTAAGTTGCTTTTGTTAATTTATCAGAGCAACAGAAAAACAAAACAAAACAAAAACAAAAAAACAAGAAAACAAAACCAAAATAGGTTCTCAGAGATATCTAGGCTCTAACCCTTTGGACTCATAAAAGTGACCTTCTGTGGCAAAAGGGACTTTTGTGTGACTGAGTCAAGAATCCTGAAATTATCAGGGATTATCTAAGTGGACTCTAGATTTCATCCCAATTGTGCACATACCAGTGGGGCAGGGAGATGGGCCACAGAAGAGGAGGACTGGACTGATGTGGCCACAGGCCATGGAATGCTGGCAGCGATTGGACTCTGGAAAAACAAGGCATGGGCTCTCCCCTGGAGTCTCTGGAAGGAACGAGACTTCTGACACCAAGGATTTAGTCCTATAAAACTAATTTGAGACTTCTAGCATACAGAGCTGCTAGAGAATAAGTGTCTATTGTTTTTAGCCAGTAGGCTTATTGCAGTTTGGCAGAGTGGGAATGGATACAGATGAGGACAGTTTCTGGAGCAAGGAAAGTGTCCCTGTTTCTACCGGAAGAGGGAAGTTCCAGTCTGCAGTGGTACAGTGCTGATATCTGGATCCCAGGAACAAATTTCCCTGTATCACTGAGGCGCAGAAAACCCTACAGAATGGATGAGTTCACGCGGGAAGGTGGGGCTCACATGTGTGGTTTCAGAACATTTGAAGAGAGGATGGATCCAGAGGAGTTAGGAGACCACATATCACCATGTTCAGAGTCTGGGACGGTTCTTGTGATGGTTAATATGGCCAATGTGGAGATATCTATAATCATGGAAAGGGACAAGACTTGGGCAAGCTCGTGAGGGATTATGGGTCGATCACTTCACTGTGAGCAGCATCATTCCATGGGCTGGGCTCCTGGGCCAAATAAAAAGGAGGAAGCGAGCTGAGCACCAGTATCTATCACCCTCTGCTTCCTGACTGTGGATACAATGTAACCAGCCTCCCCAAGATCCGGCACTATTCCCCACCCCCTCATGATGGACAGCCCCCTCAAATGTGAGACAAAATAACCCCTTCTTTCCTTAAGTTTGCTTCTTGTCAGATATTTTGTGACAGCAATGAGACAGGTCACTAATATAGTTTGAAAGCTCCTACCCACTGGCACAGACCATCAGCCTTAGCAAGAAGGCAAGACACAGCAGGTAGTTCATGGACCCTCAGGGAGGAAAGCTCTTTCTAAGGCCACTCGTGGTCTCCCCAGAGCAGAGCTGCCATGGATGATGGTGGCAGACACTAACATTCACTGACCACTTTCTGTTCTAACCCACTTGCTCATCCCATCCACAGTCCTTCAAGGCAGACAGCCCTTACTACAAAGCATATCAGGACGGAAGGACTGAACGGAAGGACCCTTCCCCCTTCAGTGTGTGTACTTGCCTGAAAGTCATATCTTAGATGATCATAGCAGCAAACTTATGTCTCCTGTCCCATTGTCAACTCTATAACTGGCCCTTCTGTGGGGTTCCTTCACCCCACAGGGTGTTCCCTTTACTGTGCCTACGTGCTTTTGACTTCTCACTACCTTTTGCCTTACAATGCTTGCCTTTACTCCTCAGGGATGTTGTCATCCTCCTGTTCTAGCCAAGCCTCTCTTTGGGTCAGACACTGAGGGCATCTGCAGCGACCCAGCGATCTCAGGAGGTGGTACAGGCCACTGTGTCACAGTTCGCACTCATCCCCATATGGAACTTCTCAGACCTCACTCCCCTCCCAGGTGTTCCATTTGCTACCAGCTCTCACCAAAGACTTGCAGCCCAGTCTGGTTCTCCAACATGGCACATCCAATGGCCTACTTGACTTTTGTCCCCAGGTGTCCTTCTGCCTCCTTGAACCTGGTTATTAACAAGTGCACATCCTACTCTACCTGTACTTCCTGACACAGCATGATACTACGCCACTAACCACGCCAGAAGTCTGGGTAACCATAACATCTCCTCCTCCCATGCTTCTTCAAGAGGTCTGAGTTGCATCGGTTCTTTCTTCTCCTCTCCCTGAAGCCCTCCTCCTGCACCACACTCTGAGTTTAACTCTCACTGCCACTGGCCTGGCTTATGCAAGTGACACTGGTTCTTTTGTTGATTCACCTCTGCCTCCTTCCAGCCTGCCTACCTAGGACCACAAGAGCTTCTTTTCCATGACATACATCCACTTAAGTCCTTAATAACTTAAGCCATCTCTAACTGCCATAATAAGCCCCAAATCCCCATTCTAGCATCTCAGTCTTCCAACATTGCCATTCCTATTTCTTCTTCTTCTTCTTCTTCTTCTTCTTCTTCTTCTTCTTCTTCTTCTTCTTCTTCTTCTTCTTCTTCTTCTTCTTCTTCTCCTTCTCCTCCTCCTCCTCCTTCTCCTCCTTCTCCTTCTCCTCCTCCTCCTTTTTCTTCTTCTTCCAACATTGCCATTCCTATTTCTTCTTCTTCTTCTTCTTCTTCTTCTTCTTCTTCTTCTTCTTCTTCTTCTTCTTCTCCTCCTCCTCCTCCTCCTCCTCCTCCTCCTCCTCCTCCTCCTCCTCCTCCTCCTCCTCCTCCTCCTCCTCCCCACCTCCTCCTCCTCCTTCAAGACAGGGTTTCTCTGTAGCCTTGGCTTTCCTGGAACACACTTTGTAGACCAGGCTGACCTTTAACTCACATGTACTGCCTGACTCTTCCTCCTAAGTGCTGGGATTAAAGTTGTGTGCCATCAATACCAGGAACCATGCTTATTTCTCACCATCCCTCTCTATTTGGAAGTCTTGACTCAACTGCTTTTAGGAGGCAAGCAGATAGTAAGATGAGCCCACCAGGCTGAGTATGTGACAGTCTCTGTGACTGTTTGCCACAGAGATTAGGGAACTGAACAAGAACACCCATAGAACAACACCTCAGATTGAACTCAGCCCTAAGATTGCCAGCCTGAGGCCTCTGACCCATTTCTAGCTGTCTGGACCAGGTAACTTCATAGGGGCAATACCCAGGGATGGCCTGATGAACATTTGGCCTGTACAGTAACACAGGGCCCTGCTCAGAGAGTTTGTTCCATGTTCTGAAGCTGCAATTTTTGAAATCCTTAAGGTGTGGGGATTTGAGTGAAAATATCCTCCAGAGCTCATGTATTGTTCAGGGAAGTTATGGAACCTTTAGGGAGTTCAGAGTTTCTAGAAGAAGCATGCCACTGGTAGCAGGCTTTGAGCTACCTCACTTTCTGCTAAGTCTCTCTGCTCCCCATGTATGGATAGAAAATATGACCAGGAAGCTCCCTGCTCCTGCTGCCTGCTCCCATGTCTGCCTGGTCATTATGGACTCTAATCCTCTAGAACCGTAAGCCAAAACACATTCTTTCTTCTTTATGTTGCTTTTGATCACAGTGTCTTATCACAGCAACAGAAAAGATAATATGGATGTGTAAAAATTCATCCTTGGCCAGTCTGTGCCGGAACACCCTAGGCTGTCTCTCTCTCCCCTGACAAGCCTGACTCTGACTGTCCTCTTTTGTGGGTTCTTCTTTGTCCTGTGAACCTGCAATCTATAACCGCCTTTGGATAGGGAGCCCCCACAGCTGTGGGCACATGCATCTGATGCTTACTGTTCCTATAGACAAGCGTGTTACCCTGTCACCTTGGCTGCTGTCTTCCTCCCTTGGTCAGCCCTTCTGAGGGAGTGGTCATGCCTCGCTCAGTCTGGATCCTCATGGCCTGGCAGCATGGCCTAAAGTACAAGAGGACTTATCCTGCTAACTTTTGCCTGTAGCCTGTGGCAGGCAGCTATCTGTACTGTAGGAAGAGTCTTGGGGCCACGGAGGTGCTGGAAAGAACATCCCCAGCCCATGTCAGCATCCTCCTCCCTGACCTGAGGCAGGCAGGCCTGGCCCCTCATACCACTGCCAGAGTGGTTGGCCAAGCCCTGGGGTTTCTCAGGCTGTGGGCTCTGTAGGGGAGACATTCTTTACAGACCATGATACATTCAAATTTGAGACACACACATGCTGGTGTTGTCATAAGCTTATTGTCCTTTGTGTCCTTCCCTCCCCCGCTGCTGCCTCTAACTGGCCTCTTCTAAAAATCACATCAGGACTTGGCACTGATAACATCTAGGAATCTGCAGAGCTGTGGCCATTTAACACAAGCACTCTAGTTCTCCATGGCAACTAAGGCTGCTGAGCAGAGGCATTGGACTCCTGGCTCCTCAGACTTTCTTGAGCCCAGGCTGCCACTTGATGTTACCAGGAACGTCTCTCTCTCTGTCTTAGAGCTATGCTACAATGTCCAGTAGAAAAACAACCCCTGTTTACCTGTGTTAGAAATTTTCCTGAGGATTTAAAGCTTCCTTGAGGATGATCTTAGGCCATCACAAAACCAGGTTTAGAAGCCTGGGGTAAGATATTCCTTTTAGAGGCTGGGGGGGGGTGTAGACCCTGGGGTCTATCCTGGGGCTTACATAAACCCTGGGGGTAGTGATGCACTCCTATAATTCCAAAGGGTCAGGAGGACCAGAAGGTGGTATGGTCAAGTGTGGTGGTGCACACTTGAGAGGCAGAGGCTGGAAGATCTCCAGCCTGGGCAACATAATGAATTTCAGGACAGCCAGGGCTATGTAGAGAAACCCTGTCTCAAAAACAAAACAAGTCTAAACAAAAGGCACATGGTTGTTCATGCCTATGATCTTAGTGAGCAAGAAGCTGAGGCGAAAAGATTGTGAATTGGAGGTCAAAATGTTTTTGTGCTTTGTTTTGTTGGGGGAGAGAAAGAAATGAGGAGGGAACACACATCTTAAACTATGCAAAAAAAAATCAAAACTGCCAACTGCCCTCCCCCAAAAACCCCCAAACAAATAACAAAACAAAACAGCAAGCCACCCTTGCCAGCAGCAAGCAATGGCCTGGACCAGCTTTGGCCAAATGATTTGTATTTAGCTGATGACTAGGAGATGTCAGCACATCATGTTCCTGCTTAGCCAGGCACAGGAAGTCAGGCAGCTTCTGCAGAGTTACCCACACTACAGCAGCCAGGGGGAGGCACCTGACAGAAGGGGATGGTTAGAAATGATTACCCAAAGAGCAGGAGGTTAAGAGGGTGACTGGCACTAAACAGGGCCATCCAGAGAGGACAGGGCCCGTGCAACCGTGAACACACAGCCTCTGTGGGCGCAGCCCTTCATCATTCCACCATGCATAGAGGAGGTGCCCACCCTTCCCTGAAGAGCTGTTGTTGGCTAATGGTTGGGAGAGGGGGACTAGTCAGGAAGAAGGGCTTGAGAGAGGAACGAGGGGATAAGGGGGGAGGGATGGCGGAAGGGCCGGTGGTAATAAGGGAGGGTGAATATAATCACAATTCATATTTCTGAAACTATCAAAAAAAAATAAAGGGAAAAATAATTTCTTCCCTGGATCTCTCCTTGTCCTATCCTTGGCATTGGAACAAAACACTGCATCTGTCACTGTCCAAGTTTTTTTCTGTGTAGATTGAAGAGGCAGGAACCCCAGTGCTTTTGAAACAATACCCCCTGCCAATTCTGCAAGACTCGGTCCAGGCAAACAGAATATTGAGCAACAGGAGAATGTGTCCCCAATATCCATCCTCTTGGCTACTAAGAGGGCCAAGAGCTGAGGACTCCAGATAGATACCTATTGGCAGTTAAAGGTCCATTGGTGGAAAAACCTGGGAAGGCAGGTAGGAGAGACTGGGGGTGGGACCCAGGCTGGAGACAATGGGGGACTCCACTTTTAGCTAGCTTCTCTATGAAAGCAGAGGCCCCAGGCTCAAACCCAGTGGCCTTAGGATGTATGTGGATCTTATCTGCAGGCTATCTTCACCGTGAGTGTTGCAGCTACTGGCACAGGGCAGTGGGGACAGACAGTGAAACAGCTAAAGGAACTTCCCCTCCCATCCACGTTGGGGTAGAGGGTAGAGTTTGGAGCCAAGGGAGCCGCACAGGTGCTGGGTCTTAGGGCTGTGGTTTCAGGGTGGCCCTCAAATAGTGGTTATCCATACAGTGCAGAACTAGCCTTTGGCTCTTGTACTCCATGGAAGAAGAAGAAGAGAGGGGGGAGGGCAGAGGGGGAGAAAGGGGAGAGGAAGGGAGGGAAGAGGGAGGAGGGAAAGGATAAGAAAAGTAAGGAGAGGAGGAATGGAAAGAAGAGGATGGGAAAGGAAAGGGTGAAGAGGTGGTTAGGAGACAAGACACTTGAGCTCAAGTATGAGGATTGGGGTTCAGGTTCCTAGAACCCACTTAAAGTCAGGGTAAGTATGGTGGGTGCCTGCAGTCCCAGCACTTGGGGTGGGGTAGAGACGGGGGATTCCAGGAGCAAGTGGGCTAGCTAGGCTGGCTAGACTCAGCAAGATCTAGGTTCAACCAGAGACCCTGCCTCAACAAATAAAGTAGAGTGCTATCAAGGAAGATTGCTGGTGTCAACTTAGGACTGCCATATACATGTGTATACACGCTCATATTCACATGTAAGCACACACACACACTTGATCGCCAAGAGAAAGAGCTAGAGAGGGGGGAGAGAGAACAAAACACTTTCTCCTTCTCCAGCACCTGCCTCTACCACCCAAGAGCTGCCTTCTTGCTGGGTTTCCTCTAGATGAACCTGCCTGAGATTCTGTCCTGAGATCCTAACCTGGGTTAGGATCTTACTATCTGTGGTGGTTTGAGTAAGAATACCCTCATAGGTTATTATTGTTTGAATACTTAATCCCCAGTTGGTAGAACTGTTTGAGAAGGATTAGGAGGTGTGGTCTTGTTGGAAGAGGTGTGTCACTAGAGCAGGCATTGAGATTTCAATGTTCCTCCTCCCTCTGCCTCCTGTTTGAACATCAAGATATGAGGTCCCATTTGTTCTTGGCACCAAGCCTTCACTTCACCTTTGAAACCATACACCCAATTAAATGCTTTCTGTTAAAAAGTGCCTTGGTCATGGTGTTTTGTCACAGCAAAAGAAAAGTAACTAAGATACTACCTGTCTCTTGCTTCCACTCTGCCATTTTTCTGAGACACACCTCCCCCCACACACACACACACAATTAGCATGCCTTACTATTGCACAGTCTCACAAATTTCCTGCATAAAAAACACAGATAGTAGAAGAAAAGACACAGCAAATTGCTAACTTCATTTGAGACTGAAAGAAAGGTGGAGCCAGTGACCTTTGCCAGGGTCACTCTGCTGCCAGTGACAGGGACAGGAGATATGTGGCCTTCAGTGGGTGCTCCCTATATTGCCTTGCCCCTGGAGCTAGCACTGTATGCTGAAGAGGGACTAGGAACTAGGTAACCAGAGGGATGGGAACTGAGAAGGGAGTGACAGAAACAAGACAGACCTCACCCTCTGCCAAAGCAAATGATTTCCCAAATGTTTGATAGACCTTTACTCAACAGCATCATCTTTTAGTCATTCTTAATGAATACTGACTTCATAAACTGTTTAAATTCAGTTTTAAACACAGGGTCTTGTCATATATAGCGCTTCAAACTGGAGCCCCTCCTCTCTTGGCCTGCTGAGTCCTGGAATTTCACATTCATGCCACCACATCCAGGCAGCCAGCTACTTCCTGAAACTACTTCGATTTGACACCCCCAACCCCCTACTCCCCTGTTTCCTTATTCATAGAGTCGTCTTGTGGCCTTGGAGCTGAGACTGAAGGCCTGTCTTTGCCATGCTTCTAGAATGTACCTTGCACCACAGACCAGCCAGTCAGAAGGCTTTCTTTTCCTGTTTTCATAGAACATTCCTATTCATCCTTTAAAAGTCAACTCAAAGGACAACTCCCTTTAAAGATTCTTGCCAGCCTTCCCAGCATCCGGCACAGCGCCCTGCATCCGGTTCTGTCAGAGTGTTTGTCAATGATGCTCTAGCATCCCTGTGTCTCAGTGCTGGGCTCAGTACATTCTACATTATAGTCTATGGTACTACTTATTCCCTGGTGTCTTAGCTAAGGCTTCTATTGCTGGGATAAAATATCATGACTAAAAACAACCCAAGGAGAAAAGGGTTTATTTGGCTTATCATTAAGGAAGAAAAGGCAGGAACTCAAGGCAAGAATGTGCAGGCAGGAACTGATGCAGAGGCCATGGAGGATGCTGCTTACTGGCCTACTGATGATGCTTTGCTTAGCCTGCTTTTTTACACAACCCAGGATCACCTGCCCGGGGTTGGCACCATGCATCTGGCCATCTGGCTCCTCCTATATCAATCATTAATCAAGAAAATGTCTGAGACACTCATGTACAGACCAATATTATGGAGGCATTTTCTCAGTTGGGGTTCCTTCTTTCCAAATGACTCTAGCTTATTGTTGACATAAGCTAACCAAAATACCTTGCCCTACCTTGCTATGACTCTGCTTCCCCCCAGTAAAGATCCTCTGCTGGTTCGTGGCTTGGTAACCTCACTGTGGTAAACTTTGAGTGCTGGTGGACACTTCAGTCCCCATCAAAACTCACTAGATCAATTGGTGTTTGGAAAACTCATCCGTGGCAATGAGATCTTCATTTTATGCATTCATATATATTTTAGGGAAAAGATTGCTACTTTTGTTGTTGACACATTTAGACACATAAACACTTTGGAAATGTCCAAACAGCAGCCCATGGATGAAGATGGTCACAATTGCAGTCCAATACAAAATTGTAAGAATTTTTTGTAGGTTTTGTTTCTTTGTAACTCTATAGTATAATTCTCCAATGTCAATTCTATAGATGATAATCTCATGTTACATCAAAAGGTTGGCCATGCTACTAGATGTGAAAACTAACTTTCTGGCCAGAGGCATACCCCCACTGGCCTTTCTCGGGTTGCTTTGTCAGAGCTGAGAGTAAGACTCAGAGCTCCAACCCAGCGAGAGGCCTAGCTTCCCAGTCCCTTCCTCTACAAAGCTCTCTACCTTCTATCAAACTGACAAGAGGAGCTCCAGCCCAGGGAAAAAGAACTCACCTATGACATTCCGGATGTCATCTTCTTCCTCTTCAGGGCTCATGATGGGGCCATCCGAGGTTGCTTTCTGCCCTGCAGTCTCCTCTTCCTCTGGCATGTCTGTCCCAACCATATCAGGAAACACTGGGACCAAGTGTGGAGCCTCCACAAATGTGTCCTCAGGAACTATTGCTGAAGCAATGGAGACAGGAGGTGGTTGGATGGCTGTGTGGGCCACTGTGGTGGGTGGGACTTGAGTAGAAGGCATTGCCCCTGTCGGTTCTGGAAGCACCGTGGTACTCTGCGTGGTTGCCAAGAGCTGTCTAGCTGATGCCTGAGAGTCAGGGTCAACGAGGCTGGCTGTTGAGGCAGAGGCCTGGACAGTTGCGTCAGTTGTGACAGCAGCACCATGACGGGTGGTTGCTGGCCTCCGGGTGACACTTGTCAATAGGTCTTCGTGTCTCAGGAGCTGATCTTCAATCAACAAGTCCACTCCGCTGTCGCCACTGAAGAGCTCATCATCTGTGGGTCAAACACAAGGTTCATTTGTGGCAATGGGTCAAGGAACAATCTGGCCAAGAATGGGTGGCAACTGGCAGAGGAATGAGGTTCCTTGCTGCAACATGGAGATGAGCTTGAAGATGGAGTGCAGCCAGGATTTTACCTTATCACTTTTATTTTCTTTTTGAAGGCTGAACCCAGGCCTTGTGTATGCTATATGCGCCCTCTAGCTGAGGTCCATCCCAAGCTCTTTTAGTTGGGGACTTAGAAGATGGCCAGGAACATGGGTAGAAGAACAGTTCTTTCCTTGGGAGTCTCTGAACAAATTGCTGCTATCCTTACCCCAGCCGTGGGGGTGGGGGAGTTAGTCATGGACTATGAGCCTAGGCAGCTCACACCTGCAGTGTTAGCACTTGGGAAAGTGTGTCAGGAGCACTGAGTTCAAGGATAGCCTGGGCTACATAGGAAGTTGGAGGCCAGCCTGGAAAACAATATCTAAAAACAATTGTAAATGAAGAAAGAAAATAAAAAAGAATAAAACTTTGCAGGAATAAATAGAGTGGCCAGATGAGATGAGTAGGCAGCGATCCTGGAGAAGGTAACATAGTAAGCCAAGCAACATGGAGATGGGTAACAGGAAGATTCCAGACAGAAAAGACAGTAATGAGAAGCCCTGGGGCTTGAACAAGCCTGTGGAGGGTAAGGAGCATTGAGATAACCAGTGTGGACACAGCAGAGGGTGTGGGTGGGAGGTAAGGTCAGAGGAAACCAGGAGTTTGGGTCATTGGCACCTTGGTGTCTCTGTATAGAATTCCGTTTTTATTCTGAGTGAAATGAAGCGGAAGGATCCTGAGCAGAGAAAACCTGGGAAACAAAGATTCACTAGGACAGACAAGTGTTCTAGGTGCACAAGAAATAGCCAGACAGTTAGAGTTCAGATGTTCATCAATAACACCAGTAGGTAAGGGAAATAGCCAGACAGTTAGAGTTCAGATGTTCATCAATAACACCAGGAGGTAAGGGAAAGCGCAAGTGACAGGCAGGGAGAAAACATCCTAAGGGCTGGGCTGGAAGTGAACGGAAGTCACAGTTAAAGCAGGTGAAATGACTGCAGCCACAGGCTCAGAATAAAGCACCAGACGACAGAACAAGCTGGTGGAGAGGGAACTTGGAGGGCTATTTCCTGTTACCAGTCAAGGGGAAGAGCTGGCTCAGGGAGAGGGGAATAGTGGCTTCCTGAGAGCTCAGGGAGAGGGAAAGAAAGATGACAGGAAGCATAGAGGAACAAGGAAATCGGCTCGTCCATGCTTTGAGAAAATGTCTATGGGGAAAGGCACTGGAGACTCAGCAAGCTCAAGGACCCTGGAGAGGAGCAGATGGCAGAGCCTACCAAGTGTCTCCAAGGAAGTCATTCTGCCCAGGTCTGGCTTTATCCATCTGCAAACAGGAGGACTGGACAAGAAGATGCAGGAGTCCCTCCAGCTCATCTGTCCTTTGCATGGTGTCTTCTAAAACCCAGAGAGCTTAAGTGACCCACCCAAAGCTTCTCCGTAAACACTTAGATAACTACAACGCTGCACTATGGATGGGGTGTGGGACCTCATCTCTACAAGATCCAAATGGCCATTTCCTCCTTGCCCTGCCTCTGGGGTTGTCCCTCTGACTCGGACTCACGCTGCTCTTCAATGTCATTTTCCTCCTCAGCGATCTTGGCTTTATAGTAGGTAATCCCCCTGATGACAGTGGGCTTGGAGGCCACCCGACCTCTCAGGTACACCCGTCTCTGCAAGGGCTGCTGTGGCTTCGTTGCTGCAGGGGGTGCCAGTGGCTGTGTCCTCAGGAGTTCGATGGAGTTGATCTGCTGTGACACGGTTTCCTCCTGCAGAAACCGCTCTTCATACTGTTCCTCAGAGGGGACAAAATGGAAGGCTAAGTCACTCTCTGGTCAGAGAGTTGGGGCAGGATGGACAATGCTGGAGCAGAGGCCACATCAAATACAGCAGCCCTTCCTACGAGTGCTTGGCCAGTGTTTAAATATGGGAGCCAACTGATCCCTGCATCAGACCTTAAGAATCAGGCCTGCCAAGCAGCAATGGAACACTCAGGAGGCAGAGGCAAGCTGATCTCTGTGAGTTCAAGACCAGCCTGGTCTGCAGAGCGAGTTCCAAGACAGCCAGGGCTACAGAGAAACCCTGTCTTGAAAAGACAAAAACAAAGAATTGGGCCTACTTTTATCATGGCCATTTACAGATCAAGGTGTGGTAACACACACCTTTAATTCTAGCACCTCGAAGGTGGAGATAGCTGGATCTCTGTGAGTCTGAAGCCAGCCCAGAAGCCTTCTCGGATGATAAAGGTACCATTTTTGAGTTACAGACTGAATTCCCAAGGGATATCAGGTAGCACTTGCATGGCAGGGCTTCCCTCAGATGCTTTCCAATGGGCACCTACTTAAGGAAGCTATTGCTTCCATAGACTGTGAGAATCTGAAAGAGTAGAAGCCATCTCGTGGTCTCACTCCCCCAGACAGATGTTCCTTAATATTTATTAAGGTTCTGAATCATAACAAATCCCAAGGAACCACCTACATTTATGACTGGCAATTGATTTTATCAAGTCACATGAAGCCTCAAGGTAGGCATCCTGGAGTCTGGGTGATCCCAAGGACACTGAGAATGTCATCTGGATGGCACTTGCCCTTCAGATAGCTATTGCCACATGCTGGCTTCCTGGGTTCCCTGAGTGACAGGATCGCTATAGCCTTCCTGTGCAGAACAATCACCCACTTGGAAAGCAAAGAACTATGGGTGCAAGATCTGTGCTGGCTGTACTCAAAGTGACGGCCACCTTACAGGTCATTCCAGCCTTGACTATGGGAATATGTGGCCAGCCCTGCTCTCATAAGAACTCCAGCAGCTAAGAGGTGGCTACCTATGGTCACCTATGCCATCTCTCTCCAGAGGAGAGGAGTATGGTTCCTTAAGCCCTGAACTTCCAGGCCTTGGAGAGATCCACTTGGGAGGAAGGCCATAATAGAAACAAGACCCAGGCCAGGGCTATGTCCTAAGTAGTAGGGCTTAATCCACTCCATCTTGGTATAGAGGTCCAGCTATCATGATGACACCTCATCACTGTGCACAGAGGGGGCAAACCAGGCTTTAGTTCTGACCTTTGAAACCCAGCCTGGAGAAAACGTGGCACACACCTTTCTTATTACATTTCCCATCTATGCCTGTTTCATGTGATGAGTTTTATCAGACGGTGTAACAGATATGGCAGTCCCTAAATATGTCTCCCTGGCGCATAGTGGTGATGGGCAGCTGGAAGGATGTGTATACATCTTTACCAGTCTCCCTTCACTGGGGTCAAAGAGCTGACCAGGACAACACAAAGCACACTGGCAGGCCAGCCGTGCTCGGGGCATTTTCCATCCTCCACACCAGCTCCCTGGGCCTCCCTCAAGCCTCTGCTCTGGTGAGGCAACTTCTACCAGAGGTATGAGGATGCCTGCTTATCATTCAGGCCACTTTAGTGAGTGCCTATTATGGCCAATCCACTATATATTAATCCTCACAAGCATGGAGTAAGGTAATGTGCCAACATTTCATGGAGGAGGAAACAGACATTTGGTAACGAAGTTAAAAAATCACTCAGTGAAGTGGCTGAGAAGGACACAAATGAAGTCACACGGTCATCAAGGACTGCTGTTATTTCCCTGGCCCGCGTTCTTCCTTACATTAAGCCACATTGGTTGTAACCTCAAGACTACTTGTTTGCCATCTAAAAAGTGGCCCACATCCCCATGCCCTCAGGGCTGTGGTCTGGCAACTGCCCAGCAGACGTGAAAGATGTTTCATTTCCCAGTGGAAAGAGCTGCCTGTGAGGCTGACCAGAGGCCCCTGCCACAGCCCCTACCTCAAATGCCCAGGGCCATCTAATTGCTGGCCATGGTTTCCCTCTGTGTTACGGAAGCCTGTTGTCATTTCTTTGTGGCAAACCCCAGGAACTGTCTTTAGTTCCAGGCTCTCAGGAAAGGGCAGGGACTGCAGTTCTTTGTCCCAGCCAAGGATATGGAGCAAGACGGTGGACAGCCTTTGCCAGACAACATATAATTTCCTTGGATTCGCTGGCGACGAGTTGAACTGGGTGGCAGCTGCCCCAACCATGCTTTGATTGCCTCTCTGTTCATCCAAGAGTCTGCCAAATGACTTCACCTCCTGGCACCCAGTGTCCCCACTCCCACTCTGCCACTCAACCTAGTCTCCAAGCCCCTCTGCCAACCTTCCGGACAAGGGCCATGTTGGAAGACCACCATACAAATAATCACTTGCCATTCCAAGAACCATCTGACATCATCTGCAAAACCCAAAAATAAACAACCAAACCATGTCCCCTGCTGCAGCGTGGTGCTTACCAAAGACACAGGGCTGCATACATAGGGAGTCAATGAGCCTACTCCTGGGCCTCCTACACTTCCCTCTGCACTACCAGCCTGCCTAGGTGGGTTGTGCTAACTTCAGCACTGTGCACCATGGGGACTCAGGGAAGGATGGGGACTTTGCTGAGCTAGGAGAAAAAGAGTTCACTGTGTTTGATTTGGTTTGCAGTTTGCCCTCAGGAAATCTGAGCTGGATCCTTGAACATACCGCAGAATGTGTCATCACGACAACAGACAAAATTCTCCAACTTAGCTGGCTGACTGGGAAGCTCTAAGCAGAATGCAAGGAGTACTGGCTGTGGGGAGGGGCTGAGATGAAGGGCACAGGAGTCTCTTTCTGGTCCCTCAGGGGTGACCCACCAGGCAGGCAAAACACATGTTTAGTGGCCAACATGTAAGGAACACTCAAAAACGAGAAAAAAAATTATTTCTGAAGAAATAACCATCAAAAGCCAGATAATTAGTACCCTTCCATATTTTATAGCATAGAATTGCTTTTTGACTTATGGATTGGGGAAGTCCACACACCAAACTTTTCCAGTGCTTATGGCCTCAAATTCCTCATCTCCCATTTTGCCTTCAGAGCACATGTGCCCCAAAGTGCCCAGACCCACTGAGTATGCCTGCTTGGCCCACAATGAGTTTCTTTACCCAAGAGTCTGAGCCCCCTGTGAGCTGGGAATGTAGTTTGCTGTGAAGGGTGCTTATCTTGCACAAAGTCCTGAGTTCAATCCTTAGCACCTCATAGATCAGGCCCATAACCCAAGCATCTGGGAGGTGAAAGCAGGACAATCAGGAATTCAAGTTTGCTTACACAGCAAGTTTGAGGCTTGCCCAGGAAACATGACGACCAACAACCAATCGAATGAAAATAGTCTGAGCCCATATATACAACCTTCCTTCCTTTTTATCCAAATTTACAATGACCCAGGCAACAGAATCCCACAAAGCAATGTGCCTGCTACAGTTTGAATCTTAAGTCCCCCCAAAGGTTCATGCATTGAAGGCTTGGTCTCTAGCCCATGGTGTTGTGAGGTGGCACAGGTTTTAAGCCATGGGGCCTAGTGGAAGAAATTAGGTCATCGAGGCCTTGGCCCCTTTCCCTTAGGTGACTGGCAGCTCTTTACAACTGAGTGGAAGGGACAGAGTTTTAAACACCCTGCCATTATTTTCCCACTGGTCCAGGATCTAAGTTGATCTGTAAGATGGAGTACTGACCTGTGTCTGGCCAGATTTCCAGGACTTCAGTGATGACCACACAGTGATGGTAGTGTATAGTGACTAAATGACTCCCTTATAAGCAGGAGGACCATATCATTTATTGTCTCCAAGCTGAGACATCTCCAAGAGGAAACAATATGGTACCAGTAGTGATGCCAGGATAGGTGCAAACCTGGATGGTGCAAACAGCACACATGTCCTGCAGGGGATGCTCACAAAAGCAGGATGGGGCATTGTAAAAATGATGCCCAGGCTTAGAAGACCCAGATTTGAGGACCAACTTCCACCCTTACTCGCTGAACTTGCCTGGCTGACAGTGTCTAGTGAAGCCGGGTCAAGCCCTGCTCATCACACCTATGGAACTAATACACAGAAGAGAGGCCCTTCCTTGCCCCCCCCCCCCCCCCCCCCCGCTCTTCCCGAAGCTGAGGAGGTGCCCTGGGGATGTGGGCTGTACCTCTGGGTGGGCGTAGGCTGCTGCTGCATCCCTCTGCAGGGCGGAGCGGATGTCGGGCATGCTGTCTAGGATGTTATCAGAGCAGTTCTCTTTGTTTCGCTTATTTATCTCAGTTCGGATTTCTTCCACATCCTCTTTGATTTGCTCGTTTTCCTTGGTGAGGTTCTTAGAAACTTCCTGAGAAGAAAGAGTTTTGAATGAAAATCGTTTAAAGACAGACAACCGGCAACTAGCAACCATGAGATGTGCTAGACGTGGGGATGATATGGAGCCTGGAGATAGTTCAAAGCATGGAGATCCCATGGGATTGCTTGGAGTGTGGCTCACTGTGGCAGGCACCGATGCAATGTTTCCAGCTCTGAGACACCCAACTGCTAGAAATACCAATACTAATAGAACTGCCATGGTCAGGGCACCCAGCTGGCTCCTTTTTGGTTATTAGTATACAGTGCTCTTACCAAGTGATGAAGAATGGTGCCGATGATTCCATCCACTTGCACAAGTGAATGAGTCATTCAATACGTGAAGGAAGTGTATTGACGCGATTGTAGAAGAGTTGGTCAGAAAACGAGTGTGCTAACTGCTTTCCTCTGAGTGCAAACCATTCATCCCCACACTTTTGGCTCACTCACACAGAAAGTGGATAGGCTGACTTCAATCTTTCCTACCCATGCATGTGAACAGCTGCCTGAAATGACCCCAAGTTGGCAGTTGCCAGGCTCTAACCCTGGTTTACACCAGGAAAAGCCAAAGCTTCATCTCAGTCAGCTGGCATTGCTGTCTTCTGAGTGTCTGAGACAGGCTCCAAATGCCCCCGGAGTTCTTGTCTCGGGGAGGTAGCTGCTGTCACTGGAGAGACACTGTCACATGACAGACATGACGGTCATGATATTCAAGCAGCATGAGGGTGAGGTGGAGGGGTGGATCACAGAGCTTAATGGTCCCCTCAGCCCAGCAGTTAATTTTAGAGAAAGTAACTTCATAGAGATCCAACGTGGTCCAACTATACGAAGGCTTCCTTGGGTCTCTAAATGTTCTACGTGGGCTTTTGCAGAGGACCCGAGCTCAGTTCCCAACACCCACATCAGGAAGTAGACAAGCTACTGTGACTACAACTCCACAGAGATCTGACACCTCCAGCCTCTGTAGATACCTGCACTCATATGCACACGCCCACACACAGGCACACAGACATACAGATAATTAAAAACAGTAAAAACAAAACCCTTTAAAATGTTTTATGTGTGGAGCTAGAAACATAGCTCAGCAGGAAAGGGTGCTTGCGGCCAAGGCTGATGACTTGAGTTCAACTCCTAGACACCGTGGAAGAAGAGAAGCAACCATTGAAAGTTGTCTTCCAATCGTCACATACATGCTGTGATATATGTACATGTGTGTGAGTGTGTGTGTGTACGTGTGCATGCCCCCCACCATACACAAATAAATCAATTGAAGGTTCTTTACAGACAGGGTTGGGGTTGTAACTCAGTAGTAGAAGGCCCCATGTTCCATCCTCAGCTCTGAAAATAAATAATATAAAATAATGTGTGTAACTAGGGCTGGTAGCTCAGGCCTATAGAACCAGTTACACAGAAGGCTGAAACAAAAGACTGCAAACTCAAGCCAGCAGGGGATCCAGAGGAAGCTCAAGGCCATCCTTGTCAACTTACTGTCAAAATAAAAGACAGGAAAAGAGCTGAGGATATACACCATACCAGAACACTTGCCTAGCACATGTGTGGTCCGTGGTTCAATTCCCAGTACCACACACGTACAAAGTCTACTAAAATTAGATGTCAGATGTGTTCATCTTTGGGACCTGGTTTTTAAGTTGGTGAGGTTGGTAGAGGAAGCATTTTACCAGAGGAAGCATTTTACCAGACAAATGCAAAAAGCACAAAAGCTTCTAGGTTTCCTGATGGGGGATGTCCTTCTGTACATATGTTTCTCTTATTGGTTGATGAGAAGAACACTGATTGGCCGGTAGCCAGGCAGGAAGTATAGGCAGGGTTACCAGGCAAGGAGAATGCTGGGAGAGGAGGCAGAGAGAGGTCTCCAGAGAGAAGCCACGTAGTTGCTGAAGGAGTAACATGCCGGATTACCAGTAAGCCACAGCCTTGTGGCAATACATAGATTAATAGAAATGGGTTAATAATTAAGAGAAAGCTAGTCAATAAGAAGCTTGAGCCATCACCCAAACATTTTATAATTATATAAGTCTCTGTGTGTTCATTTGGGGCTAAATGGCTGCAGGACCAGGTGGGACAGAAACTCCAGTTTCCAAAAGCACAGCCTTGCAACCCAGTACTGATGCAATTAATGTCCTAGAAGAGAGTCTGGGTGGCTCAGAGCCAAGGTGATATTCATATATCCAAGAAGATGGTGACACCCAGACACTGTGGCTCCACAGCTCCTATGAGGGTGGCCCAGGGGAGCCCAGGAGATTCTTGTTAAACTCTCCAGACTCCAGAATGGTCAGCACAGCACTTAAATAGTTCATCTCGAGCTCTAGAAGAGCTCATTGTGTTCTCTACAGCTTAGCCCAAGCCAGACTCTCTAAATTGCACAGAATTAGCTGTGAGAGCTACAGTCCATGAGAAATGGGTCTTGTTTGGAGAACTCACCAAGAATGAGGAGGTGTGGCCTTTCCTGACAGAGCTTCAGGGGTCTAATGGTTAAAGTCGTATATGGAGGATGGTGTCCAGCTTACACCTCACTGCTGCTGTTACTAGCTCTGTGATCTCAGGCAAATTATGTAAACTCCCTCTGCACCCATTTCCCATTAGTGAACTGTGGACAGTACTAGCACCACATAAAGTTGGAAGGAGAGAACCAACTCCACAAAGTTGACCTTTGCATGTGTGCTGTAGCATACATGCACATATCACTCTCATACACAGTAAATAATAACTAAAATTAAAAGTGGCTGACTCCTCAGCCAGCCCCCTGGCCTTTTCTCCTAAAGTTCACTTATTGGACCACTACGGGTGCCGAACCAGCCCAGCCAGCCCTCAGCAGTACCAAACGCTTTAAGGATGCCAGAGCATCCTTGTAGTTTATTTTCAGATGTGTAAAAGGCCATGTATCTGCACTACTCAAAGTATGGACAAGAGGCCAGCACCATCAGTACCAGGCAGGAACTTGTCAAAAATGCTGATTCCCAGGCCTTTCCCGGACCTGCTGGATCAGAACCTGCATTTCCTCAAATCTCCAGGTGTGCTGAGTCCACGCAGGAGCTTGAGATAGCCAGTAAACACAAGTATGAAAGGAGCTGTTTGTGACATCCAAGGTCTTCCCAGGTGAGAACAGAGAGGCTCCTGGTCTGTGACATCCCTTTGAGCCAGCATAGGGCAGTGGTCCTTTCCATAGCTTCTTATTCTAAGAAAGAGAACAAAGCCTGGCAGTGCAGAGGCCAGCTGTGTAACTTCTTTGTTAGCGTATGGATGCTGAGAGCCGTGGGGACGGCTTAGTGAGCAAGACACTAATGAGGAAGGCCACCTTCTATGAGGAAGTAAGCAACAGACCAAGAAATGAGAAAACACCAAGCAGAGAATGTGGGAAACCAAATCAGTGTGACACAGCCAAAGCCAGTACTGACCCCTCACCAAGGGCAGGGCAGCACTCCAGGGGGATGAGTTGTGTTTAGACCCACTGCCCAGGAAGGGCCCCAGGACTACACCCAAAGTGCTCACGATATCTTGGATGATGATGTCTTTCTCAGGATGATGGGGTACGTGGGCTTGAGCGTTCCTGCTGTCTGAAAGGCTGCCCTCTGGTTCTTGAGCACCCTAAGCATGAGCTTCCATGCAGCACCCTCTGGGAGGTCACAGCAGCCCACAGGTCCTGCTTCCAGCCCGTTGGGCCCCAGAGGTTCTCTGCCCATTGATTGATTTATAGTCTCCAATTCCCTTTCTGATTTCAGCCGGGCTGTTAGTTTGGATTTCCACAGAGAAGGGTTTGAGGCAGGCCAGCTCTGAAAACCCAGAGGGGCTATATAGTTTATTACCCTCATGGGAACAGCAAAGCATGTTGGCCGCCTGAATAAACACTAGGCTGGAGGTGGCATCACCCCATCAGCCCGTTGGGCTGAGCCAGCTGATTTCCCCAGGGTGGCAGCAACAGCAGCTCCCCTTTGTGGCTACCTCCACTCAGCCACCTCCCATGCGTGGCTGCTGGCTCTACCTGAGGCTCTGCTTTCTTCACACCAAGGGCCTTTGTGGGGGCACTTTGTGGAGGTGTAGGGCATGGCATTCACCCACTCAGCCTCTTAGGATCTTACCCTGTCAAAGGAGAAAACTCCACGACCTCATCCCCCGAGCTCTTCCCCTCTGGGACAGCTGCGACTATGACATTTCTGATGTATACAACTTGGCTCATGGAGAATACACTGAGGACTTCAAGAAGTCCCGGCTTAAGCCAGCATACTACATGGTCCTTGCCAAGGATGCTGGCGCCATGAAGTAGAGGGTGGGGAGGGACAGTAAAGACCAGGCATCCCAGAGGGCTGAAACAGAAGGCTAAGGCTGGACACAATTAAAGATCTGGAAGCTTGGCTATGCGTCCCTAAAGTAGGCAGAGCTAGAGAGTGCTGACTGAAGTACCACGTGCTAGGGAGATGCGCAGTTGGGCATAGCAGGCTATCAGCGAGAGCAAGCCCATGCCGTCAGATGGGGAAAGGGTTCAGTGCTAACTGGAGCTGGAGGGACAGAAACCAGACCAGGGTGGAGGGGTGGAGAGCACCTGAGCTGCGCCGAGTCCCTGGGCAGTGTAGAAAGAACACATAGGTGGGACTGGGACATTCAACAACATTCAGCACAGGACATTCAACAACACACCGCTCAGCAGACACTTTGGCATGGTATGGAACCAGTACACCCAAGTGTGCACACTGGTGGAGTGGGCACGGGGAAGGGTGTCCCCTGGGTGCAGACATGACCCTGAACTTTCATAGCAATTGGACAAAGTGGGCATGGTAGGCAGGGACAAAAGGCTCTGGAGGTCACGGCCTGGTTTTATAACCATGCCATGGATGAAACCTCTCCAGGCCCCTTAGAGAAAGAATGAAGGCATCCGCTGCATCCAGAACAGACAAGGGGTTGTATGAGGCAGAATGCCTGGGGGCAAACAGGGCTGGAGATGTGTGGGTAATGCTGCAGTAGAATGTCCCTTTCTGTCATAGCAGCAAACAGGTGTGGGGGGAAAGAAGAGCTACGGTTGGTGTGGCTGAGTCAAGGAGGAAAGGAAGAGCCCTGAGTTACATTAGACACCCGTAGGAGGAAGATGGACTGCATGCAGGTCAAATCTTGCTCACAACCCACGCAGCAGGCTACCTAGAGAGCAGCATGGCATGGCGTGCAGCAGGCTCCGGTGCTGAGAACAAGCTGGAAGCGGTCCTACAGCAGTACAGTGCACATGTGTTGGGAGGAAGGCCTCAGCAGTGGGCGAGCTAGTGGTTCCTGTGGGCTTGCCCTGGCTGTCCCCTCCCCCTCTGAGCCCTTGGGGGACACAACTCGGATCAGATGGCTAAGGACAACCACCCAAACTGACAGCTGTCCCCCAGCTCCTAGTAAGCAAGCTAGATTGGGAAGAGCAGCTGTGAACAGCCGGTGCTCCTAATGGCTGTGGCCAAGTCCCTCTGCCTACAGCTGGTGGAGCAGGTGGACCTGGGGGGAGGGAGCCACCGGCTGCTGCTTTAAATCCCTCCCCAACTAAACAGCTGCTGAGCATCTTGTGCGTGTCTGTCAGGTGCTGCTGAGCCAGGCCTGGGGAACAAAGAGCACTACTTCCAAGCTGCCCTCAAGAGCTCCCTAGCCAACTGCCCTTTGGAGGTCCCAGGCTTGGAAGGGGACTCAGATAAGTTCCAGGTTCCTGGGGATTAGTTTCTGGGTTAGATGAACCCTCAGACACCACCCCCCACACACACACATCAAAACCAAAGCCACATGTTCCCTCATATCCTGGCAGTGATGAGCTGTCTCTAAGCTAGTGGACGGAAGGCCGACTCCATATCTTTAGCCAAGATGTAAAGCTCAAATTCCACAGCAGCAAATTAGATTTGAAGCACAGATAACCCCAGGAGAGGTGAAATGGCTTGAACTCATATTAAGATGTAAATTGAATTAAGTAAAGCTGAAATGTATATTGGAAACATTATCGCCGACCCTCTTCCAATGTGTACTGCAGGAGACAGGCTGAACCTTGCTTGAGGAAGCTGCAAGGGTGAGATGATTATGGAGAGCCCTTCTGAAGAGGCCGCTTTGATGAGGAGAGAGAGAGCACTTGGGGTGTTTTGATGGACTGGGAGGTAGGGTGGAAGGGAAGCTTGGAAAGCAACAGTTTCCCTAACTCACTGACAGTATTGCACAGGTGAATGAAAATGGCATTTCCTATTAGTGAGTGCAAATATTCCCTCTGAGTAAGGAATGTCCCTCTGCCCCTGCCTTCTGAGCCAGAAACACAGGCAGCAATACATCTTCAGATTTGGGGGGGAACCTCATCAATGTCTGGGCCAGTGTATTCTAGGGAAAGGGCTAGTTCTGAGCCTGCAAAACCCATCAGAGGCTTTCTTGAGTTAAGGATGAAAATGTTTGCCTGTGTTGAACCAGTGCTACATAGGTCTGTATGCAAGTAACAGAGTTTGTTGTTGCCTTTGGAAGCTGTAGGCTCCCACCTAAACTTCCACTCCACAACTCTCCAAGTTCTTATGCTCTGTGTCTTCCCACATTTCGACTCCAACTCCCCCATAACATTCTCTGAATTGTCTTCCCCCCCCCACCCATTGGTAGGAAGGGATCAGCATGAGTCTACCATGTCGAAGGTCATTGGCTGCTTCTTCTTCCTGAACCAGTTCTAAAAGCAGGGTGCATATGTTTCAGGCCTCCCCAAAGTGAATAAGAAAGGTGTTTTGGGGTGCAGATTTTGGAAGTCAATAAAATAGTTTCACTACAGTATACCCCCCCCTTCCCAGGATAGAAAGCCTGATGTTAGCAAATGCTGATGAAAGGTTCATATCTGCTTAGTGGGAGTATAAACTTGTATTCACTTGAGAAGACAGCTTGGCAATATCCCCTTGAAGTTTAAGACAGCAGTTCTCAACCCGTGGGTTGTGACCCTTTGGGGATCACATATCAGATATCCTGCATATCAAATATTTACATTACTATTCATAACAGAAGCAAAATTACAGTTATGAAGTAGCAACAAAATATTTTATGGTTGGGGGCCACCACAACATAAGGAGTTGTATTAAAGAATCACAGCATTAGGAAAGTTGAGAATCACTGGTCTAAGATAATTAATAACCCACTCACTCCATTCTTTGTCCTACTCCATAGAAAATGAAAGTCAGCATGTGGCAGGATACTTGTTCAGGGCTGTTCCTACACAGGGGTATCTCTGGGGTATTCTAAATAATGAATTTGGAAATAATTTACATGTCTATCATCACCAAATATATAGATAAATTGCACTATATCCATATAATAGAATGGTACACAGTAATAAAAATGGGTGAATCATAAGACACAAAACAACGGAGTTAAAAATGTGAAGTTGAGTGATAGCACATATGTATATACATATATATGTATGCACATATATATGTATATATATATATTCTCAAACACACACATGTGCTCTGTAGGATTCAATATAATTGAAGTTCAAAAATAGACTCATCCTTAGAGAACAAACTTGCACAGCAAAGCAAGGAGGGAGCTGGAAGATAGATCAGTGGTTAAGAGCACTATGGTCTTGCAGAGGACAGGGTTTCAGTTCTGAGCACCCTCATGGTTGCTTACAACTCTAGTTCAAGGGGATCTGATGCCCTCTTCTGACTTCCATGGGCACCAGGGACACGCATGGTAAATGCTCAAACACATAAAACATACAATACATAAAAAAAAAACCAGAAAGAAAACATGGAAAATGATTAAGCTTCCCTGGGGGTGAGCCTGGGAAGACATGGGTGTTGTGGGTGTGCTAACATCATTGTGTCTTCTGTTGAATGCTGGTTTCTCAGGGATTTGTTTTATAATGAGGTATCAAGCTATGCATTTTCCTAAGCATGTATCTTTTCCATCATTTAAAATAAAAGCTTAACTAAGCTTGAACCACAGGCAGAGCTGCCAGAAAGGATTTTACTGAGAGCAAGGAGGCTCTGAACTGGGTTCCATCTCTCCCTTTCTTCCTCTTTCATCTGCAAATGAGGTTTCCATGCTTACATTCTCCCCTATGCCCGAGACAGATGTGCACATGTGTGCCCACTTGCTCTGCCAAACAACAGGCCTACTCTGAGAGAACAGTCCCTCCATTCTGACCTCCTTTGGTCTTGTCTGACCTCCAGAGACTCCCCTTGGGATTCAAGAATGTGCAAGGAGTGGGAACAGAATTTTACTTTAATTCCTCCTACAGCGCAGTACTGGAGAGAGAGGGAGTGTTTTTCCCATTTACCCAACATTCTGCCTTTTCAATTACTGCACACCCCAGACAGACAGCCTGCAAGGTCTTGACTCCACCTCAGTCTAAGATACAGTGCTTCACTACATGGGTCAAAAGACTCCTGTCAGCCCAGCGACTTGTCGCCTAGGGCTGTCTGGCTTAGGGAAACCTCCATGGAGTGGAGTAGGACCGGCATACATATGGGACACAGCCAGAGTCCTGCTAGAAACTCCTTCTGGTTAGGAAAAGCTGATGCCTACATGGCAGACAACAAGGACTGGAAGGGAATTCTGAGATTGATTCGAAAGAGCCCTGGACCAGAACCCAGCCCTAACTCTTGATTTCAAGCAAGCCATGGAATTTCCTGAGGTCTCACATCCTGCCCGGCTCACAGAAACAAATCACTAAATGAAATGTATATGGAATGTTAAAAAAAAAAACTGTAAAATGCTGTGTAAATACAAGGATTATTATCATAAAAGTACAATGCTGGCTGCCAAATGCGAGTTTTGAAAAGAGATACTCTTGTCACTATGACAATTGAGACAAAGCCTCAGTGACTAAGTGTCATCCTGCTGGGCCACTGCACTGCACCAGGCTCCTCCCATGGGGGCTGAGAGTAGGCTTGGCTCATCTTCAGAGTCTGTTCCACTGGCCTCCTCTGAGGATGGGTACCTGACGTGCCCCTCCAGTACCCTCCCACAGAGCTATCTTCCCCAAAATGTGCTTGCTGGAAAGAATGGAAACTATGTGGCGGTCAAGGGCAAATGAAGTATAAAAGGTGGCTGTTAATCATTTTCTTAAAGGGATATCACACATTTGGATCGTGCTAAGGGACTCAGGAACAGAGGCATTTTCCAGCTCTGGACTCTGGTTTGACCCTTCAGAACCAACCCATCTAGAGGGGGTCCTGTCTGTGCACGGATTCCGTTTAGAATGAGATGGCAATGAGCATTCTGTCCCATCATGCTAGCCATCAATATTGGGCCTACCTCTCCAGAAAGTCCCTCTGGTAACAGTGGTCAGAGTAGAGAGGGCTGGTGTGGTCCACGTGGCTGCCTCACTCTGTCTGCAGACTCAAGCTGCAGAGGCTGGACCCTTCTTGCCATACTGAAGAGACTTTAGACCCACTAATGTACCCAGAACAATGTTCGTATTCTGAAAACTCTTCACAGTGTGGAAGGGTCTAAATCTAAGGGTGGGAGGGAACACTTTCTTAGATAATGTTTTTGAGACAAGCTTTGTTGTGTAGTTTAAGCTGGCTTTGAACCCATGATTCTCCTGCCTCTGCTTCCCAACAGATGGGATTAGAGACATGGGCTACCACGACTGGCTTTTGAGAGGACAGTTAAACCTCTCTCTCTCTCTCTCTCTCTCTCTCTCTCTCTCTCTCTCTCTCTCTCTCTCTCTCTCTCTGCGTCTCTCTTTTTTTCTTCTCTCTCTTTTTTTTTTTTCTCTCTCGGTGTGTGTGTGTGTGTGTGTGTGTGCACTTGTGTGGAGGTCCCTTGGGGAAGTTCATACTCTCATTCCACTATGTGGGTTGCAGGGATTAAACTCAGGTAAAGATGCAGGCAGCAAGCACATCTATGGACTGATTGGTCTCAGAGTCTCACAGGCCCCTCTGGGAATATCTTTCAGGAGGGAAGGGGAGGTGCTGAGCTAGCTAATCATGAATGCAGTGATTCCTCTTCCTTGCCCCAACATTGCATTGTGGGAATGTTTACCCTCATCTCTCTTTGGTCTTAACTCGGATGCTGTGTTTAATTTACTGATTTTGAAGTAGTTCCATTGTGATTAGTGTTCCTTTTGTCCCTTGAATAATCATACAAAGTAGGCAGGGCATCATGAGTGGGGTGGGGGCATGGCTGCTTGGTGGCCACAGACAGAATAACTCACTCTGCTGACTCTGCTCTTTCTGCATAAACTAGAGATCCCTGCATTTCTCACATCTACTGATCACTCAGCAGGGAACCTCAGATTCTCCAAGATAGAACCCCCAAAGCCTATCTATTCCATGAGGAATAAGATACATGTCTGTGGTCATTGCATTATTAAATCCAGCACTTAAGAGCAGCAATTCTCAACCTTTGGGGTCTCACAACCCTTTCACAGGGGTCACATATCAGGTACTTACATTACAATTAAACAGTAGCAAAACTACAGTTATGAAGTAGCAACAAAACTATTTTATAATTGGGGAAGGGGTCACCACAACATGAGGAATTATATGAAAGGGTGGCAGCATTAGGAAGGTTGAGAATGACTGCTCTGGAGTTAATCCTCCGAAGCTAATGTAATAGATTTATGCTTGAAGCAGTAACTCTTTGGGCACAAGAGCTAGATACCAGTCCCCAGCACCTGTCCATGAGTTTCTTCCAGCAGGGCTGAGCAAGCGAGAACTAGAGGGTTATATCCTTTGGGGCTGGATTTTAAAAAACAAACAAACAAGTGATAGCAAGACTAGAATCTTTCTCACCTCCTCCAGTTTATCCACTCGCCCCACCAGTTTAGTGGTGACTGAATGCAGCTTTAGGAGATCCAGGCCATAGAAAGCGCCTTCCAGCATGTCTATAATTGTGGAAAGCTAAGAAGCAAGAACAGAGGTTTAGTTAGTTCAGGTTCGGGGCTGGGGCCAACAGAACCCCAAAAAAGAAGTTTCCTTTTAGATCTCTGTGTTGGGGGCTCCATAGGGAAGCCAGTAGCCAGGAATTGAGAGGGTACCCTCAGAAGCACATTTGTGTAGGGAAGGACACAGATAAGCCTCAGATGTGAGACGTATTCTGCCTGAAAAAAAGACAATTAGATGACTTCACACAAACATAAACCTGAGGTCTAGCCTAGATACTTTCACAAGTTGTTTATGTCTGTTCCAGAACAGGACAGTTGCCTTCATTCTCATTTCTTACTAGACTCTAAACTCCTTGGGGCCTTCTCATCTCTGTTCTCTCAATATACATACAAGACCCTTTACTAGCAGGTAACCCATACATACTCAGCATAGCGACTGCAAATGTCAACGCCTAGAGGGTGGTGCTTCTGAAACCCTTAACTTCATCCTGGACTAAAGGCCCTGGAAGTCACCCCCTGTTTTCTCAGTACAAAAACAGAACAAAAAACCAAACCTAAACTGATCCTGGATTATAAACAACACAGTGGCCCTTGTTTGAGGTGGCATCCTACCTCAGGGCACAGAATAGAGCCTTGTCTTTTCCAAATGCCTCCCCTGATAACATGGGCTCCAGCAGCATTCAGGGTCTGCAGGGCTCAGGCAAAAGTGCGGGTGACACATGGGAAAGAGCCTTCCTTCCCATCAAGGACACATGTGTGGGGGAGAGGGCTGCCTACGCTTTTATAATCTCTGTTCCCCATGCATCTCCTTGCTTTGCTTCCAAGTGAAGAACTCCACACTGAAATGTTCAACGCTTAGAAGATCTCTTCCCATCCCAGGGGATCCCACACAACTGGGTGGTATGGACTTGGCTGACTTTTCTGGTGTGGTTCCAGAAATCCCTCAGAGTCCAGCCCTAGTCCTGAATAGTGTAGCCCTGAGTCACATGATCAAACCTGAGACATCCCTTGTCCTGTTAAACCCGTCTCTGCCTGAAGATCAATCAATGTCTACCATGTCGGCAAGTAGGTGTCAGATCCCAGACCTAGCAGAAGCATACCAGATCTCCCCTCATCTGCTCATTTACACGGCTTCACGGGCATCTCCCCATCCAACTACTCACTAGTCGTCATTCAGTGCTCCCAGGTCCCCCAAAGCCCTCCACATTGTATTCAAGGAGGCTGAGCTCACAGATGTGAAGGAGGTCTGTGCAGCAGTGACTGGAATGCAAGGCAGTCTGACCACCTCACACTGCAAGCAAAAGAAAGACCAAGAATAGAGCAGCCGAACCCCACCCGGGTCACTCTAACAGTGGTACCAGGACCAAAGGGCTCACTCCTTTGTGTACATGGTAGGCTGACAGTAAGTTGTAACTGATTTTCCTGGAGAACAGTGAGTTCCTCTGGCCAGATGGGCCTGGCAGCTCTTCCTAAGACTGGTCTCGATAGTTCCATAGTAGGGGCAGGCATAGGGCATATTTTGCTCCCCTGCCCCCATCTCTCTCTGGCTTCAGAGCTGAAAATGTCCGACTTGTGAGATCAGCCTCAAATCCACACTGAGGACTCCAGCAGCCAGGCTTCCATGCCCAACTAGGAGTTTGTAGTCTCCTGGATCCCCAAGGTATCCTCTCACCAAGGCACTTCTCCTTGCCAGCTCCTACCTTCAGATCCCGGCTGTCAGCCTCCCGAAGCTTCTGGAGCCTGAAGTCTCCCTCACAAGGATTGACAGCAGATGGGGGAGCAACACAAGCACATTTACAGGAGGAGCCCGAGGTGATGGTTTCCACCGTGTAGACATCTTCCTTTCTGGAAGCCCCCGAGTTGATCCTTTGGCAGGCATCTCGGCCCAATGGTCTCACCACACACTTGCACTGGCAGTCGGAGCCCTCAGACACAGCCTTAACTTTGTCGTAGTCTCCCAGCAACTGGACACACACACACACAGAGAGACTGAGTTGGAGGTATGTAAAAACGCACTCCTCTCGGAGGCTTTTGTTTCACTTTGTCAAATGCCCTGCCCTAGCCAAACACTTTAGCCCTAAGCCATGCAGTGAACAAGTCATAGCTCATAGTGGGCTGACACAGATGCTTCAACCCTGCTCACACATTGGCCTTGCAAAGTTGTATATTTCTCAAGAGGGCCTTAGCCTTTAACCATTTAAAGAAAACAAAGCCAAAACCAATCCTCATTGTTCTTTCAATAGCCCTTTACTCAAATCCAGGTTTACATTAGAAGTGGAGACAGAGTTGGAGGGGGGATCAGAAAGCTGGTCTTTGATGGTGAGGACTACAGGTGTCTCATTGATTTATTCAATCAACACGTTTGCAGTATCTCCTCAGGTCAAAGTGTGCTGAGAGGTAGTGATGGAGCAGACAGACTCTGTTCCCGAACAGCCCACTGTAAATAAGCTCTACTGACTGGCGAGTGCTAAGTGTGGACAAACTTGTGCTGGGAGCTGAGGCTCTACCTGGGAGCCAGGGAAGACTGATTGGAGGAATTGGTATTTGATGTGAGCCTTCAAAGACTGATTAGGTTGACAGAAAGAGATCTGGTAGACATAGAAAACAAAAACAAAACCAGATCCAGAAGTCTGTAGGGTTTACATAGCCCAAGAGTTCCTTTGGATACTGACCCAAAACTTCAGCCCCAAAGCAGAAGAATAAAATTAGCTGTGCTTGCTGCATCTACAATGTTAAACATTTCCTTCTGGAATACATGCCCCTCCCAGCCTGCCCATGCAGGCTTTCTGCTGTCCCTACCCTGGGAGAAAAACCCACATAAGCCCCATCAACTCATCTCTAATAGGCCTTATATCCTCAAAGCCAAGGCTCCTATCCTAATCAGGCAGCAGGCAGGCTTGGAGCCTGCAAATGTTCCTGGGGATGCTCTCTGCGGGAAGAAGGCATGTAATGTTTTCCTTGCAAAGGTTGGGTTTCTTCTAAAGCTAATGTTTGCTTTAGGAGTGTTGTCAAATACAGACTGGACCAAGTGGAAGAGGGAGGTGGATGGAACTCAGGGTGACTTAAGCAGCCAGTCTCCCCACACTGATAGTAAATTGTTCCTGTCTCCTTTTGGAAACTGCCTAGATTCCTATGCAACCCTGCTCAGAGAACCCTGGATGGGTTCCTTCCCTTCAGGGGGCTCCGGTTTCAGGCAAGCATTTGTTTATGGTTTTCCAGAGCCCCAGCGGGAGGGATTTTAAGTCTTTTCAATTTAAGGGTCAGTGTGAGGTTATGGGTGGGCATAGGGCATATGTTAGCATAATTATTAAAAGAAGAAACAACATCCGATCAACCCCAAAGTAGGGCTGACAGTGCTCTCTCTACTGAGAGAAAAGACCCAGACTGAGGGCCTAGTGGAGGTACAGGCAACGTTCTTAGCATCCTTTCTCTGGCATTAGTCATGCTGAGGACCACGGTGACGCCCACTGCACACCAGTGTGCCAGCTTTGGAGGTCACAAATACCACATAAGTGAGAGAAGTGTCCCTTACAGTCCCGAGAACTAAGCTGGAGACTGCCAGAAGCCAGGCTGGCCCTTTCACTTTTAGCTTCTGCTCCTCATCTCAGGGAGGACTATCAGGGTGTTTTGAACTGAGTTAGATTCATAAATGGATACGCTACAATGCTCATCACTATCATGGGTCGCTTAGCCCCCACTGAGAATCAGCCAGAACTGTGTGGATCTGTGCGTCCACTCTGATCCCGGAGAACCAGGTCTTAACATAAATCTCTCTGTCCCGGGGTTCCCCTCATATGCCTCACACATGTAACAGTTTCTGTCTTCACCCCATGCTTCTGCCCGAGTGTCTCCTCTGAGACCGTAAAACATCTCCCATGGCTCACGCCATCTGCCTCCTGTCCAGCTTGTCCTTCTGTTTACACATTCCAGTTCTGACAGCCTCACAGGCAAGAGGTACTTTTCACAACCTTTACACAAGACACACACACCTTTCCTCTAGAGGAGTGTATAGAGTCTACCTTCCCCTTCCTTTCTCCTCACTTGGAAAGCCGAAACACTCTAGGGTTGTGAGGGGAGGACCCACACCCTGACTTTTAAGAAGATAACAAAACGAAAGGCCCCAGTGGTGGAATCTCCACACTTGAGAAGTTGAGATAGTAAGACCAGAAGTTCTAGGCTAGCCTCAGCTACACAGTGAGCTGGTCTACAAGGAAGCCTGTCCAAAACCAAACAAACAATATACTATGATAAACGAAAAATAAATACTAAAAGTAAAGAGAAAAACAGGTGCTCACAAACTCTTCATCCAGGACCAGCCTCAGGTCCTTGCCATCCACCAAAGCAAGAAGACGGGAGGGCATGCGAATCCTCATCCTACCTGAGATAAAACGTTCTCCTGGTTGTCAGCCTCGTTTTGCAGAGTGTCATCCTCCTCCGTGGGTGCCACTGTTTGCACATCAGGGGGCTTGCTTGTCTCTGTGGGAGGGGAACTGGTCCCCCAGACCGGTGCCACCAACAGAGCAAAGCAGAGAACTAATGGCAGAGGATTGGCCATGGGTGATGCGACAGCAGGAACCTTAGTCCCTACAGAGACCACCTTGGATAGTGGTGGGTCTCAGCAAGGCGTCTTCACTGGAGTCCGGAAGAGAGGCTGCTCGGAGAGCTGTCTAAAGCTGGGTGTGGCTGAGTGGAGCAGGACTGAGCTCCCCAGAGACCCTGAGCATCGCCTCCCTGACCCCAGCAGCCTAGAGCTGTGCAGAGGTCGCAAGAAAGAGGTGACCGAGGGGGCGGAGGCTGGCGCCGGCTCGCGGACAGCGTCACCCGCACGGTGGGCTCAGGTGGAAGGCTGGCGCCGGGAAGATGGAAGCACAGGAGGACCGGGTGCAGGACGGACAGTGGCCACGGCGCGGGAGGCGAGGGAGGGCTGCTGGCCCAGGGCGCCGCGGGGCTGGCGCGGAGGGAGGGCGGAGCCTCTATTGTGCCGGGGCAGAAAGATGCAGCCAGTGACGGCGCGGAGGAGGAGGACCGGCAAGCGCACAAACTTGGGCTCAGCGCCTGGGGACCCCGCCTCCTCCCGGATCAGCCGCTGCCCTAGTGGGCGCTGGCTGGCGTGGGAAGGGCGCGGCTGGCCTTGCTTCGGACCGTAGATGCCGACCCTAGCGGGACTTCGTGTGCCTTTTCTCGAGTTTTCTGCACACCCAAGTCCCTGCAGAGCCCTGACCTGTCCCTGGACTACAACCTGGACAGAGAAGAAATGACGGCCGCGGACTGGACTCCTTAGTGAGTGCAGGCAGATTTGAACTTAAGGTCAATGGTAGCTCCGGTGCCTGCCGCGACTTTAGAACCTTAACACCTCCACTCAGAGGACGTCTCTTGAATCTCTGCCAGAATGTGGCAGAGTTCGATAAATACTTAAAATAAGGATACTGGCTACAGGTTTCTGGTGCTCTGCTTGCCCTGGTGACTTCCCAGAACTCAACAACTGCCTCTTACATCTCCATGGTTTGGGGAGAATCGCCAGGCCTTTCTCTCTGTGACCAGATAATCTTTAAAGGGTGTATATTTGCAACGGTGTGATAGTATGCCACTGTGCTCATTAATCAGTGTTTCCTCTATATGCTACTATGAAGATTAACAATGTGTCACTTTCAGGAAGAGCATTGTGTCTTCCAGGACAACTAACTGTGTCTCTGAAGATGATCAGTGGAGCCAGGTCAATTCAAGGTTTCGACCTCCTTGAGAAATCCAAGCATCTTGTTCCTAAGCAACAATGCTGGAATGATTTAAATACTAAGTCAAGTAGACATCAGTTTAGATATGATGCTAGTTCACAGAAGTGTAATATTACCATTTATTAATCTCTATTATTATTATTTCAGTGCTACGAATCCAACTCAAGGTCTGCTGGATCCTAGACAAGCTTTCGGGCACTGAGCCACACACCCTTGACCTTAATAATAACAAGCATTACTATTTTCTTAAAAAGAAAAAAAGTTTATGGAAAAAAATCTAAGCCTCTAGATGCCTACTTTTTCAGGAATGCTACATGCATGCCTTTCTATGAACACTGTCAAATCTTGTCTGGAACTAGATGGGGGTTGACACTACAAATGTTGTTTTCAAGTCCAGTTAAAATAAATAAATAAATAAAATAGCTAAGTCCAAGGCGATAGTCAGCTAGGTGTTTCCTGGGTTGACTGGGGAAATGCAAGGCAGAGTATAACCATATTCTGCATAGCTTAAAGAAGGGGCAGTTCACAATACTGAAAAGGCCAGTAAGACTCAGGAGGACGACCATCACAGTGAGGAAGTTTCAACAGGAATGGATAGATCAAATGCATCCTGGATGCATTTCTGGGCAGAAGGCAGCCTTAATCTTCACAATCCTTTTTTCAGATGGCAGTCACCAGTCAGAAAAGCCTTCCCTGACTGAGGGCGGTTCCTCTGTGATGTGCTCCCCCAGAACTGGTTGTTGGAGGTTTACATCCTTCCTGCCTGTCTTTCCCACTGTAGCTGACTTGGCTCACTGTTACATCCTCAGAGTGCCTCCAGCGCCTGGAGCGCTGTCTTAGCTACTTTTCTATTGTCACGACAAAGCACAATGATGAAGGCAGCTTAAAAAAGAAAGCATCTAACTGGGCTCATGGTTTCAGAGGGTAGTAGAATTCATGACCATCGTGGAGGACAGCATGGTGACAGGCAGGCAGGCATGGTGCTGAAGCAGTAGCTAAGAGCTTACATCCTAGTTCGCAGGCTATAGGAGTCTGTTCTGGTCCAACAAATAGAATAAACCTGTCAGGAGTTTCTGGAGGATGAATTCAATTCCCGATGCAAGGCCAACAGGAAAGTGGGGCTTTCTGGAGCTTCCCCCTTCCTCTTCTCTTTGAATGTGGCCATGGTGCTCAGAGCTGTAGCAGCTGTTCTTGAGACCACAACTGTCTTGTGTCTGGAGTATAGCTCCTTCCTAAGCCTCACTTTCAGTCTTTTAAACGTTTAGCCCTATGGTCCCATAGAATGTGACTAAGAGGGATCCCTGGATGGCTTCCGCGTAGTGACACAAAGTACACACCTTCTGAACCGCCTCATTCTCAGCATGGTTCCCTGCTCTCTGTTCCCTTCCTCCATTTTTGTGTATCTTTCTCAGACCATGTGGCTTTCCAGGTCCTCCATCTCACTAGTCCCCCCCCCCCCCCCCAACACCCCAGCTTGAAGAAAGGTTGGAGCACACAGAAACCAGCTTTTCTTGTCCTAACTCTGCTCTTGTTAGTTGGGTTTTGATTTTCTGAGACAGGGTCTCACTCTATAGGCCATGCTGGCCCAGCACTCACTGTGTAGACCATGCTGGCCTCGAACTCATGGCCTTCCTTTTGCATCAGCCTCTGCAGTACTGACATTGCTAGTGTGAGCCACCACACTTGTTTCCTGGGGCTGCTCTGTCATTAATGCAGCACACAGCCACCTCAGCCTTTTTGGCAGTCACATTTCACAAGCGATTCACACGGATTAAAACAAAACAAAACAAAAAAACATAGTTTTTGTTTCTTACATGTGAGTTTTATGTTGGTTTCCTTTATTCTCTGCATTCCAGTGACTTTTGTTTAACCCAAATATGGGCTTTTACATTTTTAACCACTGAAAAATATGGTGGGTTTGGCTCATCGTTTTCATCCTATTGGAAGCATGGCTTTTTAAAAACCTTTGTTCTAACTTTGGGTGAGTTTCAAATTCAATAAGCACAACTTCTGTCTTCATTGAAATCATTAAAAAAAAAAAGTTCATTCTGATGATGGGGTTAGTGTACTTAGCCTTATACCCTGTACCCACCATAAGAAAAGCCTCAGTGTTCCCTTCCCCGCCTCCCTGACTCCCTGACTCCCTGCCTACCTCCCTCCTTCTCTCCCTCCCTCCCTGCCTCCCTTCTTCTCTCCCTCCTTGTCTCCCTTCCTCCCTGCCTCCCTTCCTCCCTCCCTGCCTGCCTTCCTCCCTGCCTCCCTCCTTCTCCCCCTCCCTGTCTCCCTTCCTCCTTCCCTGCCTTCCTCCCTCCCTGCCTCCCTCCTTTCCTCCCTCCCTGCCTCCCTCCTTCTCTCCCTCCCTGTCTCCCTTCCTCCCTGCCTCCCTTCCTTCCTCCCTGCCTGCCTTCCTCCCTGCCTGCCTGCCTGCCTCCCTACCTCCCTCCTTCCCTCCCTCCCTGTCTCCCTCCTCCCTCCCTGCCTCCCTGCCCCCTGCCTCCCTCCTTCCCTCCCTCCCTGCCTCCCATTGTTGAATCCCACACTTCTCTTTGGCTAAGCTTCTACTCTAAGACTAAGCTACCAACCCCTTTCCTTATTGGGGTTTGAGCAGCCAGTTAGACATGCTGATGTCAAGGTCACATGTCTTTAGTACATTTACAAGCATTTCCCAGGAATCCTTTATGATGTATCTTTCAGGAATCTCTATCCTCCAGCATCCTTCTACCTGCTAATGTGGTACCCTGATCTGAAGATGCTGAGTTGGGCTTGGTTTGACTTTCAAACAGCAGAATTACCTACTGTAGACTCCCCAGATCCCCCACTAAGAACTTGTTGATTCCATGTCCTTTGACTCTCAGCATGTTAGTGTAAAGTAAATACAGTCTTCTGTGCCTAATGGATGAAGTCACCAAGGCACCAAGACAAGAGTCTGCATGGTGGCAACTCTGCACTGAGAGCTAAGCCAGGTATCAAGTGATGTTCAATCTCCAAGTTGGTGGCATCATTTCCTCTTACAGATGTGGAAATAGATTTGGAGTGGGACAAACTGTGAAAATATTCAAAAGGGTCTCAGAAGTCCCACGTGTGCCACCTCAGCTCTCAGAGACCCAGGGCCCTTCCCATTTTGCTGGGGATTGCCTAGCTACCTCACCCATCACCCCCTCTCCAGCCAAGTTTGCTTTTGGCAGACGCATCTGTTTTCCAGTTTACCCAGAAGCCCCCTGGCTTTCCTTTGAAATGTCAGTCTGTTGCCAACCAGGGCTTCATTTGCCAGGTGGGGCTGGTGGCTAGGAATGACCTGCCACCTCCGTGTGTAATTTAGAAAAAGCACCTGCCCCACAGCAGCAGAATCAAAGAGTGTAGTGAAGTCCCTTGAGCAACATCATTCTGCCATCTCCCTTCCCTGGCTGGCTAAGAGTCGGAGCCAGGCCAGGGAACTGCAGTAAATGCTGGGGACGGAGGGAGGAAATCTCAGCTGAAAATGAGGTCTTTCTTCCCTGCTCTCTCTGCTTCGCTGCCTTCTCATCTTACTTCACCCTTGGTCTTCCGTGTTCCCTTTTCTTCAGTTCAGCCTAACTCAGATCCTGAACACATAAGACCAGCCAGGCACTCACACTCACTGGGCACACCATGCTAGGAGACAGCATGGCCCCTGACTTCCGGAGCTCATGTTCATAGATTATGATTGTAGGGGCTGGGAAGCACAGAGGGAATGAACTTCCTGTGCAAGCAAGAGAACCAGAGTTGGATCCTATCACTCACACAAAAAGCTGGCATAGTGGTGTGTGTTGATAATTTCAACACCGGGTGGCAGAAACAAAAGGATCTTGGGGGCTTGCTGGTCAGTCAGTCTAGCAAATTAGTGAGTTTCAGGTGCAGTGACGGGCCCTGTCTCAAAATGTAAAGTGGAGATAAAGTATGGAATAGAGGAAGACAGCCAATACCAGTGCCTTGTCTCTGTATATGCACTCACAGGCACACAAAGATTATTCCTGTGGCATCCTAGGAATGGGTACAAAAGACAATTTTTTGCCACTGCAGATTTTTTTTTGTCAAGTAAAAATATGTATTTCTTCTCTGAATTTCTCTAGTTTTTAAAAGACATTTACATATCTTTACTATGCCAACCCTGGAAATTTCTTTTTATTAATTCAAGATTTATACAGTAAAATGTAGATTATAAGTAAATCGCAGTAAAATCAGCAGGCTCTTATCAAGCACAAATTATGTTTTCAATAGATATACTGTTATGCTTCTGGGCGCTGAGCCAAAATATGTTGCCTGCATTTCTATTTTCTCACATTTTTCTATGTACTCCATAAAAGGACATTATTTCTCCCTCTCCTCTGAGACTTGGTTAGCACGTCCAGATATATATTATCTTTGACAGACAGCCTCTCCCTCCCGCCTTGGTGAATCTGCTCCCAGACTGTTATCTCCCACTGTTCTGGGCAGCTCTGATTTCAGAGAGACTCTAGAGCCAGGTTCAGCTTTGTTGGTGATCTTGGGAAACTCAACTCAGAGATAAACTTCACACCAGGGTCTGGGGTAGAGCTGTGAAAGCCAGTGTGTTGGTCAGGTGGTTTTGTAACCTGACTTCCTCACCAGCACCAGGGCAGAAGGTGTGAGGCACTGGTTTGTTGTGGATGACTAGTTTAAGGTGTGCTACATTTAAAACAACGGAATCTTGAAATTCGCAGGCAAATGGATGGAACTTGAAGAAACCATCCTGAATGAGGTAACCCATTCACAAAAAGAGGAACATGGTATGTACTCACTCATATGTGGATTTTAGACATAGAGCAAAGGATCACCAGCCTATAATTCATACCACCAGAGAAACTAGGATACAAGGAGGAATCTAAGAGATTCATACAAGGACCCTCACAGAAGAGGAGAGGAACAAGATCTCCTGAGCACATAGGGTGGGAGGCAGTGAGTGGAGAGGGAACTAGGAGGAAGAGAAGGGGAGGAGAGGAAAGCATGTGGGACTAGGAAGATTGAGTCAGGGGAGGAATAGGAGAGAGGAGAGGAGAGAAGAGAAGAGAAGAGAAGAGAAGAGAAGAGAAGAGAAGAGAAGAGAAGAGAAGAGAAAGACCATAAAAGAGGGGACCATTATAGGTTTGAAGAGAAAACTGACTCTAGAGAAATATTCAGAGACCTACAAGGATGACCCAACTAACAATTTGAGCAACAGTGGAGAGGTTACCATAAATGCCCTTCCCTGATAATGAGATTGATGACTAACTTATCCACCATCATAGAACTCTCATCTAGTAGCTGATGGAAACAGAAGCAGACACCCACAGATAAACACTGAGCTGAACTGGAATCCAGATGCAGAGAGGGAGGACAAGACCAGGCTACAGAAACACATAGAGACAGCTGACCTGAACAAGGAGGAGCTAATGGGCCCCCAGACTGATAGCTGGGAATCCAGCATGGAACTGACTCAGATCCCCTTAACATGGGTCTCAGTTAGAAAGCCTGGGCAGTCTAAGGGACTTCTGACAGTGGAACCAGGATGTATCTCTGGTGCACAAAAGGACTTTGGGAGCACATTCCCCATGGAGGGATACTCCCTTAACCTAGAGGAAGGAGGGAGGACCTAGTCCCTACTCCAAATGACTTGACAGATTTAGATGACCCCTCCAGGAAGGCATCACCCTATATGTGGAGTGAGAGGGTGGAAGAGAGGGAGGGAGGGACAGAGAGGGAACTGGGATCGATATGTAAAATAAGAAGAAAAAAAACACACACACACACACATAAACACAGGCAGTCACCTGAACACACACACACACACACACACACACACACACACACACACACACACACACACACACACAGGGGGGGGATGGAGAGAAGAGAAGGGACACTCACAAACCATGGACTATCTCTTCACAACTTTTCCACATGTCTAGTGACTATGTTAGAATACTAACAGCAAAGTGGTAAAAGATAAATGCTGACAAATATAAACAAAAATGCTCAACTGCAAACGGAAAAATGTGTTCAAAGTAACAAAAATTAGAACAGTAATGAGGGTCCATGTTTCAGCCTAGCCTGGAATGTTTCTGTGAAATAAATAGGGAATGAATAAACAACCACAACAACAAAGATGTGCTATATTTGTTTATGCTGTAGAATATTTGTTTAATGATGCAAAGATGTGTAGCCTTCTTTATGTTGTATTTGTTTAACTCTGTGAAGCTGTGTTACTTTGCCTGCCTAAAACACCTGATTTGCCTAATAAAGAGCTGAACCACCAATAGCTAGGCAGGAGAGGGACAGGCGGGGCTGGCAGGTAGAGATAATAAATAGAAGGAGAAACCAAGAAGAAGGAAGAGGGAGAAAAGGAAAAGGGTAGAAGGACACTGGAGGCCAGCCACTCAGTCAGCTACAGAGTAAAAAGGGAAGAAAGATATATAGAATAGATAAAGGTAAAAAGCTCAGAGGCAAAAGGTAGATGGGATAATTTAAGAAAAGCTGGCTAGAAACAAGCCAAGATAAGGGCAAGCATTCAAAAATAAGAGTAAATCTCCATGTATTTATTTGGGAGTTGGGTAGTGGGCCCCAAAGAGCAAAGAGCAAAAACAAAAACAAAAAAACAACTATACTAGTTCTTTTGTTTGGAGCAGAGAGGAAGTCAATTTCTGATCTGGGTGGGGGGGGGCGACAACTAAGTAGAGGTTAGACATGGTGGGTCACACTTATATTCCTAGCAATAAGGAGGTGGAGACAGGAGGAGTTCAAGGTCAGCTACCTAACAAATTTAAGGCCAGCCTGAGCTACATGACACTATGTCTTATAAAGCAAAAAGAAAATAAGAAAAATGGGAAGAGAAAAAGAAGTGAGCCAGCCCAACGGCGCCTTACTTTCTTTACCCATGGCTGTGATGAAAGGAGTCCAAGGAGAAGCGAGACAGTGAACTTGCCTCAAGTTCCAGATCATTGTCCTTGTGGCCAAGAAGTCACAGTGGCAGGGTTTGACGGAGCTGCTCACATCCCATCCACATTCAGGAAACAGATCAGAGAATGAGTGTCAACTTACCGTCTCCTGCAGTCCAGGGTCTCCAGGCCAGGAATTGGTCCTGCCTGCTGTAGAGATGGGTCTCCCCACACTGATAGTGTGATCAAGATTACCACAGGGGTCTGCCTTCTAGCAAGCTAACAATTAACACTATCACAGGCAATCCAGACTTGGTTGACCTTTCTGGAACATGCTCTATGAACTGTGCTGTCTAGCATGAACTCATGTTTGTCTCCAGTGGCTTGTGTTTGTATGTGGGGCTCAGTTTCCATCTTCATGTGGGACGATCATACTCCTCCTGTGTTAGAAGGTTGAGACACACAGGAAGGCTAGCCTGGGCTACATAGTGAAACCTTATCTCAAAAATCAACAACAAAACCAAAATAATATTTTTCTCTGCTTCCTCTGTGTCATGGTCACCCATGTGCTGTTTTTATCCTTTCAAAAGAAGCCCCGCCTCCTCAACTTCCTCCCCCTTCCTCTCTTTTTCCTTCTCCGCCCATCCTTCTCTCCCTTCTTTCTGTTGTCTTAATCTATGCCCTAGAATTTACTAGGTAGAAAGCTGGCCAGGAATTTGCAGTTTCTCCTGCTTCAGCTTCCTCGGTGCTAGGATTATGAGAGTGAGCCACCCCTAACCCCAAGCCTAACCGATAATTCTCTAAAGCTACAGCAATGCCTGACCTTTGCTGACAAGACAGCCAGATGCCAATGCCCAGGTAGCTGCAGCCTAAGGGGTGGTGGATTGATGGGAGATGTTATTCTGTATATATGTTTCTCATACTGGTTAATAAAGCACTGTGGCCAATGAGATAGCAAGATAGGCGGGGCTAGGAGACAAGGAGAAGGAAAGGAAGTAGTAGGGAGGAGTCGAGATGTAGCCCAGGGAAGAAGCAGGACGCTTGCCTCGGCTCCCCGATAAGACGACCATGTGGAAATACTTAGATAAGTAGAAATGGGTTAATAATTAAGACAGAGCTAGCCCATAAACAGTAATGGTAACTGGCCAACAGGATTGTATCAAATATAGAGTCTCCTGCGTGTTATTGGGGGCCGGCACGCCAAACCACCGGCGGGCGGGCTGGCCAGAAAACAACAAGCTACAGTGGATGGGAGTCCTGTGGTGGCAGGGTAGAGCAAGGAAGGGGCTGAGCGAAAGTGCCACCAGCACCTCCACCTAATTCAGGGTCCTCAGTGAAAAGTCACCTCACTCCAGACAGAAAAAAAACCCAGCTTATGTGCTCTGAGAGCCAAAGTTCCCATCCAGGGAGACACCTGAACTAAGACCCACAAGACGAGACTGGGAAGACCTCTGGAGTTTCCACAGCAGCTCCAGCTGGCACCTCCTCTCCTTCCCCTAAAACATGGCCTTCTTTGAAAACAACTCAAGTTGTTTTAAATAGGGATCCCCACCCTATTCCTTACCTTCCTCCATCTCTTTGATTTCGCTCAACACACCTATTTTTCTCTCTGTCTCACTCACTGGCCAGGAAAGAAAAACGATTGGAGTTTTGTTACCTGAAAGTGGGTGTGTGTGGCTCCTGGGCAACTGTGCTCTTCAAATGCCCCGTTCCTTCCCCCAGAGCATCTCCAAGCCTAGCACCTCTTCTGATACCTGGCATCTTATGCCTAGAAACACACAGCCTCTGAGTACCTGCAGGGGGATCCTACAAGGTCACACACTTGGGGTCTGAGAGAGTGCCTTCTGTCTTAGCCTGCAGTTGCACCTGAGGGGTGGCCAGTATTCAGCAGAACTGTGTTCCAAAAGCGGTGGAAACTGAGAGGAACTACCATGTGAGGTGACAGCATCTCCACAGAGCAAGACTGGAAAGAATCCTTGGACCTCAGAGGGAAATCTCTACATCTAACTCCAGATCCTGCTACGGATTGCTGCTGGTGTGTTTAATGTCCATGTCAACCTGGCAGGAGCTTCAGCTAACAGATGAGCTTCTGGTCATGTCTCTGAGGTGTTGTCTGGATTGGAAGGCAAACGTCTCTTAACTGTGGGCAGTACCATTCATGGACCAGGGTCCTGGGCTGAACAAAGAGAGGAAAGCGAGCTGAGGCCTCATTCATCACTCACCAGACCCTGGCTGTGGGCACAACGTGACCAGTCACCTCGAGCTCTTGCTGCCATACCCTCCTCACTGTGGTGTACTGTCACCTTCAACCAGGAGCCAAAATAAGACTGCTCCCCTGTGGTACTGCTGGGGAGAGGCACAGCTTTAAGAGATGGGGCCTACTGAGAGGTCTTCAGGCCAGTGGAGTGAACCTTCAAGAGGAACGTAGAGTCCCAGACTCTCCCTCTTTTCCTTCCCTTCTAGCCATGATGCAATCAACCTTTTTCCACTCTGACCGTGATTCGCCACCCAACAGTAGAACTAGCTCTAAAACCGAGGGTCCCCTCAACATGGACAGAGCCCCTAAAGCCGTGAATTCAAAGAAGACCCTGTAAAGGGATGAGACTGGATGTTTGTCTTAACCATCAAGGCTTCACAGACTCAGTGATCCCATATCTATCTCGTCTCTTGTTAGAATCCGCTGCAACCCTCAAGTGCATATGTACTTACCACCCAGCTTTAGCACATACTTTAATCATGAGGTGGCCCTTTACTGGGCTGCAGTAATGATGAAAGTTCGGGTTGGAGGAGCCTGCCTCTAGCTGGTATTTTTTTCAGAGGGGGTATGGGGGAGGGAGAGGGAGAGGGAGAGACTGCTTGCACTATCATGAATTTGTTGACAAATTTGCCTTAATGAGCACTCATCAAATGTAGTTTTGTCATTATCCCCATTTTTCAAAAGAAAAAAAAAATGAAGCTTACAGCAATGAATGAATTTCTCCCATAGTAAGCAGTACCATTGCATAACTTTTTTTTTCCCCCCTAGTTTTGCTGTGATTTTGTGGTTAAGTGATTTATTCTACTGGTACATTTTGACTCCTTGCTGATTCATTTTGGTGTGTCTATTACACATTTTTGTTCTGTAGATGCCAGGAGGCTTACATAAAATACCTTTTGATTCTAACAAGCTCTCTTGAAAGGAGAGGAACACGATATGATCTAGAAGAAAAACAAGAGAGAAAAGAATGAGAGAGGAAATACAGTAATAAAATACCACACTTGCTTTCCACTCCACCCTTCATTTTGATGTACCATTTTACATCTCTCTGTGTGGCCCACGTCTAAGGCTAGCTTTGACACCAGTTCATGCCCTATCCTGAATTGCTTGGCTTTTAAAAGCCTGGCCTTAGCACATCACCTACATACTTTCTCTTTTTCTACAATCCAGACTTAAAGGTACTCTAACCACTACCTGCAAAACAGCAGGCCTACACAAAAATAGCTGACTGTAGTCTGTGGGTACTGAGACCTCTCAGCCCAGAAGAACCGGCATCTGGCATTGCCACTTTATCTACATATGCTTGGGAAGCCACTGGCCTCTCTTCGAAGTCCCAGACCTTGGCTTTGCAAACTTGTTAAGAAGTTGACCAAATGATTTCCAAGTGGCTCCCTTTAAATCTAAGATGCCTATTTGTTTATTTTTGGTTTTTCAAAATAGAGTTTCTCAGTGCAGCCCTGGCTGTCCTGGAACTTACTTTGTGGACCAGGCTGGCCTTGAACTCACAGAGATCCACCTGCCTCCACCTCCCAAGTACTGGGATTAAAGGTGTGAGCCACCACTGCACTGCAAGATGCTGGATTCTTGAGCAAAAATCCAGCCGCTTAATTACGTATGTTCTCAAACATGATGGCCTTACATGCAGTTTTCCACAGGAAACTGATGCTTTGTACCCATCAATTCCTGCTAAAACGCTGAATACCCGAGGTAGGAAAGGCATGGACACTCTGTGTCTTCATGGTGCATTCCTCAACAACTCTGCATACTAAGTTTTCTTATATTCTAATCTGATGATGGCATAACCACTGTGTGTCAGGTAGGTGGAAGGCGGGGAATAGCAGGGCTACTCCGAGGCGGGCTGAAATGACAGAATTTGCTGGTCACCCTTGGTGGACATCTCCTATCTCAGGTGATCCCGTTTTGTTGAACTGTAGCTGGGGACAAGCTAAGTGTTGACAGCAGCATGCATGATGGTGTCACTTCTTGAATGTTTTATGACCTCTCGTCATTTCTCTAAGCCCTGCTGGAAGGCAGATATGTTTTCCTCCATGTCACAGGAGAGAACAAAAAGTCCTCAATTATGAGTAAATAGACCACAGTTCAGAGTCTACCTTGGAACCCAGGGCTTATCTATTCACACATCAACCCTCACTCACTCACACCTGGGCTCCCCAGCGCATGGCATTCATGCTTCTGGAAGTACATGAGAATATTTCAGATGCGATATATTCACTTTCAGTTACTAAAGCTTGCTAGTTTAGTTTTGCTTTTCATTTGAAATGTGTTAGAAAAACACATTGGAGCAAGAGAGATGACTCAGTGGTTAAGAGCACATACAGCTATTACAGAGGACCCGAGTTTGGGTCCCAGCACCCATGTCAGACAGCCCACACCTCCAATAAAGCCACATCTCCTCCAAACAGGGCCACACCCCTAATCCTTCCTAAACAGCCCAGCAAACTAGGAAAACAACCATTCAAATGCATGATCCTATGGGGGCCGTTCTCATTAAACTAACACAGGGCGTATTCTCTAGTTTGCCTAGCTCCTTTCTTTCCCTTATAAGATCAAAATTGGTATCTACAGTTGTACAAGTTTGCAAACCATGGATTAAGGGCTTACTCCCCCGCCACCCTCCAGGGGCTCAAAGGGCTGGTTCTTCTTCACTCGTAGAACTCAGTGGCATACTGCTGGGATTCCCAAGGGACCGTGCTGTGTCCAGCATGCCTTTGAATCTCTAGTGTAAGTAGAGATTCCAGCTCTGCAGGAGAAAGCATGGCAGGATGGAGCCCAGCCAGCAGATGGCGCTCGCATCACTTTAGAAGATCCTTTGGCAGCTCCGTGGCTGCTAGGCAGTTTTCAGACTTGGGGTATAGTGACACCTGGTGACTGGTGTCATTTACCAAAGCCACCAATTGTTATTTAAGTCCATCTTCTGCAGCCCCTTTCCCTCTCAAGCCTCTGGGTGGAAGCAGCTGAAAGGCACGAAACCTCACACATACTATGAAATCTGTCTCATGCTCAGGTCTACCAGTGTGATTGAGCTATTTTATCAGCTTGATGCTTCTTGCCTTTTGGGGGCTTGCAAGTTCCTCTTCATTGTAAGATTTTCTAAAGCATTGCTATAGTTTAAATGTCCTCGGCAAACTCGGCCTGAAATTGAATCCCTCCGTGAGATCTTAAGAGGTGGGGCCACCTCCTAAAGCTTTCACAACCTCCCAAAACAGAGCTATTGGCTGGGGACCAAATATTCAGACATGTGAGTCTACGGGGCACATTTCACATCTAAACCATAGTACTTCCATTGTGTCTTTAAGGCTTCTAAGACTTTCACACATTCTAAGAATGTAGCATTGCTCTTGGGTTACGATTTTCCCAGACAGAGGCATCTCTGCTGGCTTTTAATCCATCTTTCCCATTATAATGGCCCTCACACCACAGGTAAGGAAACCAATGCACAGATTCTGCCAGAGACTGGGTATGTCTAGTCTAACCACATACTAACACCCAGAGAAATCCCCACAAGGTAGTTGCCAGGATCCACTGGACCAACTGTGAGTCAGACCTAAGGTAAAAGTCCCTTGGTCACATGACATCCACAAACCTCTTAACACTGGCTGGAGGGCTACAGTGACATCATGAGTTTTCTAGAATCAATGTCCCTTCAGAGGCAGTGCCCAGACCCAATACACAGCTGCCTTTGTAAAAGACTATGAGGATGGGAGAGTGAACTGGATACATCCTTGGGAAGTAAGGGAGATCTTCCTTAAGGGGCTGTGCACCCTTCATTCAAAGGACTCTGGATCTGTACACTTACTCCAGTCTGAGAATTCGTTCAAGGGCCATGATTCCCCTTTGTGTTCATTTAAACTTTTGATTAACCCAAAGGATTTCTTCCAAGTCAAGGAAAAATGTAGTAGCCTTTTTATCTGTTTCACTTTTAGTAACTCCGTGATCTCTGTCTTACTTAGGATTTCTATTGCTGTGAAGAGACACCATGACCACAGCAAATCTTGTAAAGGGCAACATTTAATTGGGGATTGGCTTCCTGTTCAGAGGTTTAGTCCATTGTCATCAATGTGGGAAGCATGGCAGTGTGCAGGCAGACATGGTGCTGGAGAAAGAGCTGAGAGTTCTACGTCTTGATCCACAGGCAGTAGGAAGTGAACTGTGACACTGGCCATGGCTTGAACAGATATGAGACCTCCAAGCCCACCTCCACAGTAACACACTTTCTCCAGCAAGACCACACTTATTCCAACAAAGCCATACCTCCTAATAGTGTCACTTCCTATGCGCTTATGCTAGTTAACTACATTCAAACTGCCACAGGCCATTTTGATAAATTTCGATTATCTCAACTGTATGCTCCTTCTACTGTTACCTTGCACTTGGAAGACACATTTCCATATATGCTTCCCTGATATCTGTTTTGTCAGCCTTTTCCTTCATTTGATTAGTTGATTCTTATATGAGGGGTCCCAGAGTTTGGTAAGGTGGTTGGTGCATGCCTGTGACCCCCAGACACCAGAGGCTAAAGCAAGAGGACAACAAATTTTAGGTCACCCTGGGACACATAGTGAGCTTGTTTGTACTGATTTGTTTTATTGTTGCTAGTGAGTTTTTGTTTTGTTTTGTTGTTATTTTTTTTTTTTTGAGACAGTGTATCTGTGTAGTCTAGACTGGCCTCAAAATCGTGAAGTTCCAAACTCATTCACCTGGGAGCTGGTTTTGTGTGTGTGTGTGTTACCACTTTCAGCTGCTACATAGCAAATTTGAGGTCAGCCTGGGCTACATAATAAGACCTTGACTCAAAAAATAAAAAACAAAACAAAAAAAACAAAACAAAACAAACAAACAAAAAAACAATGGCCTCAATTTAATAGACACCTTGAAAGGTGGGGTTCAATTTTAATTGTAGTTCAGCCAATCACATGAGAAGCATTTGTGCTTTGACATAAATATCCCTCCTAGCTCATCTAGAGTTTTTTTTTATGGATGCATTGTCTGAACCAGTAACTCAGATCCCCAGCAATGTTACTTATCAGTTAGTTCTCTAATTAGATTTGGTATGTTTGGAGTCCTTATTTTCTAAATGTTTGGAAGTCTAATGTACAAAGTCACCAAGTTTCTTGCCTTTCTCAGCCTCTGTGTCTCTCTGTCTCCATCTCTATGTCTCTGTGTCTATCTGTATCCCTGTCATGTGTATGAGTGTGGGCATGCAGACACATGAGCCTATGCATACACACACAGGCCAGAGAAGCAGACATCTTTCTCTGTCTCTTTCTGCCTCATTTCCTTGAACCTGGAGCTAGAATGCTAGCCAGCAAACCCAATGATCTCTTGTCTCTGTCACTCATAGAGCTGGAGTTACAAGCACATAGGGCTATGCCCAGGTTTTTTTTTTCCATGGGTGCTGGGGATTTGAACTGGTGTCCTCGAGCTTGTTGAGTAAACATTCTTAGCCACTAAGCCTCATAGTGACAGAATCTTACTATATATATAGCCCAGGCTGCCCTTAAAATTTCCATCCTCCTGCTTCAGTTTCTCAAGCCCTGAGACTATAGGTATGTACCACCAGGCTTGACTTCCTTGCCTGTTCCAAATGGTGGCTTAGGAATATTCACTGTAGTTCTAATGTGTCTTCTAAAGTCTAGGCATAGAAACTAAATCCCAAACACAACAGTGTTGAGTAATGAGACTATTAAAAGGCAATTAGATCCTTAGGACTCTGTGCCCATGAATGAATGAGCCCTGTTATTGTGAGAATGGATTCATTTGTTACAAAAGCACCCCTCTACCCTGCCATTGTTATGCATAGCCAAAAGCCTCTCATGGGGTGTGGCTTCTTGATTTTGAACTTGATAACTTCCAGAACCATCAGACAAATAAACTGCAATTTAAAAATATTATTATTGTTGTTGTTACTTGACACGGGGTCTTGTTAGGTAGCCCAGACTGGCTCTGAACTTGTGGCCCCATCTCAGCCTCCCAGTGCCAAGACTGCAGACATGGACCACCATGGCCAACTTCTATTATTTCTAAATGATCCAAATCTGTGACATTCTGCATAATAATGAAAAATTGACCAAGGCAGTATTCTATACAGATATTTTGTGTTTTTCTATAAGCAACCCAGGCCGTGGGGTGTCAGAACTTGCCTGTACAATTGAAAGTGGTGTCCTTGGCATTTTCAAGTCAAATGAGATAAGAAAATAAGTTCCAAAAACTACAAAACCAACTCAAGAAATGCATCTTAATAGTTCTAGTCTCCATAACTCTCCTGGTACAAAATCTGTACCAGTTGGGATTCTCCTAAGAAGCAGAATCAATAGGCTAGATGGATGAGAGGGGTTTATAAGGGAATGAACACATTATGGAGGCCATCTGCAATTTGAAGAACCTATAAAATCCATACCATGGCTCAGTCCAAGTCCAAAGTCTTGGGAACCATAGGAGCCAACAATGACTTTCAGTCTGAAGTCAAAGTTCTGAGAACTTAGGGCTCTGGTGTCCAGAGAGAAAGGATGTGGATGCCCCAGCTCTAGAAGAGATTAGAATTTCTCCCTGTTTACTCTATCCAGGACGAGGGTTGGTCTTACTTCTTCAGTTGTTCCAAATGCCAATGTCTTCTGGAAACGTCATCACAAAATACCACAAATAATGCTTTATGCTCTTCATGGCTGTGAGGGTAATCCTCCTGACAACCGAAATATAAAATGAATTTCAGGTGAGCTGTTCAGCGTGTAAGAAAGTCAGTGGTGGGCACCTGCCTCCAAGCCTGGTAACCTGAGTTACGAGGGACCTACATGATAAAGGAGAGAGCAGACTCCTGCAAGCTGTCCTCTGACCTCCACATGCACATGTACAAACACACACACACACACACACACACACACACACACACACACACACACACACACGAAGGTGACTTTTAAAAAGGTTCTTATGCAGACCTGACTCTATCTTAGCACAGGCTTGAGGATCAAGAATGGCATGAGACACTGAGACTGGGAAAATCCTAATGTGTGAGAACAGGCATCAGTGCTTAGAAATGCTTTGCTAAAGATTCCCCCTCATTTCCTTCACTAAAAGTCATGAGGACTAGGAAGGTAATTCAGTGGTAGAGTGCTTGCCTGGGATATGCCAGGCCCTACCCCCAGCTCCAAAAATAAATCATAAATCTAGTGTTAGCCTTTGCTATTTTATACAAAAATATATAACATTTTAATAAAATATATAATATATACAAAATAACAAATCACTTCTTGTTTTCATATGTTGGTATGGATTGTTACTTTACATTAATCCTCACCCCCTGATGCAACCTCTCTAGATGTTATGACTAATCCTAGGTCCAGTGGATTCCATCTCAATCTATGAATCAAGGCTTTGTTTTCAGGGAGCATAAGTCAGGGATGATGTGCCTTTTTGGAGCTGGGTTTTGTGTAGGGTGATAAGTGTAAACCTATTTGCATTCTCCTACATGCAGACATTCAGTGTGCCCAGCACCACTTACTGGTTTTTTCCTTTTCTCCAGTGTGTATTTTTAGCTTCTCTGTAAAAACTCGGATATCCATAGATGAATGGATTTATGTCTGAGTCTTCAATTCAATTCCATTGACCAGCACATCCATTTTTTATACCAATACTATGATGTTCCTATTATAATACCTCTGTAATATAACTTGAAATCTGGATGACGGTACCCCTGGTTATTTAGGATTGTTTTAGTTATTCTGGGTTTTTGTTTGTTTGTTTTGTTTTGTTTCATGTGTGTATGTGTGTGTGTGTGTTTCCATGTGAAGTTAGAGTTTTTAGTTTTCAGTTTCTGTGAAGAATTGTGTTTGAATTTTGATGGCAATTACACTGAATTTGTATATTGCTTTTGGTAAGATGGCCATTTTCACAATATTAATCCTACTGATCCATAATCATGGAAGATCTTTCCATCTTCTGCTGTCTTCTTCAACTTCTCTCTTAGGTGTCTTCAAGTTTTATTATACACACAAGTCTTTCACTTGCTTGGTTATAACTATCCCAAGATTTTTTTCAAGGCTATTATGAAAGATACTATTTCCTGACTTCTCTCTTAGTATGTCTGTAATGTGTATATGGGAAGCTACTGACTTTTGTGTGTTAATTTTGAAATGGTCAATGTCTGTCTATCTGACTTGACTAGAACCTAAGGGTCAAGATAGGAAGGAAACAGACACAATATGAAGACGGAGATGTCACACCTTTTATCCCATTTTAGTCATTCATCAGATATCTTCAAACTGTCGTGAAGAGCCAGTGTTTTTTTTTTTAGCAAAGGCAGCCTTTGTTTCGCTAAATATTGTAGCAGTTGTTACAACTGCACATCAGAGGTGTTAACACCAGAAAGTTGGTGGGAAGTTGATAATGGATTGCTCAGCTATGTAACCTCCAAAATTAGTGATTTGTAAGTCAACTAAGAGCAAATCCAGCTGAGCATGGTGGCTCACACCTGAGATCCCACATGGGGAGGCAGAGGATTGACACAAGTTCCCAGCTAGCTAGCACTATGTAATGAAACCTTGTCTCAAACAAAAATAAAAACAAACAAACAAAGCATGACTGATTGAATGCTGTGGTTTTGTTCTGACAGGTCATCTGTCATCTGAGCTGATTGTGGGGCTTACCAAGGACATTTTACAGGATGCCGTTTTTCCTTGGTAATGAGTCTCCTTGCCTATTTGTTACTTGTGTAGTCATGGTGCATGCGTGGTGTAATAGGCATTCCTGGTATATAAATATGCTGGCCTTATGGCCTAATCTATGTTTTGAGACAATGCTGGTGAAATCACACTTTTAATGGGTTTTGCAGTCTTCCCTTTGTGGTGGTCCCTAGCCATCTGGCTTCCAGGTTGATATGCTGCAGGGGACGAAAGCATGGCACCCTACATACGAATTGGCCTGTGTGTTGATCCCATAAGGCACTCCTTTACTCATGAGGTTAGCAAAGCACGTCTGTGCGTTTCTCAGGTCACTTTAGCAAGTCATAAATAGGAAGGTAGGTGGCTGCCCCCCCATCCCCAGTTTGGTAGCTGAGTGATGAACTGTGAACATCTGATGATCAAGACAGGCACATAAAGCAAGTACAATACTGTGGACTAAAGGCCACGAACTACAGAGTCTGATGCAAACCCTGAGTCGTCAAGAGTTAAATTACAGGACGCTGGTTGATGTCAGAATTGTTTGATGGCAAGAGAGAAAAGAAGTCAGTATCACTAAGGGAAACTATCTTAATGTTCACCATAAAAAAAAGTTAAATAGAATAAGCCTTAAGAAGATCAAGCTGATATACAAAGAATTTAGCTACCCCTTAAAAGAGAAGTCAACTATTGTTGTATATACCTTTAATGGCATCACTTGGGAGGCAGAGGCAAGCAGATCTCTGTAAGTTTGAGGCCAGCCTGATCTACAGAGTGAGTTTCAGGCTATCCAGGGCTACATAGTAAGACCTTGTCTCTAAAGCAAAACAAAAATTTACACTATTTGCTAAAAAAAGATATTGGCATACTCTCACTACATTGTCCAGCATCTAACAAACATAGTATTAAACACACACACACACACACACACACACACAAGGAAAATATGGTTCATCATCCAAAGGAACATCAGCACGATATGGTGGCCAAATCTCTAATCCCAGCACTTGGAATATTGAAGTAGAAGAATCATGAGTTTGAGCTACAGAATAAGACCTTGTCTCAAAAGCAAGCAAACAAAACAAAACAAGCCAGGCATTGGTGGTGCATGCCTTTAATCCCAGTAATCAGGAGGCAGAGGTAGACAGATCTCTGTGAGTTATGAGTTCAAAGCAGGCTGATCTACACAGCTAGTTCCAGGACAGGCTCCAAAGTCTGTATCTAAACTCTGTCTCAAAACAAACAAACAAACAAACAAAAACAAAATAAAACAAAAAACACCACCACCAAAACAAAACAAACCCAGCCAATAGAAATAGACCCAAGCAATGGAAAAAGAGCAGATAGTGTAATACTTAAAGGAAACATTAAGAATATTAATGTAGACTCTGAGACATGGCTGAATTGGCAAAATCCTTGCCTGTGGAGCTCAAGGCTCTAGGTTCAATGCCCCAGTACTGAGATATGGAGTGTATGTGTGTGTGTGAGGGGGGAGGGGGGATGTATCAGAAAGGCTATAGTTTGGTCTAAGCATCTATGTGTGGCTCCAACAGATGAGGATAAAAGTGAAGATGAATAGCTCTTGTCATACTAGGCTGTGTATCTGACCAGCGCAAGAAGTCATGGGTAAAGCGATAACAGCTCAACTTCCCAAGCAGGGCAATTGCAGTTGGCATGATAAGGAAGTGTTTCTGAAGTAACACTGGCCTAACCAGGCAGTTATTTTCAGTTATTTTTAAACCCTCATCACCCCCCCCTCTCTCTCTCTCTCTGTGTGTGTGTGTGTGTGTGTTCAGCCTCTCTGTCTCTCTCTCTGTACCCATTAATATACTTACTCTGCTTTAGAGAATGAAAGTTACCTGGCTCCAGAGTAAAATAAATAAAATGTTTAAATGTATATAATTTTGTTCTTTGACAAATGGAAAACATGAAGATGAGAAAAAAAAACCAGAATCACTCGATCACTAGACCTTAAAATACAACACTTAAAACTTGAAGAAGGAGGAGAGGAGGAGGAGGAGGAGGAGGAGGAGGAGGAGGAGGAAGAAGAAGAAGAAGCAGCAGTAGCAGCCAGGTATGGTGATGCATGCCTTTAATTCCAGCACTCAGGAAGTGGATCTCTGTGAGTGCCAGGCCAGCCTGGTCTACAGAGTGAGTTCCAGGACAACCACAGATACACAAAAAGATCCTGCCTAAAAAAAAAAAAAAAAAAGGAAACCCCCAAAACCCCTCTAGACAGCATACAGCATACTAGGTACTATAGTAAAATCATGGATAAACTTGAAAGTGCAGCAATAAAGATGATCTAAGGTGAGTGTGAGAGGAAGAAAAACTCAGGGTTGGGGGATGATGACAAAATAACCAGAGAATTTTCCCTAAGCACAGCGAGCTTCAGGATCATAGATAGCATAGAGCCAAGCACTCCTGTAGCTGGGGCCACATGCTGAGGAAGAAAGATCTCCCAACTATAGGAGCTGAAAATTCTCCATGTGCATGCAAACCACAACACTAATGATCTAAGGTACTAAATGAACTCACAATGGAAAAAACAGACACATGCCTTCCCAAACAAAAGAATGTGATAATTGCACCAATGATGACCAACAGGAAAGAGAAAATCTTGGAAACAACCAGGAAAAGAAAAAAGACACAATGTATGCAATGATACAAACTATTTTTTTTAGGTAGTCCCTTATGCATCTCAGGTTGTCCTTGAACCCCCTATGTAGCTGAAGGTGACCTTGCACTTCTGATCCACTGCTAAGATCATGAGCATGCATCACCATACCTGGTTTAAGGTAATCCTGGGGACCAAACCCAGGGCTTTGTGCATGCTAGGCTAATACTCTACTTACTGAAGTACATCCTCAGCCTCTCAGCCAGGTTGACTCCAACTTCTTAGAATAAACAATGCAAGCCAGGGGATGATGTGAGGCATGCTTTAAAGTATAAAACCCCTATCCCAATCTAAAATTTTACCTGGCAAGATCAAGAGTGAGAAAAATGGGGGGGGGGCGGAGAGACAGAGATAGACGAAGAGATAAAGACAGACAGAACAAAGACAGAACAATGACTAAATTGTTCGCGGTTGTTGTAACATCCTACCACAAGGCTATGGAAGGAATGCTTCCTTGCCTCTATCTTGTTTCCAAAGGAAGCCAGCAATCTGTGGCATGTCTTGGTTTTTCGAGAATGGAAACAGTTTCACTACAGCCATCACCTGATAGTCTCCTGCAGTCTTCTCTCACAGGAGGGTGCTATAGTAACATCATTTTAACTATATTGGCAAGGACCATATTTTCAAATAAGGTCACAGTCTGAGTTTTTGCTGGATGTAAGTGTGTGTGTGTGTGTGTGTGTGTGTGTGAGAGAGAGAGAGAGAGAGAGAGAGAGAGAGAGAGAGAGAGAGAGAGAGAGAGAGAGAGAGACCATCAGCCTAATATGTGTGATATAACAAAAGTGGAAATAAAAGAAAATTATAGAAACCTCAATGGAGTAGCCAGGTATTTGAAACCAGAACCCTCTTTGGGTGTGACGAACAATAGAACTATATGGAATAGAGTGGAGCTGGCTGGGTTTAGGCATTTTCCTGAGAAATTAACAGTGACTATTGCATACCTAATACTCATTTTCCGATTCTTATTCAAGTGGATTGTCTCGTGGTTACGCCATCTGCTTCTCAGGTTTGTCTTGATAGGTTCCAGCCATTGTTGTTGGCTCATTTTCCTTGCCAGTCACTTATATGAGTAGGTGTTACACATCTGACAAATGAAGCATAGTAGAAAGAGACCTGGAGAAAGAACTCATGTATTAAAAAAAAAAAAAAAGCTCAAAGTGTGTTGCCTGTGTGTGTGTGTGTGTGTGTGTGTGTGTGTGTGGTGTATTTCAGTTAATGAATGCACATGCACAAAAGCCACTGCCTGAAGGTGGAGGTCAGAGGACAACTCTCGGTTCCCTCCCCACATCATGTGGGTTCTAGGGACTGAACTCAGGTTCTCGGGCTTATCAGCAAAGCACCTTTGTCTACCACACTATCTAAACACCCTCTAGCTATAATTTTCTATGTTAATTTTCTTTCTCTTGGCCTCTGGGTTTGCCTGTTCTCTATCTATACTCATGACTTATAAATAATGTCTTACGAAAGCATCCTGCACATATGTGATCACATGACCTATGATGCATATATATATATATGCACATATATATATATATATATATATATGGTAAGATGAATGTAAGATTTGCATTATGATAGTCCTGATGACCTCAAAGGCCTGAGTTGCTGCTCGTGGTACCTCACACGCATAATCCCAGCATCCAGGAGGCTGAGGTAGCAGGGTTGCCGTGCACTTGATGCTAGCCTAGCCTGGCCTACGTACCGGGAACCTGCCCCCAACAAAAATAAATCCCAAGAACCAAGCTAAGAGAAAAGTTTGCTGGCATTTAAATCTCATCAGATTTTGTTGTTGTTTTGTTTTGTTTTTCAAAACAAGGTTTCTCTGTGTAACAACTCTGGCTCTCCTGGACTCACTTTGTAGACCAGGCTGGCCTCAAACTCACAGAGACCCACCCACAGAGGCTTTTTGCCTCCCCAGGTGCTAGGATTAAAGACGTGCATACCACCACCTGGCAGAATTTTTAATTGTAATAGTTTCATTTTGAAAATATTCTCAAGTCCATGTGTGAGGTATTCTAACGTGTGGAAGACTGCCATGATTTTAACGTTCATGTTCACATTTGCATTTATGATTGTGAGATTCCTGATGATACATGATAGTGCTTGATTGTGTGCTATCTTTTATTTATTTGTAGCTTATCTGCTTATTTGTCTATTTATTTGAGAGTCTTGCTATATAACCCTGGCTGGCCTCAGCCTTATAGCATCCCACCTGCCTCAACCTGACCTTTGATTACAGGTACTCACTACCACACCTGGTGTAGAACTTGATTCTCCGTGTTGGTAATAAAGTCAGATATGTCCTAACATCAAAATGGCATTGACCCACAGCTGTTGTAATCAAGTTGAATTATTTGAATGGTTCAAGGACTAATGTTCCTTCCTCAATGACAATTTAGGCCATAAACTCAATTATATGTTCTTTAGTGTCATTTATTTCTTAATGCATCATTTATTTCTTAATGAACTTTCTAAAAATAGTATTGATGTAAACAAGAAGATTATTTTGAGTTCAGCATACCTGGGGATAATTTGGTTCTCCCCCATCTTCCTCTATTTGAATGACCAGGGTTTACTACTGTATACAGTTGGACTATATCTGTGTACTGTAGCAAACTCAGGCTCAAGTCTTGACGTTTATGGCAGTGTTTGATTATATGTTGACATTCTAGATGATGCCAAATATGCTTTTTATTGTGTAGTTTACTTTTAAAACTGAAATGAAAGCTTGGGAATGTTAAGAAGTTTTTCAAGGTCAGATAGGCACCGAGTAGTGGAACTGTGACAGGAAGATTTGGGCTCACGATGTTCCAGAGCCCCAATGTGCAGTTGAAGTGTGTTAGAAGTCATTACTTAGAGAGGTGAGTCATCAGTTAAGAGCACTGGCTACTCTTCCAGAGGACCTGGGTTCGACTCCAGCACCTGCATGGTGGCTCATAACTGCTTGTTAACTCTAATCCCAGGAGATTGGATGCCCTTTTCTGGCCTCCATCACGCAGGTGGCAAACAGACATACATCCAGAAAAAAACATTCATGTGCATAAAAATAAAAAATTCATAGAAATATAATTTTGTTTTTAATTTATACAAAATAACAAGTTTCATCATAGCATTCTCATACATTTATCATTATATTTTGTATGTATTTATTCATCTTATTCCCTCTCTCATTTCTCCTGCCTCTCTCACTGATGTCCCTGCTAAGTAGTCTCTGCTTCTACTTTAGGGTCAAGTCACATGTATTCTATAATGTTCTTCTTTTTTCCCTGTACCTTAAATTCCCTTCCTAGCCTCTCAGTCACCATTCTATTTTTTTTTCTTTTTCCATTTTCATGTGTGTGTGGTGTGCAAGTGTGTGTTCATAGGCATGCTTGTGTGTGTGTGTGTGTGTGTGTGTGTGTGTGTGTGTGTGTGTGTGTGTGTGGCTGAGGATGCTCATGCATGTGGAGACCTAAGGTTGAAGCAAGGTCTTCCAATCAAACCCAGAGCTCACCTATGTGCCTATCCTCCCTAGGCAGCATGCCCTGGGGATCCCTTTTTGCCTTTTGGGACTGGGATTACAGCTAAGCCACCACGCTTGCCTGGCATTTATGGCCTGTAGGGATCCAAACTCTAGTCCCCATACTTTGCTATAATTGCTTTAATCACTTATCCATCTCCTTAGTTCCCCTTTCTATTTTTAAGACACACACACATCCCCCTGGAGTCCACATATGAGAGAAAATGAGAGACAGAAAAGCTAATTAATTATATATTCAAACTTTGGTTTCTCAGATTTTTGCACAAGTTAGGATAAAAGTAGACAGTGCCATAAAAATCTACCCCTAGACACATGGGACAGGATATGTTCAAGCAAGTATATCAATGTTTCCAATTTCAGTCACAGTTTTATTATATAAAATCACTGATGTTAAAAATGACATAAATCAGTTATACAGATTTTCTATACTTTTCAGTAATGCATTACAGTCTTTCTTCTGTAAGTGCTGAATTATTTGCAGGGTGTATGAGGATTCTCATCTAGAATCCACTGCAATGATAAGGAAAACTTGCTCCTGAATATAAAACAGAGAAGCCTTTCCTACCAAAGCACTCTGTGGGTATTCACCAGATCTGCTTAAATCCTGTGTAAAGGAGGCCAATAAATTCTTGAGGGATTTTTCCCCCTCCAATAGTGATCAAAAGCCAACATTTTTCTTTGTTTAGATGCTGATAGAAATGATCTTAATTTCTATCAAGTCCAATGGACTGGTGTTGGGGATATAGCCCAGTTGGTAGTATGCTTGCCTAGAAAGCATGAAGCTTTAGAGTCTGTCTCCAGCACCACATAAAACTGGGACCAGGCACGTGCCTGCCATTCCAGCATTCAGGACGTTAGAGGCAGGTGCATCAGAAGTTTAAGCTCATCCCCTAATACAGAATGAGTTGGAGGCCAAGCAGGCATCACGAAACTCTGTTTTAAAATTAAGTAAGTAAATAAAAACAAAATACATCATTTGCAAATTATCGCCTCTAGAGAGGTTATGGCAAATTGCATTTCACACTAGTGAATTTTTCAAATTGCCTATTGGGTCTCATATTTTAAGGGAAGGGCTAGACACCAGTAGCTTCAAAAGCAGTTCTTTTGGGGACTAGTGGTTGTCTTTTCCTCCCAGGCTGACTCCTCACACTGCTCCTTCCTCTAGTAGGAGAAGTCCCGTCTAATTAATCCTGTTGATCGGGGAGGGACCCAGCCTAGGGAGGTGACCAACTGAGGTGTGCCTCAGTCCCTTGCTGTGTAAAACTAGAAAGAAACAGAACCTTCACCAGAAAAATGTCTGTCAGTCTACCTTCCAGACTGCCACAGAAGCTTTCTTTGCTCTTCCCTTTCTTTCCAGGAAGCCTTGAAGGGCAATTTGGTCTACTTCTTGTCCCAATACTTGTAACTTCAGTGCCAGCTCCAACTTGATGGTTACCTTTATGATGCAGTAGATAAGGCAGCTTATAAACCTGCCCAGTCCTGTACCGTCTTCTGTATCGTCTGTCTGTCTGTCTGTCTGTCTGCCTACTTACCTATCCACATGCCTACTTAACACATCTATCTACCTTGATACAGAGTCTTATGTACCCCAGGGTGGGATCTTGAACTCATTATTAGCTAAGTGTGATCTTCATTTCTGATTCTCCTGCTCCTGTCTCCCCAGCCCTGGGATTTTAGGCCTCAGCCATCATACCCAGTTTATGTGGTATTAGCAATAGATCCCAGGACTTCCTAAACTAGTCCTTCCATTGAGCTATCTCCCAGACACAAAGTATAGTACTTATATGACAAAAAGTGTTCAAAATCACTTCTGTCATAAAAACTTCAGTGTCTACTTATTATAATATACTGTTTTGGTGCTGGCGATTATGATCCAAACAGCTGTCTAGCCAGAGAGCCCAGTTTGAGTGGCCAGTGCTCTTCACCTGAGAAGTCTGAGCAAAGGCAAAGCATGCTGCTAGCCTTAGGGGACTAAGTTCTCTTCTCCCAAGAAAACAATTACTGATCACAGATGGCAGAAGTGTGGGGCAGATTATTTTTAAAATAAACTTTAGCATTTAAAAGAACTTGCAAATGAAAAATGCCATGCACTGATAATAACCAGACCCAAAGACTATACATCTCAGTGAGCTCCTAAATCAGTGGTTCTCAACCATGCGGAGTGTGTACCCCTTCAGGGGGTTCGAAGGACCTTTTCACAGGGGACGACTAAACCATTGGAAAACACAGGTAAAGTTTACATTACGTCTCATAACAGTAGCAAAAGTAAAATTTTGAAATAGCAATGGAAATAATGTTATAATTGGGAGTCAGGAAGGTTGAAAACCACTGCTCTCTATACAGACCTTGTATGAGGTTTTCACTTCTCATTTCTGCCCCTTGAGGGCGCCAGAGACCACACAGCTCTACAGACAGTAGCGCTTGAGGAGACCCGGCAGCAGCCAGCTGGGCACCCGGGAAGTCAATGCGCTGTCAGCATCCAGAGCCAGAGCAGAGCTGTGGAATAACCCCAAGGTCCACAGACAGTGACAGAACCCAAGAAGCCCGAGTTCCAGCTTCCGTTTAGTCAGTTGGCTGTGTGGTTCTGGGTCCCATCCCAGCAGTCTGGGCTTAAGCTTCTTCCTATGCAAGAACGTGGTGGGAACACTCCTCAAATTCCCAAGCAGAGGAAAGCCAAGCTTCTTGGCACCTGCCTGTAATTCCAGCTACTCTGAGGGGGGGGGGGACAGGGGCAGGAGGGTTTGCAAGCCTAATGCCAACTCCAGCAAATTGGTAAGACTCGATCTCAAAATAAAAAGTAGAAAGGAGGTCTGGAGACATCACTCAGTGATACAGTGATTATTTAGGTGGGAATAAGGGTCCTGGGCTCAAGCCCCCAGCACCAATATATATTTTTTAATATAATAATAGCAAGGAATACCTGGATGGATTCTTACTTCTTGAAAGTGAACCTGTCCTGGGCACACACTATCTCACCATCACTAGCAATCAGTTATGGCAGGATGGCTGCTGGTGAGTGTAACAGCTGTAAGTGACAATAGTGGGAAATGAGACCTAGGAGATGGATTAAGGCTGGAAATCGCAGTAGCTCTCAATAGAACACAGTACAAACAGAGGCTGCCCAGGGCTTCTGCCTCACCCACAGCTCCCTTGACACACGGGCATTTGTGTCAGATGAGGTTTCTCCTCACACCGGAGCCCTACACGGTGTCTGCCTCACAGTGACACATTGGCGCGAGAAGAGAGAACACATGTATGTAGTAGCATTGTAGTAGCATTGCCCCCCCCCCCCCCAGTGAGTGAACGAGCTAACCAAGTGAAATCAAGCACTCAAGGCTTGGCCCTGGCTGAGGTGGGGAAAGGAACGTGTGGGCGGAGACCTTAGGAGGGGAACTCTTGTGTGCAAAGGCAATGTATAGGCAAGCAGGGGGCCTGCGTCATGGTCCCCGACTGAGCTTGTGCATAGGTAGGGCTTGGAATCCAGGGCTTTGCACAGCACTCAAGAGAGCATGCGGAGAATGTGAGGAAGCGTGCTGTGGACAGACAGGGAGAAGACGTGAGATTCTACATTTTGTTGCCATTGTGCTGGGGACAACATAAAAATTGGGCTTCTTGCCTTGCAGGGATGCCAGGTGGAACACAGGCCAGTAAATTAGATCGATGTTAGGGGAAGAAAGTTTCTCAGAGAGCCGTCCTCTGAGGCATTGCCAGCCTAGCTCATTTACCACTCTCCCACGGGAGCTGTGTGGAGGCAAAGTATGTTCCCTTTGGTCTTGCCTTCACAGCTGTTCCTCTTTCCAGAAAGCTCCTCCCATGAAGGGAAGGGGAAACAGGTTTACAGAGGTGAGGGAATCTAAGGAGAAAGAGAAGGAATGCTCTGGAAAGACTGTTCCGGGCATGCAGGGCTGGCTTTAACCTTGACACCTGTTGTGGAATATCACTTTAACTATGGAAAGGTGTCTTATGTTTGTTTATGTTGCAGGATATCACTTCAACTGTGTAAATTTGTGTTGCATTTGTTTATTTTGCATTTATTTAACTATGTAAAGGTATGTTACATTTGTTTATGTTGCAGGATATTACTTTAACTATGTAAAGGTGTATTGCATTTGTTTGATTATGTAAAGATGCGATGCTGTTTTACCTTGACTAGCCAATGGCTAAACAGTAGAGGGATAGGCAGGGCTGGTGGGCAGAGAAAATAAGCAGCATGAGGAATCTAGGCTCAAGGAGAGAATGAGGAAGAAAGAGGGAGATGCCTAGGAATGGCCAACCATACGGGAAGGACATGGAGTGAAGGGAAGGTAAAAAGTCCCAAGGCAAAACATAGATAAAGAGAAACAGGTTCATATAAGTTATAAGAGCTAGTGGGACAAGCCGAGACTATGCGAGCATTCATAATTAATAGCAAGTCTCTGTGTCATGATTTGGGGGCTGGCGGTCTGAGAAAGCCTGCTACATTTACCTACATGCAAGGCTGGCCCCCAAACTTGACCCCACAGTTACATCTATCTGATTCTGGAAATCTCACAATCTGCCCGAGTCTCAGTTTCATTGTCTACACAGAGGGAACAATGATCACCTCTGCCTCAGAGGGTTCTCATGAGAACCAGATGAGGTGATTGATAAAAGGAGCTTTGTAAGCTGTAAGGAGTGGTTGAAAACCTGTCATCATGAAAGAGAGCAGTGGGTAAGGCTCAGGGTACCAGAGTTATTATTCCTCCCACTCCACGTTTTAGAGACCCCTGAGGCTGAGCAGAAGCACTGGGTTTGTAACTGGGTTCAAGAGAGCTCGGTGTGAGGCTTGAATCCTTGCCCTGGTCTTCCATCTGGTATGGTACTCTAGCTATCAGAAATCACTTTTGTCATAGGCTGGGGGGTAGGGAGGGGGATACCGAAGGAAACCCACACATATTGTCTGTAATTCTATGCTTTGTACAGGAGAACCTTCTGCCATTTATATGACAACAGGCCAACAGTGGTGACCCAAAAACCAGTAGGTCATAAACACTGCCCTCGAGTATCACGCAATCCCACTTATATACTGTGGTTGAAGAACCAGGCAATACAGACACTCATAAGCAAGCTGAGTCATAGGGCCTAGGAGAAGGTATCCTAGGGGCTGTATTGCTAAATTGCTACATCTGCTTTTTGGGGTATGTGTGAGTTGAGAAAAGGTCTTATGATTCCCAGGATGGTCTTGAACTTGTGTAGCTGAAGATGACTTATGATTCCTTTGATTTTATCTCCCAAGACCTGGATTACAGTCATGTGCCACTATGCCAGGTTGTAGGCTTTACACATGCTAGGTAAGTTGTCTGTCAACTGAGCTACATTCATATCCCTAAAATACATCCCTGAAAGGCTGGGTGTGTCCTTCTTGCACACATGAGGTGAGTGTTCTGCCAGTGGGCTCCGTCTCCGGGTCCTGGGTGGATCCTCTCATCTGAGTGTAGCACTAATGTGGTGAGAACTTGCCTTTGACAACAACCAGTATCAGATAGGAGCCTCACAACATGATGGGAAATATACTTAAAAGTAGCGCATGATGTCACTGTTTTAAAATATCTATTTTGGTAGAAATATAATTTTGACAAAATTTATTATCTTACCCATTTCCTTCTTTGGAAGATCAGATTCATGTTTATCAGGAGGGAGAAAGGAAAGAAGGAAATCCATTTTGCTAGAGTTCTCTCAACGTAGCACAAAATTCCCAGTATCTGACCTCCAGTTGTGTGTTGGGGACAGGCCATTGAATGCAAGGCCATGGTTCCAGCAAGATGAGAAGGAGGTGGAAGACATAGTCCTCCCCATTCCAGGCCCCAGACTCAGCCCACTCTCCAGCTCTGAGCTCTGCAAGCTCAGCTGTCAATGGGTTCCTGGCCCAGGTTCTGCCTCTTCACCATGACAGGGTTACCTGAAACATGGGTTCTTCCCAGACCACAGAGAGACACTTGAAGGGGTGCCTGTGTCGTGCTGTGATACAGCCGGAGGTCCCAGACTGCATGGCCAGGCCCCTACACAAGCTGGCTGCTTGCTTGTCATTATCAAGTACCTGGGTTGCTTTAATACCTATCATAAATTCTCCCAACGTTTATCCAGGTGTCAAGATTTTTATATGTTTTAGGTTTTTGAGACAGGGTGTAGTAGTTTGAATGTAACTGGCCCCCATAAGCTCACAGGGAGTGGTACTATTAGGAGGTGTGGCCTTGTTGGAAGAAGTGTGTCATGTGGATGTGGGCTTTGAGGTCTTATATATCCTTAAGCTATGCCTAGTTCTGTTCACTTCCTGTTGCCTGCCAATCAAGATGTAGAACTCTCAGCTCCTTCTCCAGCACCATGTCTGCCTGCATGCTGTCATGTCCCACCATGATGATAATGGACTGAACCTCTGAACTCTAAGCTACCTAATTAAATGCTTTCCTTTATAAGAGTTGTCACTGTCATGGTGTCTTTTCACAGCAATAGAAACCCTCACAAAGACACAGGGTCTTTCCGTGTAGCAAGAGCTGGTTTATAATTGCTAAAGTTGTATATAGAGCAGGCTGGTCATGACTCTTGAGTGCTGGAATGTTAGGCCTGTATCACCACTCTCAGCGAAGAATTCTCTTTTCTTTTTTCTTTTCTGTTAACTAATATTCCTTATTTCATAGTGTATATACAACACATTATATGTATCTGCTCATGGCTATGTTAATTATTTTTACTTTTTGGTTATTATGAATTGATTTAATCGAAAACACATTCTAAAACTTGTATATATATATATATTTTAGTGGGGACAGGACATATATGGAGGTCAGAAGACAACTTGTGGGAGTCTTTCTACCACGTGGGTTTCAGGGACCAAACTCAGGTTTTCAGGCTTGGAGGCAAGTACCTGTTGAGCCAGTCCCGCCTTAAAACTAATTACTTGTTTGCTTTTTCATTTTTTTTTTTTTTTTTTTTTTTTTGAGCCAGGGTTTCTCTCTGTGTAGCCCTGGCAGTGTTGGAACCAACTCTGTAGACCAGGCTGACCTTGAACTCAGAGATCCACCTCCTAAGTGCTGGGATCAAAGGTATGTGCCACCAGTTCCCAGCTGCATTAAAACATTTTTAAAAAGGAAATGTCTGAACATATGAAAACATAGACAACAAAAAGAATAAAAATCAATCAAACAAAAAGCCACCCTCTAAACAACTCCTACACTCAAATGAACAGATGAGCCCGTACCTACAACTGTAACTCATCGTCTTGATTTCCACCTGCTGTGCCCCACCCTGTAACATCATAAACCAGATAATAGCTGATCAACGGCTGTCATGTGCACTTTGGAAGGGACGGGGGTGGGTTGAGTCTCAAGTCCTGTGTCCTAGTTGTGAGCCTAAATGAGAAAATGGTCTTCCTGCTCTTGGCTCTCAGTGGAAGTGCTGGGACCCCTCCAAACACGGGCACATCAGCACATGTCTTCTCCTTCCCTTCCTTGTGGGGCAGCCACTTCTTTCCTTAATGGGGGAGGGTATTCATCACCCGAAAGAGCAGAGTGCGTCCCCCAGAGCTCAACAAGGGGCTTGTGCTCTGAAGTCCAGGACTGACCCTTAAGTGTAGTGAGTGCACAGCATAGGTGATATAATTACTAGTCTTTGCTGCTGGAATTGTGTGTGTGTGTGTCCATTGTGTGTATATACCATCTAGTGTGCGTGTCTACAGCATGTGTGTATACACTGTGTCTACACTGTGTGTGTCTATACCTGTGGATGGAAGTTTCTGTTCCACCTGGTCCCACAGCCCTTTAGTCCCAAATAAACACACAGAGGCTTATGTTAATTATAAACTGTTTGGCCTATATATAGCTCAAGCTTTTTACTAGCAAACTCTTACAACTTAAACCAATCCATAATTCTTATCTACACAGTGTACATGTGCCTGTACATGTACAAATGCAGAAACAACCCCACAAACAAGTTACACTCACTCTCTGTCCCAAGTAACACATTGTCATTTTCTTTTCCTGAAAAGAATTATGATCTCAAAATGAGCAACTGCTTTTTCCTGTCTCTTTCCATCATTGGTTAAAATGAGAGGGAAGGTCCTCTGTGGATCTTCCTTTTCTGGCCAGGGGTACATGGTCACAGGACAGAGGTCTGAGTTCAGGTGAGTTGTGAGGCTAGGGTCCTGGAGCTAATTTGGGAAAGGCCCAAGAGCTCACTGGCCAGCTGGTAGAGCAAAGTCACAATGCATCTGTAGAGGCAGCTGGGGTGCTCTGGCCTCAAGCACAGACCGATAGCAACAGTCTGATCGGCTCTTGTCCCTGCCCAGAATGATCTTCTCCACTCTTGCTTATGGAAGCACTATGACTCTGCAGTGCTGGTCTCCAGTACTGCTCCCCCACATCACTTTCGCTGGTTCTCCATCCTCCCTACCCTCGCCCTGGCTGCCACACCTAGTACCCTCTCCTACTCTCATTCCACAAGGCATCACTTTGATTCTTTTCTGTTTTATATCTGAACCATGTGGATACTTGGATACAATTCTTTTCTGGTTATTTAGACACAACTTTGCTATATAGCCCTGGCTGGCCTTGAACTCACTCACAACAATCCTCCTTCGTCAGATTCCTGGATGCTGGGATCCTAGGCATGCACTACTACATCAGTCTTAACTTCTCGTTTAGGTCAAGAGGAATTATGTGAGAAATTACTTCATGTATTTCTCTCTATTGTTCAGAGCATAGTCAGCAACTAACAAATATCTATTGGCCACATGGCCAGATGTCTTACATAACCAAGGCAGCTGGTAGGTGCTCACTAAATGCATTCAGAATGAGGTAACATCAACCTCCAGGCACCCTGAAAATACAAGAAAAAAATTTACCTACCCTGGGAATTCAGCTTGAAACCAGCTTCACATAACCCTTCAAGCAATGAAATATGTCAAAACTTCCAAGGAAATAACGATGAAAGTGCCTTTCATAGTTTCTGCCTGGGCCACAAATGGAGTCTCAGTTGGATCTAATATGCTCAAGTGTGATATTTGTGCCTGTTCGTTTGCTGTTTCAATTGGTCCAGAAGAACTTGAAGGTACCAAAATAGTACATGTTCGTTGACTTCAGATTGTCTCAATTAGAAGACAGGATTAGCCAGAAATTTTCTTCTCATCTGCAGAGTGAGTATTGATTTTACACTGATTGATTGATTGTGGTTGTGTACATCATGATACTATGTGCAAGTCAGAGAACAGCTCGCAGGGGATGGTTTTCCCCTTCTCCCATGAATGTCCCAGGCATCAGACTCTGGTCATCAGGCTTGGTGGCAAGTGCGTTTATCTGCTGAGCTGTCTTGCCAGCCTGATTTTTTTATCTTTTATTTTGGAAACAGGGTCTCATGTAACCCAGGGTGACCTCAGATTCACTTTGTACCTGAAGGTGACCTTTAGCTTCTGGTCCTCCTGCTCTGCCTTTCATGTGCTGGCATCTCAGGGGTTGTGTGTTGCTAGGGACCAAACCCAGGGTTTTCTGCACACAATGCAAACACTCTATGAACTGAACTACATCCCTAGCCTGAGGTCAAGGGGCAACTCTGTGGAGTTGGTCCTCCCCTTCTACCATGTGTCTTGAGGACTGAATTCAGGTTGCTTAGCAACCAGTACCTTTAACCACTGAACCATCTTGCAGGCCTATCCCTATCGGTCTCTTGAAGACCATCTTCCTGAACAGAAACTTTGTATCCATTAAACTACCTCATTGAAGGTGAATAATAATAGTGTCTGTCTTTGCCACTGGCTTGTTTCACTTAGCTTAAGTCCTCAAAGTTCATCCATGTTGAAGCAGCTGCCAAGATCTCTTCCTTTTTAAGGCTGTAACTCTGTTACATGTAGACAGCATTTGTTGCTGCTGCTGTCACTCATCTTTCAATTGACAAGTCGAGTTGCTTTTACATTTTGGTGGATAATGGCGCTATGGACACAGGTCTACAAATACCTACCTGTTCAGAATGGAGTGTGCTATGGTCGCCTTATTTGTGTGCTTCTTGGCAAGTCCTGTACCCATAGCAACTTTTACTAACTCGACAACTTTTCCTGGGTTGCTGTGTGCGGTAGATGCCCAACATAGAATGTGATAGAAGTTCAGTTGTCATCTCAGGAAAGGTGATGGGGCCATTGTGTGTGGACTGCAGTAGTCCAATGTGTCCATGTGGACAGCCAGATTTTTGTTTGGAGGTCCCACTCCCACCCCACCCTGGCCCCTTCACTATTCTAGCCATTAGGCTGGGATGCTTTTCCAAAAAGGTATGAATGCGAGGAACATTTGTTCTGAATTAAACTTGGCTGCAGTTAAAGTGTTATCACGTTCATGAAGCTCAAATTACAGAGGTTGCCTTCAGTCAGTGAATAGCACAGGGAGGTTGCTCAGAGAGGTGGAAAATTCTGAGGCCCCTCCAGCAGGATTGCAAGAAAAATGCTCAGAGTGGTGTGGAGAGGGGCCAGCTGGTGATGTCAAGGGATTTATAAAAGAGATTACAGGGCCTTTTAAGGGAATGAGGCAGCTGCTAATGATGGAAAACTGCTAAGCTGAATCTGAATGCCTGCCTCGTTGGCTGAGGTGCCTGTAACTGTGAAAAAAACATATCATGCCATCACCTTTGTGTGAAGCTCAACAGACAGCAGCTGAGCATGGAGAGCAGAACCTGTTTCTGAGTAACCACTTGGGGCTCTTGGAACACACGGAGCCAAAAGTGTGCCCCTGGTCCTACAAGTGGGAACACACCTGGTTGTACTGCACATCTGTCCCTCCCTTTCTTGTTTGCTTTTAAGTTTTATTATTACTTTCCTTGCTGGGGATGGAATCTAGGAACTTGCTTATGCTACTCAAGTTCTCCATCACCAAACTGGGCCATTGGTGCTAGCATTTTCATGTGTGTGTGTTTGAGGTGGTCCGGAGGAAGCCTGCTAGTTTCCCTAGTTAGTTTTTGTGGTGCCCAGAATCAAATTCAGGGTCTTGCACATGCTAAGCAAGTACTATACCACCCAACTCCTTTACGTATTCATCTCTTTAAAACTTTATTATTATTACTGTGCATATGTGTGCATGACAGGTAGAGGGGACAGGTAGGGGGAGGTGGAAAGAAAGACAACTTTGTGGAGTTGGTTCTCTCCTTTCACCTTTACAGAGACTCTGGAGATCAAGCTCCAGTCATAATGCTTGGATAGCAAGTGCTTTTACCTGCTGGGTTTCCTCACTGGCCTTAATTATCTGTTAAAACAGCAGCAACAACAAAAACAGCTTTCAACTGTCTAAAAGCTTTAAACTCCCAAAGACAGGCCTTCAAATGAAAAATATCATGTGCTATATTAATATCACATTCCCAATTGTCTCTATGATCTTTTTACGACCCTTGTATCATCTTAAGAATGTGGGTTTTATAAAGAGGAACCAAGATCTATTACAATGCCATATAGGATAGATTTAGTCAAACAGACAAGCCACAATATTCTAAATGTAACAGCTGGCTCTTCTTGTGTTTTAAATAGATTAATGAAAACAGTACCAGATTTAGGAACAGAGCTTGTGAAGTTTAGAGGGCTAAAGGTAGAGGAGGCCTTAATACTGATGTTTAGTAGAGGAAATAAACAAGAAATCTCTCTTTCTCTCTCTCTCTGGGTGCGTGCATGCGTCCGTGTGTGTGTGTGTGTGTGTGTGTGTGTGTGTGTGTGTGTGTGTGTGTGTGTGTGTGAGGACAGGCACAGAGATGTACCTCTAAACTTAGTCTAGGAGTTCAAACCTGTTTAGACAACTTAAAAAGTACACCAAAACAAGTGGCCACACAAATAGTGCTCAGTTTGTCACTCAGTGAAAAAGACCAAAGCTAAGATGAAATAGAAGCAAAATTAAGAACTATCTGGAAGTGAGCAACTGAGGGATACTTTGTGGTCTGAGATACTGAGATGAATTGATTAAAACGTTCTTTTCATCATCTTTCATCTGTGGACACTAAAGATGAGTGCAAGCAAGGATTGTCTGGCCTACTGTATGACTTTATAGTACTAAAGTCCACTCATTTCCTCTAGTGTCAAAACTTTTGTCACTGGCAATGGTGGCAGCCATGGGAATTACACCCAGGGCCTGGTACATGTTTGTCAAATGCATCCTTGAGCTGCTTCTAGACAATAGCTTCTAGTTGCATACATACATATATGTATATAGTTTTTCTCTTTTCTTTTCCCCCCTCCTTTCTTCCCTGTCCCCTACTTATCGTCCCTTATTCTTCCCTCCGTGAAAATGGTTGTGGGGTGTGTGTGTGTGTGTGTGTGTGTGTGTGTGTGTGTGAATCAGCATCCTGGGTCACAGCTCAGTTCAGACACTTCTCATACATAAAGTATAGTCATCAACCCAAGTACTGTGGTCCTCCTCCCCCTTGCTGTCTCCAGTGGCTAACCAGCTTTATCACCAGTTGCTCCCAGGAGAAACTCCTTCCTGTGAGTTTATCTTCCCACCATCCCTTAAGGACATTTTGCAGATTAAATGTCTCCAAAGACCCTGTCTCCATGTCTGCTCGTCTGCTGTGTTATCAAACTCCTTTCCCTATTTTAAACTTGACTCAAGCCAGACCTGTTCTTTGAACTTTGCTTAATCATGGGGCCCCAATGATTTTCTCCTCTCCATGCTATGTAGACATGTTGCCTTTCACTTTTAAGCTTGGATGATGTGCTATCTTCTGCACTTCAAAGTCTCCTCCATCAAAGGTGCAACACGATCTCACATCCACCGCTGCTGGAAAACTCTTATAGCAGGGACACTTGGTCAAAGTGATGCTACTGTTATTGATTACAAACGAGCGAATCAATAAATATTTCTGGCCTGAAATACTGAGTAGGGCCAAGAAACACAATTATTAAGTTTAATGTGAAAATTAAACTTGTGAGTTAGAAAAGCATGGGATGGTTATACTGTCTAAGAGAGATATGGACAAATCTACACAAAAAAGGGAATTCTAAACATGCTAAGAACCTATCTTTATTCTACAACCCTTTTCTTACCTCTTCTAATTCCTTACCCTGGTTAGGCAGCTGGGCTCAAACTCTAGGGCTGAAGGAGTCCTCTTTCTGGAGCCTCCCTGTGTTGCTGGGACTGCAGATGTGCACCGTGGGGCCCAGGGGCCATAACCTTTGGCACATAGCACTTGTGTCATGCCTTTCTGGTCCAGGGATGTGTGTAGGAAGGCACTCCAGGAGGAAGATACTCCAGCCAACCATATTCCCCATGTTTCCACTCAGCTTGCCTTCTCTCCTCTTAGTTGGCTGTTGGGAGAAGCTTAGTGTCTCAAAAGCATTCTCATCAGGAAGTGGATTTGACAGGATATTTTGTTTATATAAAAAAAAACAGAATATGTATATACTTTTAGAAAAGAGACTTACTTTAAAACTACTGGTAGTATTACAGGTAGGATACATAGGCCTCCAACACAATATGTGATACCATTTAGGATACATTTTCTTTTTTCTTCCTTTCTTTTTTTCCTTTTCTTTTCTTCTTTTTTCTTTTCTTCTTTTTTTCCTTTTCTTTTTTTTTTTTTTTTTTTTTTTTGAGGCAGAGTCTCATCCAAGTAGCCAACTGGTCTTGTGCTTGTACTAACCTTGTTGACTCAGTCTCTCATCATTGGCCATTTGTTTTATGCTCTTTTGAGACAGGGCCTTGCTATATAGCCCAGGGTGGCTTTGCATTTTCAGTAATCATGTGCTCCACCACACCCAACAGGATAATCTCTCTTACTGGGAAAGCATCTCACATAGAAAAGACTGTCATAGACCAAACTTGGATTAAAAAGGGTTGGTAAGACAGGGTCTCGCTATGTAGTCCTGGCTTGCCTAAAACTCACCATGTAGACCAGGTTAGCCTTGAACTCATAGAGATCTGCTTGCTTCTGTCTCCCAAGTGCTGGGATTAAAAGCATGTGCCACCAGAACTGGCTGAGTATGCTATTTTTCTTCCACAAAGGGAAATGACTTAGTATCTTTTTAAATAAAGATTTATCTTTACATTAATTTATATCATTTTATAATAGCATCGTGTAGTATGCCTGGTGCTCTTGAAGGTCAGGAAGGGTGTCAGATCCCCTAGAACTGGAGTTACAAGCAGTTGTGAGCCACCGTAGGTTCTGTGCAAGGGCAATAAGCACTCCTAACCATTGAGCCATCTCTCCAGCCCCAATGCCTTACTATCTTTATTGCTATCCTCTAAGATGAGTTAATGATTTCTAGCTCTAGATTCCCCACAGACACTGTCAGGTAAAGCTAGCACTGTGGATGTGTATACAGTGATGCATACCTGTGACGTCACTCAGGAGGCTGAAGCAGGGGAGATTCTCGAGTCCAGGAGTTCAAGGTAAACTAGAGCATTAGAGTGAGATCTGTTTCAATAGGAAGTGGCACTATGAAAAAGCAATTTGAGCTTTTTGAGGCAAAGTATTATCCAGTGGTGGAAAACAATGTGTTCTTAATGGTTGGCATTTTATTTATATAATGAGTTTTTTTGGTTCTATCAATCTCTGTGGGTACCAGTTAATTCTCTGCTGCTATAATTGAACATCACGACTGCAAGCAACTCATGGAAGAGTTTATTTGGGCTTATGGTTCCAGAGGAGTAAGGGTCCGTTATGGTGGAGGCACTACAGCAAGCCACAGGAGCAAGTCACTGAGAGAACACATCTTCAGCTGCTAACATAGAGCAGAGAAAGTGGGCTGCCCATGGCACGTGGCTGTTGAACCCTCAGAGTCCACCCCAGACAGTACTTGTTCCAGAAAGCCTCCACCTACTAAAGATTCCATTTAACCTCCCCAATCAGCAACACCCACAGAGGACACAGTGCCCGAATATGTGAGCCTATGGGGGGACGTTTCTCATTTAAACTACCACATAGGGTCTCACTCTCTAGTTTAGGATGAACTAGAACTCATGGCAACTCTTCTGCCTTAACATTCCAAGAGCTGGGATTACAGCCTTGACTCCCCAACACCTAGAGGCTAATTAGAATATTTTAAGCTTTTGCTATGTTTGGTAAATCCTAAAATTAAGTATTCTTTGGTCAAAACAAACAAACAAACAAACAGACTAGAATTTGCAGATGTTTTCTTTGGGCTTGATTCGCCCACTGTCATCATAAGACAGAGCAGCTATGGTGACCTACAGAGGCTGTGGCAGCCACCATGGGAACAGAATAGAACCAAACAGCAGAGAAATGAGGATGTCAACGTTTCCTTTTGGAGAAGGGGAGGGAAAGCCACAGACCTCCCTACTCCCTAGGACCTTTTTTTTTTTTTTTTTTGATGTTGTAACTACCACTGTCTACTGCTCTCCAGTACATGGAACCTAGACATGCTATTGTGTTTAAGGGGTAGGAAACTGACTTGAGGTAGATTCTAATGAACTGAATCTTGATGGGAGATGTCATTCTGTAAATATGTTTCTCTTATTGGTTAATAGATAAAGCACTGTTGGCCAAGAAAATCAAGAAAGGCAGGATGAGGATACAAGGAGAATTCAGAGAGAGTCAGGAGGAAATTCAAAATGTAGGAGGGAGAGAGAAGAACTTCGTACCCTCTTTCCTGTAAGATAAGACCATATGGAAATACTTAGGTTAATAGAAATGGGTTGATATTTAAGGCAGAGACAGCCAATAAGAAACGCTAACAGGCCAACAGCTTTATATCTAATACAGTGTCTCTGTGTGTTCTTTGGGGCTGGCGCGGCTGTGGGACCAGATGAGCGGGAGGGGGGGGTACGGCGGGACGGGATGGGGACTTGTAACAGAATCTGAGGAATTTTTCTTTTTACCTGTGAGCGTCTCCCGATTCCCTGTTTTTTGGTGAATAGGCATATCTTTCACATCTCCAAGAGTCATGAGATACAATGAAGCCCCACTGGTGTGACTGATGTGTTTTGACATGGGATCTTTAGTCCTGTGGCTATGAGTTCATGTCACCTCTTCCATGGCACAACATGCCATTTGCGGGTGACTTCAGTTGACACTCCTTAGCCTTCACTCCTATTTAGCTTGGAGTAAGCTATTTTCTGATTTCAAGATGTGGTCTGAGTGGTCCCTCAACGGCTGCCTCACACTTGAGAGGATGAGCATTGGTAGTTGTTCAGTCTACAAGACTTGGTCCCAGTCTGATGCTGGAGGTCCGGAGAGTTGCCGGTCTTCAACTTGTGTTGGAATTCTAAAGATGTTGGTTCTAATATCAATGAAAGAAGACTGCGGCAACAGGATAGATGAGCTTGGCCTGCAAGAGTTAGGGTAAGAAGGCAAAAAGCTTCATTCTTCTGTGTCCTTTTATATGGGCTGCTGTCAGAAGGTGCAGCCCAGTTTTAAGGTGGGTCTTCTTGCTTCAAACCATCTGGCCCAGAGGAACCCTCATCGAATAGTGCAGAAGGGTTTAGTAGTGTCCATATGCGATCAAGTTGACAGCCAAGATTAGCCTCCATAGAGCTTCTAGACAGTATTTAGCAAGCTAACACATTTTTCACTTTTGTTGGCTACTGTTCCTCCAAGGATTCCCAGGACTTACTACTTTTCCTTCTCTTGGCCTCAGTTTCCTCATATGTCAAATGGGGACACGAATAGTTCATAGCTCATGTGGTCAAGAAAGACTTCATTAGCAAGTCAGAGCAAGGCTTATCTTGTTATCTTTGTAGTACTGGGGACTGAACCTAAACCATAGCCTTACAAAGTAGTCATATATGAGCAAATTTGTTTTCTGAATTCTGATTATGTTATAAAATTAAAAAAATAGATTTGCTGTTGATTCCAGACTCATTTATCACTGTGTGATAAAAGGATTGCTGAAGATTACTGAGTTGCTATGCAGGAATTCTACCACCAAACTGTAATCCTAGCTCTTACAACTGAAGGTTTGTTGGAGGAAGGGTCTGGCCTTGAACTAATGGAGACTCACCGGCTTCTGCCTCTTGAGTACTGGGTTTAAAGGTGTGTACCACTACAACCAGCTTGATTTTGGTTTAAAAAAATTTCTATTTTATGTGTGTGGGTACTGTGCCTACAGGTATGTCTAAGAATCATGCCTGATGCCTGCCAAGGCCAGAACAGAGTACCAGATCCTCTAGAATTGGAGTTGTGAGCCACCATGTAGGTATTGGGAATGAAATCCAGGCCCTCTGGAAGAGCAGCAAGTACTTTTTAACTATTTTTATTTATTTATTTTTGAGCCAGAATCTTGCAATATAGTTCGGGCTGGCCTGGATGTCTTGACCGCCTACCTTAGTTTCCTATCCTCCCATATACTAGAATTACTAGATTACTAGACTACCACACAGACTCTACAATTAATTTAAAAGTTCAAAACAGCTGGGTGGTGGTGGCACATGCCTTTAATCCCAGCACTCCCGAGGCAGAAGCAGGCAGATCTGTGAGTTCTGGACCAACCGGGTCTACAGAGTGAGTGCCAGGACAGGCTCCAAAGCTACACAGAGAAACAAACAAACAAAGAAACAAACCCAAAACCAAAAACCTAAAACAAGCAAACAAACAAAAGTTCAAAACAATGGCCACTCTTCCAGAGGACCCGGATTTGGTTCCCAGCACCCACATGGCGGTTCACCACTGTCTGCAATTCCAGCTCCAGGACAGTGCACATGCATACCTTCAGGCAAGACATGCATCTACACAAATAAAAGTGAATAAATCTTGAAAAAATAACTAAACATAGGAGGTATTTCATGAATAAGCAATTTCTATTTAAATGAAATGTAATTCAGATTAAGTTTTACTATGCAATGATTAAGGCGCGGAAACATTGACTGGAGGTGTAGCTTAGGGGTACAGCACTTGCCTCACGTGTACTTGGATTCAGTTCTCTCATACTGAAAATACGTTTTTTCCCTCTTGCAAATACATATGCAAGGGAGTTCCGCATGGTCCACATGGGACTTGCAACCCCAGAATTTGGTGAGACTTGAGGTAGGAGAATCATGAGTTCCAGGCCAGTTTGGGTTACATGGCAAGTTCAAGAACTAAAACAAGATAGGCCTGGTGGCACAGGTCTGAAATTGCAGCAATTCGGGAGACTGAAGCAGATTGATATCACTTTAAAAGCATTAAGAAAAGGAAATTACTGTTTATGCCCGGTGTCTTCTGCGAGAAGGCTGTTTGCATGCCAGTCTGGTGCTGACATGATAGAAGGCAGAGGCCACATCAGAACAGGCTCTCCTTTTCCAAACATTCCATCTCAGTGAAACAGAATGAATACAGGCTAGACACACTGCACATCAAAATAAGCCATAAACCTCGGATTTCACATGTGTCATACTTACAAATAGAAGCATGGCAGAGCCAGTGTCCACCTATTGAATTAGGTTTGACCCAGTTGGGGTTCTGCCTCCTCGCCTTTGTATGTGTGACCTCGGTAAGTTGTGAAGCCTCTCCTTGCTTCAACTTTTTCAAGCACTCTGCTACCTTAGGGCTACATTGCACAGCATATGAGGCAATGTGAAGACATGCAAAGAACAGCGTGTCACACACCAGCTTTATAAATAATCACTGGGTGTCTTCTATGCAGTACTCTCTATATTGGGCCCTGACAGAACTTTGATGCCTCTTGTCTTTTATATGTCATGTGTGTTACAGTCTTAGTTATGAGATGCTGGCAAATTCATCAGTCCAGCGAGATTCAAGATAATCTAGGAAAAAACAAAAAAAAAAAGGCCTTTTAGACTCAGGTCACATTATTAATTTGGGAGCGAATATGAGGTGTAAATGGTTATTTAACATCTTGCCTTTAAGTTGTTGAGTTACTGTGCCAGGTTTCACAAAGTGCATTTCTGATGCACATTAAAAACCACCGTGACATTCAAAGAGTCAAACATGGCTGATTAGAGCTTTAGGGCTTGTATTTATAAAAAGGTTACTGGTGCATTTCCTTGGTGCAAATTATTTTTGGCTCTTACTAATATTTACGAATATAATAAAGTCTGTGTAGCATAATGTATGTGATTAATTTGTCCTAGTCACTAGCTTGCTTTTTTATTTAGGGAGATAGCCCAGAGAGATAGTATCTCCCCACAGGAATTTGTGCAGACAGGGAACAGCAGTGTTCAGCAAAGGGCAGCTGTACTTTTCACCCTAGGAGACACGATAAGAAATATCATCAGGGCAATAATGTATTCGCTTGCATAAATTTATCACGGGGACGACACAGAGCAGTTTCTTTGGGGTATTTCATGGAGATGTCAAAGGTAACTTATGCAACAAGCAACAGTTGAAGAATGATTTGGGCGGATGTGACTACAGAGAATTAAAGGCATGGTAATTCTGGGTCTGGTGATGCTGGCCTGTAATCCCAGCCATGAGGAGGATGAGGCAGGAGGGTTCCAGGTTCAAGACAAGCTTGGGCAATTTAGCGAGACTGTTTTAAAACAAAAGATAAAGAGTGGACTCAATGGTAGATTTAATCCCTAGTACTGGGAGAATAAAACCCAAACCTAAACTAAGATGGACTTGTTATTTTCATGTTGCTGTGATCTGACAAAGCATTACTTAAGGAAAGGGGTTCACTTTGCTCCAGTATTCTGGCATAGTCTGTCATGGCAGGGAAGACAGGGAGATAGCAGTGTGAAGCAGCTGGCCACGCTGCATCCTCAGTCAGGAAGAGAGAGAGATGGGTGCTGGCCGCTTCCTTTTTATCCAGCTCTGGATCCCAGCCCATGGAACGGTGCCACCCACCGAAAAGTGTGGGTCTTCCCATCCCAGTTACCTATCCTCGAAGACATGATCAGGAGAGTCTAGATCTTGTTACACTGATGATGTTAGCAATCACAACAGGTTTGCACAACAAAAAAAACGGGATCTTAGCTTTGACACTAGCTGGGCTGGTTACTGTTGGGGAGTCTGGTGCTATGAAGAAGTGAATTGCAGCTGCTATGTACCTGTATGTTGTGTGACACACTTCTCCTGGGGAGACACAACAAGCACATCTATTCACCCCAGAGAGGAAACTCACTACAGACCAAAGTGTGGATACCACCAAAGTTCAACTTGGTTGAACCAATGACTTTTTACTAGGGTTACTTACAGGAATATGGGTGAGGTTACTTACAGGAGGAGAAATGACTCAAAGACAGCTAGCTGCCTCACCACGTTCCAGCCCAGCACGGGTGACAGCTCACAAAGCTAGGAACCCAGAGCACACAGCACAGCCTGCAGGCAGAACAACAGGTTCGAGGGTGTCCTTCCCAAGAGACTCTGCTCTTAGCCTCTTCCATTCAGCTGGTCTGCTCTTAGAGTTATCTTTGCAGCTTAGCTTTTACTGTTTACTCTGGCGCTGGGGGGAGGGGCTGGGGGTTGGCGTGGGAGTGAGGTGGGGGGGGTAGTGGATCTGGTCAGTTTCAGGGACTTCCTGAAGCCACTTTGACTTGTTTACCTTCCTGCTTAGGGAGCCTCCCTGAAGGATGGAATATTTCAATCTCAGAGAAAACTGTTACACAACCCTATCTATGACGTTTTGATACACAGTGTGGCTGCTCCATTATTCATTATTAAGAACCTCATAGAATTTTGGCAACTTTTTTTTTTTTTAATCAACACTCAGTTATAGAAGTTTAATTAAGGGCATAAGGAAACTCTGAAGTCTCTTGTTCCCTATGCTCCCTTGTAAGCCTACTTCAGTTCTACAAGGCTCTTAAATATTTAAATTCTTCCCAAAGACACCCTGCTGTGACCCCAAATGCAAACCACACACCCTAAAGGACAAAAAGCCCTGTGGGCAGTCCTTTCTTGCAGTCCCCCATTTGAGTATCACTTTGGTTCCTATGAGAAGCAGGGATCTCAGAATTAATGCAGCCCAGACCGAGGGTATCTGGGACAGATCTTGGGCCTTCTTGGGAAAACAAAACAAACAAAATAACCCCAATAAATATCGCCCCTCTCCCGCTCTCCAAACAAAACAAACAAACGCAAGGCGATGCTGTTTCTCTGCTACCAACTGAGCAGACTGAGCCTGGGTCGCCACAGTCCGGTCCTTCGGTGAGGTCGGGGCGAAGTTCCCAGGTGCGGGCTAGGCTCTGCGGGGACTTTCACCTGCTGGGTGCGCGCGGGGCGCGGGGCGGACCCGGCGGCGGCGGGCGGCGGGCGGGGCTCTGGCGCGCGGGAGGAGTCGGCTCGGGCCCGCCCCGCAGGAGGAGCCGCGGGCTGGCAGCCGATCCGGCGTCTCCGTGACAGGCACCCTGCTCCACCAGCGCCGTCGCCACTGCCGCCTTTCTTCCTCGTCCCGGGCTGTGTGCGCCGAGCTCAGGACCGGGCTCCGGGTCTAAACCTCGCTTCGGGCCGTGCGCCCTTCACTCGACGTCCCGGTCTGGAGCTGCGCGCCACCCGCTCCCGCCTCCCGGCCGCCCGGCTGCCTCCCGGTAGCCAGAGCTCGGCCACCGAGCTGCTCACACCAGCCGCATCCGCGCCGCCCTTGCCGCTCGGCCCTCCGCTCAGCTCCGGGTTCCCCCCCGCCACCGCCTGGCACCCAGGCTGCCCACCGCACGACCCGTGTCCTCGCCGCCGCCTCGGCCGGCCCCACTGCTCTCTCCCCGGGGTCTCGCCAGCTCTTTCTTGCCGCCGCCACCGCCACCGCCGCTCCTGGAGCCGCGGGTCCACCGCGGGTCACCATGCCCAGCAAAACCAAGTACAACCTTGTGGACGACGGGCACGACCTGCGGATCCCTTTGCACAACGAGGACGCCTTCCAGCATGGCATCTCTTTTGAGGCCAAGGTGAGTGGCCCCGGGAGGGCTGTATCCCGAGGGGGCAGGTCTGGGTGGATGGGATGCCAGTTGTCCTGAAAGCAGAGCAGGTGGGTTAGGCCTTTCTCAGCTTTTGCCCAAAGCAGCTAAAAAGAGCACCTGTAAAGTTTGAGGTGTACCGCTTCACCCCCTTTTCCCACCTACAGACACCCCATCCTTGCCCGCCGAGGCTGGATTGAGTTACTTCCCGGAGAAGCCCGACCAGAGCAGCCAGGACGCCTGGTTCTTTTGAAAGCTTTTAAGGAAGCGCTGGGCGTTATTTACCTGCTGGGCTTCCAGGAGAGGTGCTTTCAGGAGGTCTTTTAAAAGGAGAACGCCGGTTTCCTGTCCAGTTTAAAAAAAAAAAAAAAACAATAAATAAATAAACAAACAAATTCGGAGCGGCTGGGTCTAGTTGCTTAAGACACTCCCCAAATGTTTGCTTTCGCACGACTCTTGCATGTGCCAGCGGCTGGTGTTCAGGTGAAACCCGTTTTCAGTTTTGTGGTGCGCTGTTACATCTCAGCAGTAACTGATGAAGAATTTAGTCCAGACGACTGGAATTTGCAGAGCCAAGGCCAAAGCCACCCTTGGGGGAGGGGAGGGGTGGGGTGGAAACCTTGTGCACTCGCTGGACCAGGTGTTATGTATGAGGCTGGCAACATTGCCACGGTCCTGGAGTACCTCGCTGTGTGAGGAGTTCTGGCTTCTGGGACTGCAGTGGAGTTTGCCACTGCTGGTCCAGGAACGGTGCTTTTCGGTGGAAAGGGTCCTGCTTCTTTATTGATGCCCCTGTCCTACTCTCCCACCCATAACCTAAAGAAAGATATGGTGGGGATACTCAGCATGTACAGTGTGCTTGTGACCGAGTGAAATTTAAGTGAACTCTGCTATAGACTGGGTTTGGATGGTTTTGAGAACAGAACTTTTGACTGGGAGGCAAACTTGCTCGGTGACCGCAGGTTAGTGGATTGTGCAAGAACTGCCATCAGGTGTCAATTTGCTTCAATTTGCAGAACATCCTTGGAGTGTCAGTTAGGTGTCCAGAGGTCACCTGGCTTTAGAATTGCATCCCTCTTCTCACGTAGATGTATGGATTGGTGAATCATAGCCCACCCAAACAACTTTTCCCAGCCGTATTTGCTAAAACTAGGGGCCTCATCCCTTCACCCCCCCCCGCTGTTATCAAACCCTACCTTGGAATGCAGAGCTGGGTTGCTAAGTGTGACTGGGACCAAAGGGGAGCTGTCAGCCAAGATCTTATCTCACTTCTCTATCTCAGAATAGATCTGGTTGGCCCACGATATTCCCTGTTTGGGCTCATGTGTGTCTGGGCCTGTGGATTTGGTAAGCTGCTTCTTAAACGTGTAAATTTTCATTATGGCTATGATTGAATTTCCTGGCATACACATACACTGAGAAATCGGCCTTTGTTTTGTTTGGTTCAGCAGCGCTATATTTTAAAATGTTATTTTTATTATTTTTAATTATAAGTCTGTGTGTGGTTCTGTGCATATGAACGAAGGCCTTCCCCAGAGTCCAGAGACATTGGCTCTCCCTAGAGCCAGAGCTACAGACACTTCTGAGCTGCTTGATGTAGGTTCCGGGAGTTGAACTATGATCCTCTGCAAGGGCAGTATGGTGGGGCTCTCTAGTCCCAGGGGTACAGTCTTTTAAAGAACCAGGGTAAAAAGATTAATCAGATTTAAAGGTTCATTATTATAATTATTATTATCATCATTCTTTTCTCACAGTCCTCTGTCTTTGGTCACAACTAGGTGTCATAATCTAACGTGTGTACATGTGAATTTCAAGAAAAGTCCAATTCTTAGTATAATCTCTCCTGCAGTTGGAATGCTAAGGCAGGGGGATTGCCATGAGTTAGTCACTTGCCTGGGTCATATAGTCCTGTCAGAGAAAACCAACCAAGCGACCAACCGTTCAACCAACCAAGTAAACAAAATAGTTCAGTTCTTCTAGCTTGATATATGTAGGGGACATGTGTATCAGTGAGTATCTGGGTGACCTAATGAATGACTGCAACCAGACCTTAGGAAGTATTGGGCTTTAGGCTTCCCTTCAACTTTCTGAATCCCACTCCTCCCCTTCCCCCCAGTACTAAACGTGGTTTCTTTTCTGAGCAAATGTCTGGGGGCTGCATAGTGTGGTTTCTATAGTAACTCTGGATTCACAGATAGTGGTGGTCAATGAGAGGAGGAGTCATGGCTGGTTTAAGGCGTTTTACCAATGCAGGAAACACAGGGGGCCAGGGGTTCAGCATTGAGAATGGTGACGTAGAGAGAGGACAGGTGGAGCTTCCATAGGCAAACACTGACTTTATGGCCTGGGTCCTGCCACCTAGCCCTTTGTACTTGATGCTGGACTGTGGCATATTCAAGTACCATGTCAGCCAAGCCTGTGCAGAGATGGATGCAGAAGACCATCTCTCTGTTCCCCTGTGCACCCCAGTAAGTGCCTCCAGCCCCTAGCTCCCACTTCTGTATTGAGCAGTGTCTGCCCCTGGAAATGTGCTATGGGCTGAATTTCAGGGTTAACACCACAGGGCACTTTCTCCTTGTTTTGGAAAAGCACAGACTGTAAAAATGCAAATACATTGTTGCCTTGTTAGGTACCTTGGAAAATGAGCCCGAGGCTTCTTCTTCCAAAGGTTGGCAATTTTTCAGAATCAACACTGGATGGAGTGATTCTCTGGATGTATGCCTCTCCGTTTTTTAGAGTTCCACAGAGACACAAAGATGTAGGGTGAGGTGGGATGGTGTGTCCCTGGCTGAACCTCTGTGTACTTAGGAAACACATGCTTGCTGGTGTCTCAGTTGGTAGAGTGCTTGCCTACCCTAGTGCGAATGAAGCCCTCCCTGGGTTACATCCTCAGCACCACTGCTCCAGGTGTGGGGATGCATGCCTGCAACACCAGCACCCAGGAAGCAGAGGGAAGAGGATCTGAATACCCAAGACCCTGTTTTCCTGCATGCACCCCACCCCAGTGCATATAATGAAGCCCAGTCTATGTGTTTTCTCCTGCAAGGACTCCGTTTATATCTTAACACTTTTCTACCAGACGTGTCTCCGTAGGTCTTTTTGTATGAACTAGCCTCAAAAAGGCTGCTGCCTGTCAGGGGCCTCACAACCTAGTAGACGAAGTTATCATTTAAGACTAGAGCTTTGACTTTGAACTCTTACATCCTCCTAATGCTTACATATTTATGTATTCATTGCATGCTGGGGATTTTTGCTTTGTGTGGGACTTTCACAAAGACTTTGTGTAGAAACAGGAACATTAGTGTTGTCTGTTTTTCAGGTGGAAAACTTGGAGACGAAACTCAGAGCTCTGTAAGCATCAGACTATGAAAACTGTTTTGTACCAGTCAGACTTTGGCCCCTGTGATGGAATCCCTGACTCATACAACTTAAAGCAGGATGGGTTCATTGTAGTTCATGGATTCAGAGGTTTCAGTCCATGGTTCTAGCTGTTGCTTGAGGTGGCAGAGGGGAACCCTAGCCTTCCAGCATTGCTCACATGCCTGGCATGCAGCCAGCAGGTGCGCACTTGCCTGCAGAAGCGAATGCCCCCCTTGGCAGAGTGCTCCTTATTGCCCATTGTGATGGTGGGAGCATGTGGCAGAAGCAACTTACCTTATGGCATAAAGGAAGCAGAGAGAGATGGTGGTGAGGAGACTAGGGAGGGACCAGGTCTAACTCTCAAAGGCATTGTCCTCATTACTTCCTTCCTGCAGCTAGGGCCCCACTTCCTGAAATTTCTACTACCCCTTAACATAGCGCCACCAGCTGTGGATGAAGATTTCAATATACAAGCCTTTGGGGAACATTTTACTTCCAAACCATAATGTGTTCAGTGAACACTTTTATGCCCCCACATTGTTCTCGCCACTGCCTCCTTTGATCTGCACCCTCCAAGGCATTTGACTCCTGGTCTGTGACTGCCTTACCTACTCCTGAAATGGTTGTTCCTTCTGTATTCCTAGCACACACTGTCTGGACTATGGTTCTGATCATCAGAACTGAAAAGCACCTTAGGTATCTGGTGTAGACTCATTATAGTGCAGTAAATAAGAAGCTGGGAAATGATAGGCTGCTGGATGTTATTTGGGGAGAAATCACTTACACCAGAAACAGATGACTGCTGCAGGTTCCCATCCCAAGGATGTCTCTGGATGTTCTCTGTCTCCAACTCGGAAGTAAGAGAGTGAGCTGGGGTCCAGGACCCCAGACCTAGTTCCCCCTGGTCATGCCTGCACCTGTCCCCACACCCCCCCAATGGGCGTGGTCAGTGCAACAGGTGTGGTCGGGGTGGATATCTCACTACAACTTGCATTATGGATAAGGAAATTGAGGCCCAGAGGGGAAGTCTTGACCCAAGGAACAGAATCACCAGTAATGTCTGCATACAGCTCCATGTTACTGTCTAACAAACTACCTTAAGACAGGCTGGGAACGACTACTTGTAATTTGCTCATCCATGCCCTGGGAACTCAGGCAGGGCTTCGCTGGACTGTTCTTCTGGTACAAATGGTGCACATTCTATTGGGGTCACTTTTTGTTTTATGATGACCAGACTAGAAAGTACTAGAAGGCTTCCCTTACATGGCTGGGACTTTAGTAGTCATCATTGTGGCTGTTGAATCTATTGGTTGGCTTATACTTCTTCATAGCACAGTGGGTCTTTTGTATGGTAGTTGGCTTTCCAGAGGACATGTTATAAGGAGGAAGACACTGTTAAGGCTTGGCTTTCTGAGTTTTACAGGTCATTTTTGCTATGTTCTGTTAATTATAACCGACTGCAGGGGAATAGAAATAGATTCTACCTTCTAGATGTGTGAGCCCATATGTACATACATATGGAGGCCAGGGGCAACCTACAATATTCTTTGGGGTTGTTTGTCCTTTTTTTCCCCCGTGGCTTTTCAAGACAGGGTTTCTCTGTATTGCTTTGGAGCTTGTCCTGGAACTCGCTCTGTAGACCAGGCTGCTCTCGAACTCACAGAGATCCACCTGCCTCTGCCTCTCGAGTGCTGAGATTAAAGGCATGTGCCACCACTGCCCTGATTACCCTTAAAAAAATTATTTGTGTGTGTGTGTGTGTGTGTGTGTGTGTGTGTGTGTGTGTGTGTGTATGTACCACATACATGCAGTACAAGTAGAGGCCAGAAGAGGGCACTGAATCCTCTGGCGTTATAAACAATCACCATGTGGGTGCTGGGAACAGAATCTGAGTTTGCTGCAAGAGGACCTCTACTCCTAACAGTTGGGCCATCTCTCTAGGCAGGCCTCCACCTTGTATTTTGGAGACAGAGTCTCTTACTGGGACCTGGAGCTTGCCCAGTGTGCCAGGCTGATTTACTGGCATGCCTCAGCAATCCTCCTGTCTCTGCCTTTGCAGCACTGCATTTCAAGCATGTGTGTGTCACCATCCCTGGGTCCCAGGGATAAAACTCAGGTCTTTATGCATATGTGGCAAGTACTTTATGAAATGAGCTATCTCCCCAGTTTCCTAAACCCCGTTTCTTAATGAGAGAGTGTCAAAGTCAAGTTGCAGAATTGCACGTGGAGTGAGAGATATTACTGCTGAGTGGAGGATATTACTGATGAGTAGAGTTTTGTAATTCTTATAAAAGTAGATAGATTAAAGTGTCCTGGGATTTGATGGTTATTTCTATTTCTACCTTAGCTGTAAATTTCATGATTTTATGGCATCTGGCCATTGTGCATTTGCCCAAAATATCTTAGTCCTTTTTAGTGGTCAAAAATCATGCATCCACGTGTAAGTGTAATGCTAGCCAACAACCTATGTATAGGGCTCTAATTAGGCTCAACTTACTGTTTATTATTGCTTACTCATAATGGTGCTTCAAAGAACTAAAATATTAAGTGCTGTTGCTGGCTATAATTACCCTGGTCACATTGTCACCTGGGTGCTGCCTGTAGCTTTTTGGGGACCTTTTAGCTATCCTTACCCTTGATGCCCGAGAAGCATGCTTCATTTTTTCCTGCCCTATACTGAAATTTGATTCCTGATAGTTTTCTTCTTCTCTTCTCCCTTCTCCCTCTCCCCTCCTCCTCTTTCTTCCTTCTCCTCCTCTTCATTTTTTGGAAGAACTTCCTCTTTGTGCTCCTACCCCCCCTTTTCTTGGGGGGGGGAGAGGGTGTGGTGTATGTATTTGTATGCATTTGGAGACCAGGGGTTGATGCGTGTGTGTGTGTGTGTGTGTGTGTGTGTGTGTGTGTGTGTGTGTGTGTCTGTATCTATCTATCTATCTATCTATCTATCTATCTATCTATCTATCTACATACATGGTGAGTACGGGTGTCTGTAGAAGCCAGAGAAGATGATCTCCTGGAGCCAGAGTTACAGGCAGTTGTGAGGTGCCTGGTGTGGGCTCTGGGAACTGAACTTGGATCCTCTGAAAGAGCAGTATGTGCTCTTAACTGTGGAGCTATCTCTCTTGCCCTCTACTTTATTGTTTGAGGCAGGGTCTCCTGCTGAATTTGGAGATTTAGAGAGACTGGTTGGGCAGTGAGCTGCAGGTATCTGCCTGTGTCTGTCCTCCAGAGCTAGGATTAGATGTGAGCTGCTGTCCCTGACTTTTTAGCATGGACCTTGGTGATCCAGATTTAGGTCCTCAGTGCCTTCGTAGCTAGCATAGATGACTGAGCCATCTTCCCAACCCCCTTCCTTCTTTCTAGTAGCTTTACTGAGATATGATTCATACACAATGTGATCCAACACCAGTTAAAAATGTATGATTCAGTGATTTTTAGATTTTTAGTATATTCACAAACATATCCATCGCCGCAGTCCATTTTAGAACATTTCCATCATCTGGAAGGGACCCCTGTGCTCCCATCCTAAGTGGTCTCTATTTCATGTTCTATTTCTAGATTTCCTATTCTGGACATTTCATGAATTTAAACATATAATGCATACAGTCTTTTGGTTCTGACCTTGTCTTAGTTTCTTTTACCATTGCTGTAATAAAACATTTTGACAGCATCAACTTAAGGGAGAAAGGGCCTATTCTGGCTCATGGTTCAGGTGATGATCCATCATGGTGGGGGGGGGGGGTCACAGTGTCAGGAACTTGATGGGGGGTTGTCACACTTGTCACACTACGCCCAAAGGCGGGGAGCCAGAAGCAGTGTGTATGTATGCCCTGATCCACTCCCTTTATCCTATGAGTTCAGGACCCAAGCCTAGTGCCAGGGCTGCTTGTCCTGAAACTGTGTTTCAGTTTTCACAAGGTCTTCGTGTCTGCGTCCCTCTGCCTGCTGTGTCCCCCATAGTGACGAATGCAATGTATGTGAATTGTGTGTAGGGTGTGAACGATAAGTGTAATTCCTTACCTGTTCCCTGGCCACCCCTCAGTGGGAGGTGCCGTGTTGGTGCCAGCCTCGTCCTGACTGCTCCTCTTGCTTTAGTCCTGAAGGTCTTGGACCCTCGTAACTTGAGGCATCTGTCCTCTATGGCATCTGTCCTCCATGGTGTCTCTCTTATGTTCCTTCCACCTCTGCTTTACAATGAGCTGCTTCCCAGTAAGCCTTTCTTAGTTCCTGAAAGGAATGAAACCCCAATGATTGATGTGCAGCCGAATTAGAGTCTGAATTAGAACATATGTTCAATTTCAGGCACAGATAATTATCATTTTCTAATTGTCCTTTATGTATGTTTTCATTAATGAGTGGGTACTTCTCCCCCTCCCACACATGCACAATTCACTGTTTATTTTCTTCACTTTGATATTTCATGTCATAAATTTGGTTGGCAAGTGTGCCTAGCTCGTGCTGTGTTTGGCTTCAAAACCTAGCTCTGTCCCTTACTTGTTATATGGCCTTGTATGAATTCCTTGACATCTCTTATCTGGAAGAGAGGTTCATCGTATCATATGCTCCAGAGGGTGGGTGGGTGGGGGTGATGGGAACTGTCCATGTAAATGTCTAGCATAGCGCTCAGCACAGAATGGGTTACTGTTTTCATTAAATTAAATTCTACAGCTTGCGATTTGTTTCATTTGTTTGGTCCGTGCATGGTTTAATCCGCAGACTAGCCTTTTGTCTTTCCTAATGGTTGTCTTTTCTAACTCTGAGGTTTGGTAACACATTAACTTCATTATACATGCTTGCTTTAAAAAAACAAAAAAAAATCTAGCTGCAGAATTACTCTGATTCCTCAAGTTGCAAATCAGACAGCGAGACTGCTGTGTGGGCTTAAAATAGCTGTCAGCTTTCTTGAAAGGGGGCGGGGAAGGGTTAACTAGGTTCTGGTGTAAGCCCCAGTCACATTTGTTCCAGCTTTTAAATCCCTGTTATGATTAACAATCACAGCATCTTAAGTGTGGCATGTTGTCTGTCTTCACTTGTCTTTAAGTTTCTTGGGTAAATATTTCTTTAAGGGGAGCTAATCTAAGCAGAAGGAATCTTGCAGCATGGGATTAATTAATACCTTGGGATGCTTACATTTCCCTTTTCAGTTTTTATGCTCAGCACCATGTTTACTTTTAAACATCAGAGCAGCGGGCTTTAAAGTTGTTGAAGTTTCGTGCCCACAGAAAGCCGAATCCCCACATACCGCTCGTGTAACTGTATGGTAGGCTCTGAGTGTGCTTTGAGAACCGAGGGTGGTGGCCATGCCGCACTTGATCTTACTTTGAAAAGGAATTAATGCTGTGTGTGTGCTGGTGCTTGAGTGCTTATGTGCACATTCTGTACCAGTGCATCAGGTAACTCCTTTTGGGACTTGGTTCTTGCCTTCCACCCTGTTAAGGCAGGGTTGGTCTTGTTCCTGCCCCTTGGTAGCGCGCTGGTTAGCACAGCTGATTCTCATTGTCTCCGTCTCTCATCTCTTTGTAGGAGGGCTGGGATTATAGATGTGTGCCCCCAGGCCTGGCCGTTTTTGTCAGCTCTGGGAATCAAATTAATGTCTGCAGGCTTGTACTGCAGTCACTTTTACCGCTAAGCCATCTTCCTGGCCCCTACCCCAACTTGTTCCTGAAGCTACACCCCTTGGAGGGGGAGACCTTGTTTAAACGAATGTCTTGAGAGTTGAAGGAGACAGAGAATCCCTACTCTAATGGTCTGTTGGGTGTAAGGAAGTGTCCAAGAAGAGGGCACTTCTCACCATTGAACCCTGAATCGAGAACATGCTTAATTCTGTTGGCGTGCATGTATTCGCGTGTGCGTGTGTGAGTGCGTGTGTGTGTGTGTGTGTGTGTGTGTGTGTGTGTGTGTGTGTGTGTGTGTGTGTGTGTGTGGGTGTGTGTGGAAAGAAAGGAGATGAAGGATGAACACACTACAGAGACAGTGTCCATGCAGAAATACTTCTACTGGCAGACAGTGTCTTGTGGGTACCCAGTTGTGCCTTTTTGCCTATGTTATTGTAAACTCTTCTGCTTTGGTCTCTGGATGGAAGAATCATGACTCACGTGCAAGCATTTTCTTTATTTTTTGCACAGAGGAATATTAATGTCTCTCATGGGCCAAGTGACAGATAGCATATTAGCTCACCCTCCTGCTGTTCCCCATAAGTACACGTAACCTGTCCTGGAACTACATTTTCAAACTGGCTCTTGCATGTGTGTGGATTTTCTCTTCTTAATTTGGCAGTCCAGGTTAAACACATACTGGGCACCCATAGCCAGTGTTTGGTGGAAATGTCACCTCTTTCTTCAAGGTCAGTCGACTGGAGCTCTCTCCTTGGGCCAGTTTTGCAGTTTATACAAACGAAGGGAATTTTGCCTTTGATCAGTGGAGCAGCTGTTCTCAATCGCTGGTCTATATCTGAATAATCTGAAGTTACGAAGTAAAGACTAAAGCCTCCAGGCCCAGGCTTGCTGAAATAGCATGGATGACCGTGGAAAGTTCTCCAGGTTCCTCGGATTGAGTGTTTAAGCCATGGCTTTAGAGCATCATTTCTCAGACGTTGTGCTAATGGGACCATCTGGGTGAGTTAAATAAAACAAGAAGAAAAACTACTTGTGGCTGGTGCTATAGTTTGGGCTTTGGGTCTTCAGAAGGTCCCTGTGTTGAAGGCGTTGTCCTTGACTCATGGCACCCTGGAGGGGTGGTGGGACCTCTTGGAGGTGGGATCTAGTAGAAGAATGATTACCAGAGGTTCCTTAATGATGACCCGGAAACCGTGGCCCTTTCCCCCTTCCTCTCTCTGCTTCCTGCCTGGATGAGGTGAAAAGACCTCAGGGACCACATGATCCCACCATGCTGCACTGTGCCAGCACTGAGCAGGCCAGTTGACTGTGGACTGAAGCCGTGACCGGAATGAAGAGCTTTGGATGCTGTCCTGCAAACAGCAGCAGGCAGAGGTGGGAAACACATCATAGGTTGTGCTTTATTCAGGGACCAGCAGTCTGTGAAGGTGGCAGGTTAACACCCTCAGAGACACTGCCTTCAGCTCCTGCCTTCAGCTGTCTGGTTTTACAGGGAGCAGAACCAAGGTTGGTTAATCCAGAGCTCCTCTCACTCCTCTGATTGGGTGGCCCGTCATGTTTTGAAGACTTGTGATGTCTTTGCCTCCCGCATCATTCTTGGTATCTTGTACTAACTTTCTGCACACCTGGGCTCAGGTGCTGTTGGATCATGGAGCTGGTGAGTGCCTGTGGGTATCTCAGGTGCCCCCTGACCTGGAGAGTCAGAACAAAGACGTTATTGGCAGTGTGTATGTGCTAAACTAATAACAGCACATGTGTGCAGATTTCCTTTCTACAATATGGAATGTGTCTCCATCTCCTATCAAAACCACTGAAACTGAGAGCCAAAAGGAAGCCTGCCTTCCTTCCTTTTTTCCTTCCTTCCTTCCTTCCTTCCTTCCTTCCTTCCTTCCTTCCTTCCTTCCTTCCTTCCTTCCTTTCTTTCTTTCTTGTAGCATGTAAGTTTCCGCCAGCCCGCCAGTCTGGGCCCACAGCCGCGCCAGCCCCAAATAACACTCAGAGACTCTGTATTTGATACAATCCTGTTGGCCAGTTACCATTATTGTTAATGGGCTAGCTCTGTCTTGATTATTAACCCATTTCTACTTATCTAAGTATTTCCACGTGGTCGTCTTATGGGGAGCCGCGCGGCAGGCTTCCTGCTCCTTCCCCGGCTACATCTTGACTCCACCTACTACTTCCTCTTCCTTGTCCTAGTCTCCTAGCCCCACCTATCTAGTTTTCTATTGGCCACAGGGCTTTATTAACAGTATGAGAAACATATATACAGAATCACATCTCCCATCATCTCCTCTTTTCTGTCTAAAGTAAAAGAAGGGGTTTAACCTTAACATAGCAAAATATACCATACAACAGTTATCAAATAAGAATCACAGTTAACAATATTTAGTCCATTAACATTTTGTAAGACTTAAAGAAAATATCATCTATCCTATCTTTGTGAGTCTAAAGTCCTATATGTAACTTATCTTTAATCCTAACTAAGGAAAACTATAATCATAACTACCTGTCTTCAACTCCATCAAAGACAACAGAAGGATAATATATAAATTCTAGAAATGACAGAGACAATGCATTGCCTGGTCAGTCACCCGAAGTTCTTCTGTAATGTTCCATCTTCAGCCCATAGGCCATAATGTGTGTCCAGACTCCTCAATAAGGCAGGAAACTTTTCTCTGTGTCCTATAGACTGTCTGGCTGTCTGGCAGCCTCTTCCATGAAGCAGGAATTCTGTAGCAATGTCCATCTTGCATCAGCAGTTACCTTTTTGTGGGTCCTGCATGTCCAGTTTCTACAACATAAAGTCAAACAGTTCAGAAGAGCAGTACCTTGCCCAAATGGCTAGTCTTGCCATATTAGAAGCAAACTCCATAATGTGTTTCTTCGATGTCCATCTTCCTTTCTTCTGTAGGTGGTGTTACCAGGAGCAGTTGTGCCTCACTGTCAAGAAAAACCCTAAACCATTTTAAATGCCATATTCTGTAGGTCTTTGAAAGGTTTGAAGAATGCCTATTCATCTCAAATACATCTCTGCATATCTAGAAATCCTAACTAACTTAACTCCAAGTATTGACTATCATAGGTAACTCTTTAACTGTACTAAATTATACATTACATTTTCAATGAGCTATATAAACATAATACCTAAACAAGAGGAGAAATATACATATCACAAAATTGACCTTAAATTGTATCAATAAAAGAAAATCCATTCCAAAGCAAAGTATTCATATCTATACCTTAATTCCCTTTTTTACCTTTACAAGGATTGCTTGTGTCATTAACCATTTATAACCAAGCCCATATAAATGAAAACAAACATTTATAAACAATATTTGGGAATTTGGGCGTCGTTCTTTCCAAACTACTTCCTGCTGGTAGAGAGCGCTGTCATGGGGGTCCAAAAAGACACAGAAATCTTGGCAGTAGTTTGCAAGGCTTTGTCTCAACTGCTTTGAATGTTGGATCACCTGGGGAGTTGTTTCAGGGGGTCTGGCTTGATCAAACCACATTAGTCTGGAAAGAATCCATAGCCTTCCATTTTCTGTGGAAACAAAAATAGAAATCCTTTTCCCCAGTAACTTGTCCTTAGGCTCAAATTTTGGAGTCAAAGCATTTTTAAAATATATAAATTGAATTAATCTAGCAGCATTTCTTTTATTAGTAGTTGTTTTCTCAGCAATCAAATAATTTAAAGACAACAGAAGCACGTATAGTATCCAAAATTCTCTGTGTTTTCCATCTTTATGTGGCTTTTTTATTATTCTATTTCTTCTACTTCTATTTTTACATATTTTGAGACAGGGTTTCTCTGTGTAACTTTTATCTGTCCTGGAATTCATTGCATATCAGGTTTATTTTGAAATCACAGAGATCTGCTTGCCTCTGTCTGCCGAATGCTGGGATTAATGGCGTGTGCCATTACATCCATCCATTTAATTCCTTTTTTCTTTTTAAACCATTGTATCCCCTTTCTTTTTCTCTCCCAAGCCAGCGTATTTTTTAAAACACAGTGTAAACCTTCATTGCAGCTCTTGTATACACCAATGAATTGTTAGCAGAGCTCTTTAAAAGCAAGGCGGTTTTTGCCGCTTATGCTAATTTTGGAAACCTCTCTTAAAGGAGCTGCGCAAATCTCTGTCTACAACAAAATAAATCCAACGGAGAAAATGCTGCTACTAAGAAGTCTTGCTAGTCTCTGTTCCTTCGTTTCTAAAACATTTCTTAAGCTCTTATTAGTTTTAAGTGAAAGTTCTTATAGCCATGTTGGGCGCCATTTGTAGCTTTCTTTCTTTCTTTCTTTCTTTCTTTCTTTCTTTCTTTCTTTCTTTCTTTCTTTCTTTCTTTCTAATAGTTGATTACCTCAGGTATTTTGTAACAGTGACAGAAAGCTGACTTATGCAGTTGAGTAATCCCTAGTGATTTTAATTCATAGTATGGAGCTGGCTTGGGGCATTGTGACTTTTGTCTTTTGTTTCTTTGCTGAGACTTTGTATTTTTCCAGTTGTTCCAAGCATGTTCATAATGAGTGAGGCATTTTGAGTAGGGCTGTCACCTTGAGGTTGGCATCTGTTCTATCTTTTCACATTTGTGGTGAGATTTATTTTTTTGTTCTTGGAATGAGAAGGACAACATCACAGAAATGGTTCATTCTTTCCACTTTTACATGGAATCTGAGGGTTGACCTCAGTCATCAGGCTTGCCCGGGAAACATTTTGCCTGCTGAACCATCTCCTTGGCACCCTAGGCTTTTTTCTACAGCAGTGTTTTTGCTTTTGTATGTTATCCCACCCCGAATGGTGCATTTCCACAGTACAGACTGCCGTTTGATATGTTAGAGACATGCTGTAGAGTAGGCAGAAGAGTGACTGGAGTTGGTGCCATTGAATGTACATAGTTTCCCTTCTCAATGTATTTTCTTGGGCACAATTGTCAGGAGTGGGATTCTCTTTTAAAATAATTTATGTACATGGGTGTTACCTTTACATGCCTAGTACCTTTCTGTGGAATCCAGAAGAGAACATTGGTTCCCTAGGTGTGAGCTACCATGTAGGTGCTAGGTCCTTTAGAAGAGCAGTCAGCTTGCTCCCTCCCTCCCTCCCTCCCTCCCTCCCTCCCTCCCTCCCTCCCTCCCTCCCTCCCTTTCTTCCTTTCTTCCTTTCTTCCTTCCTTCCTGTTTTGGGAGAGGGTTTCTCTGTGTAGCCTTTGTTGTCTGGTTGTTGCTCTGTAGATCATGCTGGCTTCAGACTCAGAGAACTCTGCCTTCTGTGGCACCTGCCTGGGCAGCACAGTAGAGATGACCCTGTTGACAGGAGTGCTGGTGAACCATGCCAAGAATGTGAGCATAGGCTATCTGGCTCCGCCCCTCAGCTGTCATATGGTGGGCAGGAGAAAGATGCCTCACCCCTGCCTGTAGCAGGCGGGAGAGCTGGCCCGGCCCAACACCAGCTACAACCCTTGGAGAGTGACCCCAATACCTCTCCTAGGTAATGCAGTAGATCTAGCCCAGAAGGTGAGCATGTGAAAGCAGGTGAACTGACTTTGCCCCTTAATCAGTGCTGGGAGGGTGAGCTAGCTAGGGCAATGCAGGAGAGCTCACCCTGGTGGTGCAGCAGACGGGGAGAGCTGGTGGGCTGAGCAACCCTGCAACTACCCAGGCTCACCATCAGGGTTATGAGCAAGATCCACTCCATCTGTGATCTGCTGGAGCACATGAAGGAACCAGTCCTCTAGACCCAAATCTGCAGGATCTTCACGACGAAGAGCAATAACAGGATATCCAAGAGGGCAGCAGAAACCAGAGGCCTCAAAGCAGACCAACAATTCCTTGAAATGGACATTTGCACATAAACACGTATGGATAAAAGGGTTTACTGTATAACTCACTATGTCAAACTACAGCTTCCACGAAAGATTTTTTTCCCTTTTATTCTCTTAAATTTTATTTTATTTGTGGCGGGGAGGGGGTTGCAAGGGCAGAGAGTGGGTACACAGGGTTGGGAAATGAATGGGATCAAGATGCATGATGTGAAAGACACAAAGAATAAACAAAAAAAAAATTTAAAAAAAGATGTACGTCACCACACCCATGTGAGTTAGTGTTCTAACCACTGAGCAATCTTTACTGCTACCCAGCATGCTCTTTTGCAGTGTACTATTCTGTCTCCTGTGCCCAGCCCAGTTGTCATCTAAGATGGATTGGTTTTGGTTTCTGCGGAGAATGTGACCTTTGGCTCCCTTTCCCAGGGTTTCCGTTTGGCAGGTTGGTAAGGAATTTTACAGTGTGGCTCACTTTTCTCCTAGAGGTGAGCTACTTTGTGATCTGAAACCAGCTCTGTTGTCAGAGGCCTAAGATGATGAGTATCCATCTCAACTCCATGCTGGCAAGGCTTAGCCCATCAAATACAGGTCTCTTCCTTTCCTCTGTCTGTACGTGTGTTCCTCCTTGAATTGCTATTGTAGCATTTGGTTTATGCTCTAGATTTCCTTGAGTCCTTTGTAGCATGGGCTCATAGACATGGCTCTCCTTTTATACTTCTGTAGCATGGGCATGTAGCAGCTGCAATGGTGCAGAGAGGTGGCTGGGGCTCAGTGAGGCACTTGCAGTTTTAGTGAAGCCAGAGGTGCCAGGCATCTTGTGACAGTGATACTTCACACTGATTCTTTATTTCCCTTCTCCAGCAGTAGCTGGAAATTGCTTTTCATCAAAAATATGCCTGAAGCATACACTTGAGGATACTGACTCACCTCTTCTAAGGGAGGAGTCCTGGTGTCTTGGATGTGGCAGCTGGGAGGGCTGTAGTGTTCCCAAGTCTCCATTGCAGCTTGCATTTTCCTTCCTTGGTAAGAACTCTAAGCAGGAAACTGTCCCTGAGGTCTAGAGTTGAGACAGGGAAGCATCCTGAACATCTGCAGAGCCCATCCCACCTCTTGTCACATCAGCAGCCTTGAATAAGTCCCTTCCACCTCTTTGTACCCCAGTCCCCTCACCTGTAAATAATGGAGTTGAGTCACCACCTGAAGTTTGGAGTGGGGCTCCGATGTTCCTCCCAATCCCACATCTCTGGATCTCCCTGAGTCCTCCTTTGCTCTTTGCAGATAATGTACCCTGGGCCTGGTGAAGTGACAGCCCCATAACTTCAAGCCCACATATGGGTTGACAGATGAATCAGAGCTTCATAGTGCTGTGGGTTCCTGGGCTGTGTAAGGTGCCCTTGGCAATCAAGATGTAGAGGAGAGATGTGTGGTATTCCTTCCTCTAGCTCTTGGTCAACACGTGGGTCAAATGGAAGTCCACGAAGGCAGAATGAATTCTCTATGTAGCTTAAGTTCTCAAATTTATACCTTTGACTGCTTCATGGTGGGGCAAGTCTTAGTCTTTAGTTTTGCCCTGTCTGAGCCAAAAGGAGAATTTTGAAAAGTGGCAGAACTTCATAGGGTCCAGTTCCACAGAAAGGAAAAGTGAAAATGAAAGTTGGAGGTAGGATCTTGAATTTTGACAAGTTCAAGCAAAAGGAGGCTTCTGTGTTCTTTCCACCCTGAGGAGCTGCCCCAGAGGCCAAGGTCCTGGACTTAAATGGTGGCATTTGTAGCCCATAGTTTAAAAGTCTTGCCCTTAACCTTGTTGCTTCAGAAAATGGAGTTTTGTATGACAGTGTTTGCAATCTAGCTGAACCTTATGATCATCTAGGGAACTTACAAAATATGGGTGCCTTGGCAGTCAGGGCTTCTTATTTCCTGCTTAACTTGGGAGGCGCCACCCACATTATACATTTTAAAATGTTCCAGGGTGATTCCAGAGAGCTGCTGGTGGGCATGCATGCAGAATAGGGACATTTACTGGGCAGACCTGGCTTAGGGTTATTCAGGTTGTCAAACCTGATTTATTAGTCCTGAGTGCCCTTTTTATGGATTTGCAATGAGATTCATAATTGAATGAGATACTGGATATACTTAGTGGGTATAAAAGCAGCCCTTGTCTCTCTTCAGGTATGGGGGTGATGATTAGTGGGGAATGAGATGTTGTTGGGGACTGTAGTAGGCCAGGGAGGCTTGATGTGCACATTGTGCAGATACTCTCCTAGTTGGAACAAGAGTCCTTGAAGTTTCCAGGTCAAAACTCTCTCCTGGGGTTTTGATTAGATACTGCCAAATGATTGACTTGTAAACATGATTGATTGATGGCTGACCTGGAGTTTGTGATCCTCCTGCCTTAATCTCTGAAGTGCCACCGCTCCCTTTCCTGAGTCTGTGCCTGTTGTGTTCTGGGCTGAGTGATGTTCCCTTCCTCTTGAGTAAAGCCTGACTTACGTTTTTAATGCTTGGGATCCAGTCTAGACCCTTTCTCGTGTCTTTACTTGCATTTGTAAACACATAGTTTAGGGACTGATTTATCTGCTGGGCAGGGAATTCTTCCCCTCTCCCTCTCTTGCCACCTGTTTTCTCTCCTTGCTGTCCTCCCTTTCACTTTCCCTTAGACTTTGTATATGCTTTTATGTCAAACCTGGAGCCACCCATTTCTCCAGGGAGACCTGGTGTCTTGTACAACAGTGGTACAGAAACAGAGTCTTGGGCACCAGGAATGCTCATTTTTACTGGATAGCCAATATCTGGGGAGTCGGATTTTAGAGACAGAGCTGGGAAGTTACGTAGAAAAAGGGTAGAAATGCATGTGTTAAGAAAGGCAGTAGTGAGTGGATACTGATGTTTCTGGATAGAATTTGAGTCTAGAAATTAGATATTCTTCTGTACTGGTTCCTTTCTCCACACCAAGAATTCTAGGTTTTGTGTACATAAGAAGTTACAATAGAAGATGGCTCAGTGGTTAAGAGTGGGCACTGTTCTTGTAGAGCACCTGAGTTTAGTACCTGGGCATCCTCATTGGGCAGCTCACAACTGTCTGTAACTCAAGCTCTGGGGGATCTGACATTTTTGATTCTGTGGATACCCACACTAATATGCATACCACCCCTCCCAACACATACACATAATTAAAATGTAACAAAAACAAATATTTAAAAAGATGATTTTGGGGGTCTGCTATAGTTTAGATGAGGAATTGGCCCCCAAACCCACTGCTCAAACAGTTAGGCTGGGGAAATGGTTTAGTTGACAAAGCGCTTGCCATACAAGTATGAAGGCCTGAGTTTGGTCTATGTAAAAGCCAGATACTGGGGAGGCAGAGAATCCTTGGAGCTTGCTGGCCAGGTGATCTGGATAAAATTGGGAGTCCAGGTTTAGAGAGAGAGCCTGTTTCAAAAAATAAAGTGGCAGTTGACGTTGGAAGACACCAACGTGAACCTCTGCTCTCCACTCGAAGAGTGGCCTTAGGGGGAGGTTGTGAAGCCTTTAAGAAGTGGGACCTCACTTGGAGTGGTGTTGTGCAACTAATTCTAACCCTTGGGAAGTGAAGTCAGGAGGATCAAAAGTTCAAGGTCATCCTAGACTACTTAATGAGTTTCAAGCCATCTTGGGTTACTTGACAGTGGAGAGATGTTTAGACAAGAGCACACATTGTTCTTGCAGAGGACCCAGAGTTCAGTTTCCAGCACCTGCTTTAGGTAGCTCACAACTGCCTGTAACTCCAGCTCCAGAGACCTGACTCCTTCTGACCTCTGAGGGCACTGCACACATATGGTACACATTCATACAGACACATACATACACATAAATAAACAGAATAAATCTAAAAATAAGTAAGTAAGTAAGTAAGTAAGTAAAGTGGGGCTAGTGGAAGGTGTTCAGTCATTAAAAAAATGCCCTTGGGGGTGCCTATGGAACTCCGAGTTCCTCTGTCTTGTTTTCTTATTCTGTAAATGACATGAACACTCACTTTTGACTTTTGCTGTGATACTCACCTTTGTTCTGGGCCCCAAAGCAGCAAGGATAAGTTACTTTGGAGGAGAAACATCTGAGACTGAGCTGGATACTGTTTACAAAGAGAAAAGGTTAGTCTCAGACATGTATGTGTTACAATAATGGAACAACGTTAACAAGCCCTGCCATCATAAAGAGCTGGGTAGCGACCCTTTAAAAAGCCCTCCACTCTTTAACCCCTGGAACCTGTGAAGGTCACTGTGTTCAGCAGACTTTGCACCCAAGATTGTGTTGAGGGTCTTGAGAAAAGGAGACTGTCCCCGATTATCTGAATGGATCTTAAATAAATCATAGTTGTCCTCACAAGGAAGGCAGAAGGAGATTATACACAGAAGGAAGAAGTGTAACCATGGAGACTGAGATGGAGGTGATTCTGGTACCAGTCAAGCTCCCAGAGGAGAAGAAAGAAATGGACCCTCCCCAGAACATCCTCAGGTAGCACAGCCTGCTGACACCTTGTGATCAGTCAGGTAAAATTGCTTTTGGATTTCTGACCTGTGGAACGGAGAAAGAATAAATTTCTAATGCTTTAAACCACTGAGTTTGTGATCGATTGTGGTGGCACACCTCTTGCCCAACATTCCCCAGGACATATTAAAAAAAAATCTCCTTTTTAACCTTCATTTAATTCTTCAATAACAACATACTTAATACTACTAAAACTTGGGTCCATGTTTAGTCATTTTGCTCCTGGAAAGTTATTCTCTGGTATCCACAAAAAGGGCTCTCGGGGATAATAATCTTTTTACTTTTCTGCATATTATTAAGCTTTTGTCTGTGAAAGGTCAAAGCTACTGGATATAAAATCTTCAGTTTACATTTTCTTTAATGTTTCTCCCTCTTCTGGTGTAAAAGCTTGTAACTTGACCTAATTTTTCCATATAATTCATGCACTTTGAAAAAAAAATGATGTGCCTATTTTGTTTTTAAACACATATAGCCCAGGATGGTCTCAGCTTGCTATGTAACCAAGGTTGGCCTTGAACTTCTGATCTTCTCAAGTCTTGGAATTGCAGGTAGGCACCCATCACACTCCGTGTTAGAGAATACCTTGCTGTGGTTGTCTAGCTGGTACAGTGAGTTTCCCTTTCCCATGCTGGAGATCAAATTTAGACCCTGGCACAGGTTAGGTAAGGCCGTACTATGAGCTGCGAATCCAGCCATGATCGGTTCTTCTCAGTATGAAGTTTCAGATCCTTTTATTTATTTATTTTTTGGGAAAGTTTTCTCAAATCATGGTTAGTGGAATTTTTTGCCCTGTGCTTCAGTTTCGTTCCTAGGGACTTCTCTTCTCTGTATGTTTCTTCTTTGCTTATCTTCAACACTTACCAGTTTAGAACCTCTTCCTACATCTCTCAGTAACAATTTACATTTGTTTGCTTTTTTAGATTTCTTCTGTATTAATCTTAACTGCTCTTCCCCTACCCCACATTTCCTACTGCTAGGAATCAAACTCAGGGGTTCATACTTTTGGTCTTAGTTTTTATTTATAAGCTAACTTTTCCAACTTCCATTTATTTTTTTGAAATTTGTCATTTCACTTGTGAATTTTCCTGATTCTAATTTATGTTTTTCTTTCTTCCAAGCCTTGCATAGTTTAAAATATTTATAGGCTATTTTGAACTATGCTATATTTCATGTGTTTTTTTAAATGTCTTCTTGGCATGCATTCATTGCCACATATCGCTAGAGATGTAATTTTGTCCCTTAGCCTCGCTTTTCCTTATAGAAATGTTCATGGATTTATTGCTTTTCTGCTAATATCTTATGTAACTAGTTTTCATGAACTTTAAAAAGGTGTCTTGAGTCCTGGAGAAATAATTCAGTGGTTAAGTTGTTGCTCTTGCATATGAACCCTGATTTGGTTCTCACCACCCACCTGCTATCTCACAATCACCTTTAACCCCAGGCCCATGATTTCTGATGCCCTCTTCTGGTGCATGGCCACACGTGCAGGCAAACCAGTCATACACATCAAAAGGACTCTTGGCGTGATGATTTTTCTAGCTTAACAAAGCTCCTCTGTTTTCGTGTAGATTAAAAATTCGGTATAGCTGGGGCTATGGCTCAATTGCTGGGCAAGCATAAGGCCGTAGGCTCAGCACCTAGAACTTGGGGAACAAAACAAAATAGCGACCCTGCTTCCATAGTTCATCTCCCACTTTTATCTGTATGTACTTACTCCTTTACCACTGTCAGCTGGTTTGCTCAGTTCTGATTCTGTTCCAGGCCATTTATCCTCTGAGTGGTGTTTTCTCCTAGGGAGGGTTCTGAAGGCACCAAGGGTTGGGCACCCCAGCCCTTTAGGGCACACTGTGGCTCTCTTGCAGCTCTGTCTGTAGCCGCTGGCTTTTCTTGCAGCCATCTCCCTCCATTGGTTCTCTTGGGGTTCCCCTCATCCAAGTCTACCTGTGCCTCATCATTTTACTATTTAGTCTAGTTTTCGTGGTGTTGGGAATGGGCCCAGAGCCACACTAGGCAAGTGCTCTACCCACGGTGCTGCGCACCAGGCCTTTGTTTCTTCTGATACAGACATCAGCATCCCACTGGCTTCTGATGATCTGCATGTACTTTGGGGCTTGTGGTAACGCCTTGAAACAAAATTTTGTTGAATATTGCCTGATTTTTAGTTTTGCTTAGTTGCTCTGTTAGCATCATTGTAGGGATGCAGAAGAACCTAAAAGTGCAGTGGCATTCCATTAAAAAAAAAAAAAATTCATCATACCATGACAAATCATTGCTTGAGATTTTAAAGTCTTTCTTCCTCTGTTGAAGTAGCAAAAGATGTAAATACTTAACACAAGTCAGCTTGTAAAACTATTTTTATCTGTATCAGAACCCCAGAGAGATAGAATAGAATTGGCAGGGCAAGGGCACGACCTCAGAGCCTTATTCTAAGGTCTGGGTTCTGAGTCAATTCCATTATTTGTAGATGAGGGGACTCGGGGAGAGAGAGGTGAAAGGGTCTGTTCAAGGCTGCTGATGCACCAGGCAGTGGGATGGGCTCTTTAGCCAGTCAAGCCTCCTTCACCCTTGTGAGACTCTCAGACCCCAGGCTTCCTGTTGAGTGGTTGCTAAGTAGACCGTTGTAGAGAGAAGAGGGCTTGTGCAGAGAAAATTGGAGGGTGTTTAGTCTTTTGTTTTAAGAAGTTCAGTGTTTCAAATAGTGAGTTTACTTAAAATAGAGGCATACATAATTTGGTGTTTGTGGGGAGTAATTATGGAGCAGAATGGTGAATTTCTGAAGCACTCTCACAACTTGTTCATGGCAGAAACAAGAGCAGGACTGAACAGTCTGGCTGAGAGAGTCACAGAGCACTTCACTCTACCAGGTGGCAAACATGGGACTGGTGACATTTCCAAGAAATCAGTTGGTGATCAGTTAATGATCATGATGGCTGACTTAATGAGTTGGCCTTATGACTGTCGACACCCATTCTATGCTAGTGGTTTTATTTCCTTGGTCAAGAGGATAGTAAAGAAAGATGACCAGGAAGACAATAATTCATATTTGTGGATCAATGCCTAATACATGCTTTGTGTTCAATATATATGCAGTAAGTGAATTTGTCTGGGAAAAGAAAGGAAAAGATGACCATGCATGCATTATTGAGTATTAAATGATATAATATAAAGCCCGAGAAGAAAGTGTGTTGGGGGCACTTTCTGCATATCATGATAAGGAGGATTTGGGTATTAGTCCCTCTTCTTCACTCTCCATTGCATCCTTATTCAGCTTCATTATCATAGTAGAGATACCAAGTGAGAGGGAAGACCATAAGAGCAATGCATTTACCATTAGAGAGAATGACTCCAATAAGGGGAATGTGTTTTGTTGCCTTTTTCTCCTCCTTTCCCCCTCCACTATACTAGTATCTTTTCTTTTGCAAGTTTTCAGACACTTGGACTATGTATGATCCTCAGTTCCTATGGTGGTTTTGAATGCAAATGGCCCCATAGCCTTATATATTTGAATACTTTGTCTCCACTTGGTAGAAGTGTTTGGAAAGGATAAGGAGGTGTGGCCTTGATGGAGGGTGCATGTCACTGGGGACGGCCTTTGAGGTTTCCAAAGATCTGCACCATTCTCAGTGTCTCTCTTACTCTGCCCCCCACTTCAGCTGATTTTGCTGCCATACCTTTACTCCACCATCATGGACTCTGACTCTCTGAAACCATAAGCTTTCTTTTATAAGCTGCCTGGGTTATGGTGTTTTATCACAGCAATAGAAAAGGAACTAAGACAACTCCTTTATTTGAAACAATGGCCTGTGACTAGAACTAAGATTTAACTGCTAAATATTGTAGTGTCCCTTAGCTAATGGAACCTGGACTCCAGAGCTTTCAATAGAGCACATGTTGCTGTGCAGAGATGGCCTTGGTAAAATTAACCCTCACATCTCAGCAGAGAATAAGTGAGTATGGAAGAGTTCAATTGGAAGAGAATTTCATTCATGCAACCAATGCTTTCTGAGAAGTGGTAAATCAGGTTGCACTCTGGGTGCTATGATGTAACCTCGAATAAGATAGGGTTATCTTCAAGGACCAGGGGATGCAGATCTGGTGTTAGGCAGTGTTGGGATGTCCTGTGGACCATTCTGACTTCTCCACTCAGTAGGTAGGAAAAGAAAACTTTTTCTTCTGCTTAGCTATATTTGATATCTCCGTTGGGCTATATACAGAGTGGTGGAGGAGAAACCATGGTTGAAAAAATTAAGAAGCAATAAAAAGGAGTCAATAAATCAACATTGATAGAGATCATAATATAGTTTTGTGTTTTTGATGATGGTGACCAAGAAGATGGATTCTAAGATTCCTTCAGGAAGCCCCATTACTCTGACTTGTTAAGAACCTTGGGTGTATAAAGTGCTCATCTGTAACCTTCCTGGATTCCCTTGTGGCCTGTTATATCAGAGTTCATATCATATGAGATACTCCACTGATAGCAGATAGACAACTGGACTCTGAGCTGATGGGTGGGACTGAGAGAGGGAGACTTACATTCTCTTGACTCACTTTGGAAGCAACCAATCCTATCTGATGGAGTGGTCTTCATGGCGCCATAAATGGGTTGGTTCTCTGATCCTTCTGCCCCATGCTCCCAAGTCCATTTACTCTGTAGTCTTGCATCAAGACAACAGATGGATTGGTTGAGAGAATGGCATGCTTGTTCTACAGATTGAGATCTCATTTAAATGTTGGTGGCATGTGCCTAGTCAGACTTGGCAAACTCATGCTTGGTTTATTCTTTCCCTGGAGCCCATAAAACCCATAAAACAGAGAGCCATCCTCTAATCATGCCTGATAAGGCCAACCATAAACATAGTGTGTGGAGACCTGTGTTCAGGATCCAGGCAAGTCACCTTTTCATTTTTAGTTCCTTCCTTCCTTCCTTCCTTCCTTCCTTCCTTCCTTCCTTCCTTCCTTCCTTCTTTCTTTTCTCCCTCCCTCCTCCTCCCTCCCTCCTCCCTCCCTCCCTCCCTCCTCCTCCCTTCCTTCCTTTCCACTTATTTTGAGGCACAGGGAATTGAACCCAGTACCTCATTCACGGTAGGCACACACTACTACTGACCCTGAGCTTCAGCTTCTTCATTGATAGAGCAGAGTAATAAAATCAGCCTCACAAGATTTTTATGATGGTTAAATAATCTGTTAACTAAAACACTGCCCCCTCCTCCTCTTCCTACTCCTCTCCTCTTTTTAAAGGAGGTAGTGCCTGCTGCCCTCAAACTTGCTTTATCACTAAGGACAACCTCTAACTCCTGACACTTCTGCCTCCATCTTCCAAGTATGGGAATTAAAGATGTGGACTGCTGCACCTACTTTAAAAGCCCTCTTAATGGCTAATTGTTTTATGGGATTTTTTGGAATAGTCCTAGAGTACAGTGTGAATGGTTTCTCTTCATTGCGGCTAATGTTGCTTCCTTCCTTCCTTCCTTCCTTCCTTCCTTCCTTCCTTCCTTCCTTTCCATTTGCCTTGTCCTCCTATACATCCTCTTTATTTTTTGTTAGTGAATATCAATTAATATTCTTAATTGTTAGTAAAGTTTAGGGTTATCTTTCACTCATCTTTTCATTCATTTCAATTTTCTTGGCATTTAATGAGACAATTAATTTAAAATTTTTATTAGTCAGCAGTGTTATCAAGGGCTTTTAAAAGGAGTTCACATATTAGAGATGTAATTTATATTTTGTAGAGAACTGACTTTTTTGGGAGAATGTCTTATTATGTAACCCAAGGTAGCCTCAACTTTCTGCCTTTGCCCTCTGAATGGTAGGGTTCCAGATGTGCGCCACTGTATCTAGTAAGGAGATATAATTGTCAATGGAGATATTAAAGGGCCTTCCTTCTTCAGCATCTTGCTTCTGCCCATGTAACTCCAAGGATGGCAGAATCCCCATTTTCCATGACAAGATGACAAGGCATTTTATGTAGAGATGGCTTTCACAGTTAGAAACACAATCAGGACTCTTGGCATGAACTTAACTTTTTCATATTAGAGAATAATTTAGGCATATATTATAGGTAAAACTTCAAACATGTGGGCATGGTTATGCAGATCTTTAATATCAGCACTCGGGAAGCTGAGGCAAGTGAATCTCTACAAGTTTGAGGCCAGCCTCATTGAAATAGTGAATTATAGGCTAGACAGGGAGGGCCACATAATAGACCCTGTCTCAACAAATAAAACCAAACAAAGAAGAAACTACACACTGAGAAGAGAATACACATAATTTAAGTCCATTTCTATTCAATGTGTTTTCATTAGAGAATGAAATATTTCCTTGGAAATAACCACCATCTGTAAGTTGTTATTCTTCTCTTATATTTATTTTGAAAAACATGTATGTGAATTTGGTGTGATGAAATGTTCCTTTAATCCCATCACTCTGAGATGGGAAGATATGTGAATTTGAGATATGGTGAGACCCTGACTCAAGAAGCTTGCTTGACTTCTTTACTTAATACCATACTGACTCTTCTACATTTTCTTTTCTTACTGTGTTTTTTGGTACTTGTGTGGTGTATATATGTTTGTGTGTGGGTGTGCACACATGTGGACATAGATATGTGTGTGTGTGTGTGTGTGTGTGTGTTTGTGTGTGTGTGTGTGTGTGTAGACCTGAGATCAACATTGTCTATCTTCCTCTATTGTGCATTTTTCTCTATTTCAAATCTCTTACCCAACCTGGACCTCCATGATTCTCCTAGTCTGACTGTTCATGAGGTCTGGGGCTCTGCCTGTCTTTATGCTAGTCCCAGCAGTGGGGTTAAGATACCCATCACCACACCTAGGTTTTGTATAGCAGGTGCTGTGCTGACTATCTCCCCCGTACCCAACAGTGTGTTTTTGAGGTCTAGCTTTGTGTCTTTCATTCGTTTATTTTTGTGGCTAAGAGGTATTCCATTGTATGGGCATACCATAATTTATGCATTTTCCTATGACGGATGAAGGTTATTTTCAGGTTTTCAATGTATAGAATGCCACAGAAAACATGCCTATTTAAATCTCTGCATCTTCTTGAGCATCACTGTAAGTTGTTAGGCAGAGAATTGGGGGTGGATCGGGCACATCCTCCACTCCTTCCACTTGTGTGATTATTGTGACTACAACTTGATGAGATATGTATCTCTGCTGCTTTGTGACAGACACTAGGTTTTGTTATCCCTAACACTTTTTTTTGGGGGAGGGGGGCAGTATGCTTGATGTGAAATACCAATGACAATTTCCTGATTGTCAATTACTGGAAGCATTTGTTTTTATGTTTATTGGTCATTAATTTTATTTTTATTTTAATGTAAATTGTTCCCACTGTCTGCCTGCCTCTCAGTTGAGTCTTCTGTCTATTCTTGGCCTGCATTATTTTTTAATTGCATTTTTTTTTTTAAAGGCAGGGACTCAGTATGTAGTGCTGGCTGGTCCAGATTTTGCTATGTAGATCAGGCTGTTCTCAAACTATAGGTATCCACCTGCTTCTTCCTTTTGAATGCTTGGCAATAGAGGAAGGTACCACTAGGCTTCTTGTTTGTATTTTTATAAGCTTTTAGTTTGGTTGTTTCTTAGGTGCCTTATAGTTTTGGTTGCTACAATCTTTGAAGAATTTAGATTTTCTTCTTACTGTTGGGGCCACTCTTTGCTGGTATTTTGTGACTTCACTATGAAACTTCCTGGAATGCTTCTCACTTTTTATGTTCCACATGCTTGTTTATGTTTCCTTTGGTTGACTGTTAAACTGCAGACCCTTGAAGTTAAAACTAGAAACATTAGGACCAGCCTGGTGGGTCAGTGGGTAAAGGCACTTGCTCCCAAGCCTGACTACCCAAGTTCCATCCCTAGGATCCACATGGAAGGAGAGAAAAAACTTCCACAAGTTGTTGTCTGATCTCCACGGGTGTTCCTTGGCGTCATTGTGTGTACAGATACACACACAGTGATAACAAAGATATGGGAAGCTAGAAGCAGGGATTATTACTAGCATGAATGAATCATGACCATATGAAAAGATGCTCAACTTGACTCAGAGTGATTCATATTATACAAGATGGCATTTCTCTCTGAACTAGTTGGGGGCTGTAGTCCTTACCAAGCATGCATGCTTTAAAGCCTTGAGTTCAATCTCTAGGACTCTCTCTCTCTCTCTCTCTGTCTCTCTCTCTCTCTGTCTCTCTCTCTCTCTGTCTCTCTCTCTGTCTCTGTCTCTCTCTTTCTCTCTCTCTGTGTGTGTGTGTGTGTGTGTGTGTGTTTGGGGGAGGGAGGCATTATATCTGTAATGGAGTAATCTCTAGGATATGTTAGGTGAAAGCATAAGATATAATTTATCTCAGAAAGAAGAGACTGGGTGTTTTTGTTTACTTCTTATTTGTTTTTGACAAATGGAAGAGTAAGTCACGTAATATAATCAGAGTAATAACAAAAGGCTGCCCTTAGGAGAGAAGAGCTAATAGCCTGGATGGAGGGAATGGTGCAGTCTTTCCTTAACACACCTTGTCTTGCTGATGTAGCCTTGGAAAAAACGTAAAATTATACATAATTGTAAAACAAAAAGTGGTCACTGAGAAAGCCAAATGAATGTAACTGTTTTGGGGTGTTTGGTATGATCCACTAGAGCAGAAGAGCCCAGCCGCCTGGCTTCACAACACCCACTGCAATGGTCTGCATCCCCAGGAGGCTTGTCAGGATGCTTCTGAAGACATTTTAGGCTGTTTACAGTTGTCATTGTTGGTGTCAGTGTTGCTGGTGTTATTCTGAGATTCCTACATGTACTGTGGGGTAAACAGCTAATTATGTTGGCAGGAGGAAGGAAATGCTGACATAGGACAATGGTGTGACGGAAATCCCACAGTCCTGAGGATGATGGTTCATGGTTGGAACTCATGAAGCATTTTATAACATGCATGGGTTCTGACTACTGGCAAGGCTCCAGATGGCTGACCCCGTGGCAGGAAGCCTTCCTTTGTGATTGACAAGGATCATTTCCAAAGAAAAGCAGCCCAGGACTTTTTGGAGAAGTGGTGGCTTTCCGGTCTGGGGCAAGCAGTAGGATGTGCCTGGAGCTTCTTGTCACACTAGCAAGCAGGGAATACATCAAGGATTTCCAAGGTCATGTTGAAGAAGGCTTTAAAACCAACTGAAGAGGTTTCTATTGGCCGAATGAGGACATCATTAAAAATTAGCATGGCAATGAATTGAATGATACCCAAGTGAAAAAAAAAAGTCTGTGTTTTTTGATGCTTGGACATGAGCTCATTACTTCAACTACTGGCAAACAAAGGGGAAAAAATGAACTCCTCTAAGTGTCCTGGGAGGGGGAGGGCACCTAGGAAGAGAAGGGGAAACAACAGGATCTCTGTGATTCTGTATTATCCCATAAATTTACAGATCTACAAAATGGTTCTAGGACACTGACCACTGAAAGGAAAGCTAATCAGACATTGTGTGTCTCTGGATTAAAAAAAAATTCATTTATTTGTATGTGTGTGTGTGTGTGTGTATGAGTGTGTGTGTGTGTGTGTATGTAGAGGTCAGAGGGCAACTTGTGGGAGTCTGTTCTCTACTTGCATTAAATGAATCTCTGGAATCAAACTCAGGTCTCAGCTCACCAGGCTTGGCAGCAAGTAGCTTTACCACTGAGTCATTTTCCCAGTCCTATGTCTCTGGATTCATCTTGGCCCCCAAAATGCCTTAATCTAACCAAATCTCCATACTTAAGTTAAACAGTTCTTTAAAATTGTTTATTTTGAGACCATCTCATTTAGCTCAGCCTGTCCTTGTACTTTCTGTGTAGCCCAGGCTGCTTAGACTCCTGAGACTTCAAGCTGTAGTTCAAGTGCTGGGGTTGCAAGTGTGAGCCACCACACTGTTTAAAAGACCTAGATGGAACAGAGGACATGCTCAATACTATGAAGGGAATGCAGTTAGCAAAATTCAGGTTATAGAAAACCCACAGGAAAAATGATCTGGGTTTTTTAATAACTGCCTAAAGTAAATTATGGAGAAGAAAAATTCAAGATGAGCCCAAGAGTTAAAAATAGATGAATTAATCAGTTGTAGTTTGGACTTTGTTTGAATATTAATTATTATGAAATATATAACAATGTTTTTGAGTTGGTGAGGGGTAACTTGGGTACTAATTGATATCAAGGAAGTGATAGTGAGGCATCTATATCTATCTGTCTGTCTGTCTATCTATCTACCTATCTACCTATCTACCTGCCTGCCTACCTACCTACCTACCTACCTACCTACTTACCTACCTACCTACCTATCTATCTAGATATCTAGTTTTTCAAGACAGGGTTTCTCTGTGTGTAGACCTGGCTGTCTTGGAACTTAATCTGTAGACCAGGCTGGCTTTGAACTCAAAGAAATCTGCCTGCCTCTACCTCCTGAGTGTTGGGTTTAAAGGCAAGAGCCACCACCACCCAGCTGGTAATGAGACAGTAAAGGAAAGAGCATAGGCTGGAAGATAGTCTGGTTGGCAAAGCTTTTGCTGTGTAAGCATGAGGATTTGAGTTTGACTTCTAAGATCCACATAAAAAGCTAGGTGTGGTGAGTTACACATGTAATCTCTGCATTGGAGAGGTGGAGACAAGTGGATGCCTCGGGCTTGCTGGCCAGCCAGTCTAGCCTAATGGGTAGACAACACCTGAGGAATGTTGCACTCTGGCCTCCACATGCATGCACACATGTCCAGGTGTCTGCATTCCCATGTGCATGTGTACACATATACTCATGATCTTTATCTTGCATATCTTGAATTACTTACTTTGGAAATAATTTGATATCTGGGATTTTCATGTAAGGCGAAGAGCTGATGAGTTGGGGAGAGGTATGGAAAGAACTAAAATAAGTTGTCTCTGTGTTGGTGGTAACCAAAGCTGGGTCACCACTGGGGATCATTCACTGTATTTTCTCTACTTTTGTGCATGCTTAAGGTTATCCATGGGGAAACATGAAATGAAAATCCAGCGTGAACAGGGAATCTCTGTGCAGTTCTTTGTAAATGGTATGGACCTTCCTTTTTGTGTTGTCTCTGTACATTAGAGACAAGTTCTAGGAGGGAATGGAGCACACACAGGTGGCTTGAATTTGTTCTCTTTTTGTGTTCATTGGTTCAATGCTCACCAGGCTATCAGCTCATGCTGAGGGAGGCAACCCAAGCTTGCATCCTGGGAAGGCCTTTTCCTTAGAGGACCTCTCACTGTGGATTTTTATTCTCCTTTGCTCTGTTTTGTCTTCTGTTGTCGTCCCCTCCAGCCAACTACAGATCACAGTGTGTCTGGGTTGTTTTCTCATCCCCATGTGATTTCTCTGGAGGTGGGATTTAATCCTGGGTCAGCCCACTGCCCTGCACCCTACTGCTTTGCATTTATCAGGCTAAATTCTGTATGTTGTCCCATGTAGGGAGGTGCCTGTAGTTTTGTTGTTGTTGAGCCTCTAGCATGCTGTTTAGAGGTTTATATTAGGTCATCTATGGGCCACCACCTATTTGGGCACACATTCACTAGACCCTCCCACCTCCCCCATTTTCAGTACGGACAATTGAACTCAGAGCCTCCCACATTCCAAGACTGAGTTGTACCTCCGACCATTTTATGGTTTTATTTTAAGTCAAGTTCTAAGTTGCCAAGGCTATCCTTGAATTCACTGTATATCCTTGAGTGGGCCTTGAAATTGTGATCCTTCTAGTTCAGCCTCTTGAGTAGCTGGGATTATAGGTTTGTCCTTCTGGGTGTGGCAGCCAGAGAGCTTTGAACATGTCCAAGGAAGTGAACTGACCCTATGGGACCCAAAGAATATTAAACTACAGATGAGGGGAGTTTTGTCAATTCTCTGGAGTTTAGGAAGATTTTCACACAAATGTACCATTTCATGCATTCCTCCTCCACACACCCACGTGCAATGACAGGGTGGCTAATTAGTCATGCCCGAGACTCCAGTCATCCTCTTCTGACAACAAACTCCTTGCCGTCTCTGATCTGTCACACTACCTCCTTCCTTTAGCAGAAGTTGCAATATCCTAGGTGATGCCAGTGACTGATCATGTGTGTGACACAGGCCATTGCAGTGATTGCCACGGTCAAATCTTTGTTCCTGTAGTGCAAACTGACAAATGCTGCTATTATCAACTCAGATCATAACTGCTCTAGGCATATTGGAAACTTGAGTCCTTAACCATAGCACCAATATTTACAGGTAATAAGACTTAATTCTCTTTTAAATTCTGTGGTATACATATTAAATTTACATTAAGTAACTGGATGTGGTACATGCATCTACAATCCTAGCACTCAGGAAGATTGTTAAGATTAAGATTAGATGGGGTGGGGTGAAGGGAAGGTGGGGGAGTGGGATGAGGGAAGGAAGGGGGAACTGGGATTGATATGTAAAATTAAATTAAAAAAAAAAAACCGAGATTAGCCTAGGCTATATAGCAATCTCAAAACAATACAAAAATAAACATCACATCCTGACTTTGGCTTAGATGGGATACATGCCCAACTCATAACACTAATGAACATTGGAGCTAGGATTTGAACCCAGAGATGTCTGACGCCAAGATCTGAGCTACAGCCACAAACTTATTACAGATATTAATTCAAATAATATATATTGAGCATTTGCCTCCTGCAAGTCAAGGCACCAGGGATACAGTTGTGAACAAGACAGTCTTTTGTCCTAAACCAAGTTTAGAAGCTGATAGGAAATGATGTATTTTTAGGCATGGATAAGTGGTTTAAAGAAAATCAACCTGAACCATGTAACATGAAGTATTCAAGGTATGTGACTGGAGCTCTCCTTCTGGCTGGCTGGGGCTTTTTAAAATTAGACAGGACTTGAATATTCTAGACAGAGAGAACAAGTGGGAAGAGGCCCTGAATTGGGAGCTGTGGTGGTGTTTTTGGGGAAGTGAGTAGGGGAGGGGAGGTGAAGCTGTTGGGGTCAGGGTGTTCTGTTTAGTGCTGAGGGCTGATCTACTTGGGGTCCCTGTGATCAGCCATTGCTGTGGTGAGGAGCACCACCCTTGGCAATGGAGGAGAGCCCATTTACCTATGATGGGACTCATTTGAGAAGCACACTCTGTCCCATAAGAATGTCTTTAAAGTCTATTTTTTATTTTAGGACTTCTAGGCCTATAGTCTCAAAATTAATAAGATGGTATGAACAGTTGTGGTGATATATATTTATGATTTATTACAGCTTGCCTGAAGGTTCAGAAAGCAAAGCCAGCCACACTAATTAGCTATAGAAGCCAGGTGGTGGTCATACACACCTTTAATCTCTTCACCTGGGAAGTAGAGGTAGATGGCTCAATGTTAGTTCAAGGCCTCACTGAGCTACACGAAATATATACAGTTTAAAAGAGAAATAGCTCACACAAAGATGCTCTCAGCATTTGGAATCACATGCATTTAATCGCAGGACTCATGAAAGGTATTTAAGACAGAAACAGGGTCACAGAGCTGGCATTCATTCTCTAGTCACAGTGATGATAGGAAGGCATATAGTCTTTAGCTACATCAAGGAGAGAGCATAGCAGTGTGAGGGAATCTGAGGAGCAGTGAAGTCAGGAGTAGTCTGAGGATCTCCCCTTTGGTCTGAGCTGAGGTAGAGGTAAGAGCTAGTAGCTGGCTGCTTTGCATTTCTTATCTTCAGCTTGAAGCTTGAGCTGCAATATCAATCTCTGGGTCTTTTATTTTTCATGTTACAAACAGTAGAGATGTGGCTTTACTTGCAAGTGTGAAAACTGTTTTAAGGTCTTAAATGATGTAAAGTGAAAGCAATGTCAACAGAGTGACATGGTTGCCAGAAAGTTGTTGCAATCAGAGGCTTTCCTGATGCGTGAGGTACAGAGAAGCTGATGCCTGCCAAGTAGGAGGATGATGTTTCTGTACAAAAATGGACATGGAGTTTTTGGATGCTGCTGCATTCCCTCATGGTTGTCGAGAAGTTGCCCTCTTCCTGGTCAGGATGAGTCAAGCCTGACTGGAGTTGGAGGAGAACTTGGATCAGCTGATTTCTGAAGTCTTCCATCTTGAAGGCCTGGGAGCTTACTGTCCAAGACATCAGCCCATTGGCAGTAGACATGGGTGATAGTAAAGACTCATGGAAGATCCCCAACCATGGTCTGGCAATTCATGGTGGTATCTTCTTATGCTCTGACTCTTCTCGCTACCCTGAATGTAGGTGGTGTTGTCCCTCAGACTGGGATCCTAGACTGAGTAAAATGGGGGCAAGAAGAAAATAAGCTGAGCAGCAGCATTCAACTCTCCCTGCTTTATAACTAGAGACATAAAGTGACCAGATGACTGGCATCCATCTCATCACCATGAGGGATGTACCCTCAAACATAGGCCAATATAAATCCTTAAGTTTATTTTTGTGAGGTGTTTTGTCACATCAGTGGGAAAGGTAATTGACACAGAGGGCTACCAGACCCATTTATAACATAAAACCATGCAGTCTATGGTGTAAGAACACCTGTACTTAAGGGACTACTTAGGACAAGTGATTTGACCTAAAAGCAAAAGTAATAGGTGAAACTTAACATTTCTTTCTCATATACAACAGCTTTAGCACACGACTGACAAAACTACTCAATAGTTTTTAGAACGTCTATCTTTTAAATGTATATCTGTGTCAGGATGTGTTATGTCTCAAGCTCTAAGGAAAGAAAATCTTTCTAAATGTCCATACGTATCACGGACCATCTTGAAGTCAGGACAGCTCCTTTGGGAGCTACTGTTCTGAACTCCCCAACATGTTTAGACGTATATCAACTGGAGGAAGAGGACTGAAAGAAGTGGCCTAGACAATGCCATGACACCCAGTGACACATTCTCAGGCACCTTCCCCTCCACCAGAAGCTCCTGAGATGGCAACTCAAGCTTTCCCTTCTGAGGTGTTTGCTGGCCCCCAGGCACTGCGCAGTGCCTCTGCTGGCCACACCAAGAAAAAGTTCTCAAGTAGGGCACATCTTCAGAGACTACCACTGGTTCCCAGCCACCACCAAGGCAGGCAGGCTCCTTAATGAGGCAGCTCTAAGAAGTGCATCCTTGGAGGCTTTTCCTTAGAGGACCTATCACTCCCCTCTAGCAAACTACAGACTGCAGTGTCTCTGGGTTGTTTTCTTATCCCCTAGTTCCACAGGTTCTTAAGGGTCTGTGATTTCTCTAGACCTGGGATTTAATCCTGGGTCAGTCCATTGCCCACTGCTTTGCATTCATCAAGTAGGTTAAATTCTGTATGTTAAACCTTCATGGAAATATACCACAGATAAGCCCAGAGGTGTGTCTCCCAGGTGATTCTAAATTTATTCAAGGTGACAGTGAAGATTAGCTCTCTTCTATCTTCTGACTACACGGTTTATGTGTTTAATAAAACTATGGAGTGAGTTGCTACACTCCATTGAAACGATACAGGATTCCTGGGGTGGGAGGGGGGTGTGAAGCATCCCAACGGTTCTACTATGTTGTCCTTGGAGCCTGGTGCTTTGGTAGCTGTTCTACACTCCATTGTTGCACGGGTATGTTGGGTCCAAAGTGTGTCAAGAAGAGGATGGTGGCACAGAGGTCACCTAAAGAAGAAAGTAGGTGGGATCCTGGCATCCAGAGACAAGGATGAGAATGCACATACCCCTTTCCTCTTGGAGGCCCTGGGGGAGGTGACATTTGGGACTGGCAGCAGGCCTATGGTGGGTGATCTTGGTTCCTGTAGTGAGCACAGTTGCTTCTGAAGGAGAGGGACTGGCGGGTGGCCAAGCATGACTCAGTTGGCAGGACATCCATGTATCAAGTGCAGAAATGAGTCTGGGTGCTCAGTGGAGCCTTGTCGGTGGCATGTGGTATAGTGTGGGGCTTAGGCTGTCTGGGAGGGTCACCTACCAATGCATCCTTCTCTTAGGAGACAGTGCAGCCACAGTAGAACACCTGCCCCTAGTTGCAAGTGATGGGATAGTAAATGTGGCTTTGTTTACTAGTCCATAGTCCTAGTATGGTGTTTATACATACAGACAGTTTGAATGGGAAGGACTGTGGTGGCTTTCATTATGGATGCAGGTGATAGAGGAGGCTGTAACTTCAGCAGGACAAGATCATCCTGCTTAGCTGGCACATCAGTCAGGGTGTAGCTAGAGAAATGCACCACTAGGCAATGTCTATGGAGCTGGCTTTTGTGATTGTGGGACTTGTTAGACAAGTCACAGGACAGTGCATCATATGGGAACAATGATCACGAAAGCAAACTGCTCTCTATAGGTGGAGTTATTCAGGGGTTCCCCTTCTGCTCTGCAGATCTCCTGACCGAATCAGTCCCATCCAGATCACCCAGGAGACTCCCCCTCCATGTCCATTGACCAGGGCTTCTAATAACATGCATAAATATCTTCACTCACAGCAACACCTAGACTGTTTACCATTTGGCTGATTGTCGGGGGACTTTACACTCACCAGCTTGACATAAAGACATCCTTATACTCTCTGTTAATTTTGGTAGTTGGATGCATTGGAGTAGTTCCTTAATCCCTCTAATAGCTCTCCTGCTAAGACCCCATCTCACCTGACCCCACCCACCCAGGGCTTTTGTTTGGATTTGTTTTTGTTTTTGTTTTTTTTTTTAACTTTAATTAATTCATCCTATTTATTTGTAGTTCTCTCTTTTAAGTTTGTTTTAATTGCCTTGTGTATCTGAGACCTCGTCCCTAGAATGGGTGGAAGGTCTTGTCAAGGATATATATTAGTTAATTTTCTTGTTTCTGTGACTCAACATCTTACAAGAAGCAAATTAGGAGAGGGAGGATTTATTTTGGTCACAGTTTGAGGAGATATAGTCTGTCATGGTGGGGAAGGCATGGCTACAGGTGGTTTCACAGCGGTAGGAGAGTATGGCTGCAACTCCTTATCTACTAATATTTCAGTGGGTCAGGAAGCAGAGACAAGACATGAAAGGAGACCGGGCTGTAAACCTCAGGGCCCTCCCCAAAATGGACTCAATGTCTTCCAGCTTTGCCCCATCTAAA